>JBBGZY010001199.1:3565000-3970000 GCA_037952925.1 Lithobates clamitans
TAAAATTCAAATACAGTTGGCACTACAACTGCTCGACCATAACCTAGGAGACAGCCCAAAAGAAAGGCAAGCAATAAATATAATGCCAGATTTCAGCAATATTTTTTTTATTGTCAAAAAATTATATATCCTGGCCCATTGCAATGGCCCCCCTACCCATAAAATAATCAACATATTGCTGTCTAACCTGACGGGAACTTTGGGGGGCCAAGCCAGTACGGACAGTATCCAGGCCTGTAAGGTTGGCTTCTATTTGTCCGGCCTCAGGCCCAACTGTGCCTATATAATTGGCAGAATGCTTATTTAAAAAGTTGTGCAGAATGCAGCACGATAAAATTATAAAATTAAGTTTGTATTCCGCCAAATTAATGGCTGTTTGAAACAGGCGGAACCGGCTGGCCAGAATTCCAAACGCATTCTCAACCACTCTTCTAGCTCTGGCCAGCCGGTAATTAAAAACCCTCCTCTCCGGGGTGAGGGTTCTTTGGGGGAATGGCCTCATGAGGTGCTTGCTCAGAGCGAAGGCTTCATCGGCAATGAAGACAAAGGGGAGTCCTTCCACGTTATCCTCATCAGGTGGCAATCCCAGGCCACCACTCTGGAGACGCTGGCAGAACTCCGTCTGGGCAAATACTCCTCCATCCGACATCCGGCCATTCTTCCCCACGTCCACATATAAAAAATCATAGTGTGCCGACACCACCGCCATTAAAACAATACTGTGGAACCCCTTATAATTAAAATAATATGACCCCGAATGGGGTGGTGGCACAATGTGGACATGTTTCCCATCTATAGCCCCTCCACAATTGGGAAAGTCCCAACGGCTGGCAAAATGGGATGCCACAGTCTGCCATTCCTGTGGCGTTGAAGGAAACTGGGGAATCAAACAAGAAAACCAAAATCAATTAATTTGGAAGCTAACATTGCAAGAAAATTAGACAATTAAAAACATTATTCCCCAGCATCAGTATAACATTCAATAATTTAATTCTTCTGGAATAACTAATATGGAAAAAGGCACACTTATCAGATTGCTCACCCCCTCTGATAGAACATTGATTACATTTTAGGGGGTTGTGAAATCCCTAAAAAAAATTACTTTAACAACACGCAGGAATTTAGGGATAACAAAGGCTACAAGACTGCAGTTGTCGCACTCTGCAGGTGCAGTTGCTAACCAGCTTACAGTAAATGAGGTAATGTCAAAAGGCATTCATGTTGCAAAGAGTACACAATCACATGCAAGGGCAATTAATGAAAACACTTTGAGGCTTGCATATGATTTGATGATGGAAATCAGCAGAGCTTCTGCTCATTTACTAAAGCACTGGAACAAATGCACTTGTAGAGTGCACATGCATTTTGCTAAGTGCAACATAGATTTGCTTTAGACAAATCAACACCACAGAACATTCAAGCAAATTTTAACGAGGGTGGGGGTGGGGGGGTTGTGAAATCTAGCTAATTGCTAATTAGCAGCACACTATTTGGAGTGAGTTCAGGTGGGGGGGGGGGTTGTGAAATCTAGCTAATTGCTAATTAGCAGCACACTATTTGGAGTGAGTTCAGGTGGGGGGGGGGGGGTTGTGAAATCTAGCTAATTGCTAATTAGCAGCACACTATTTGGAGTGAGTTCAGGTGGGGGGGGGGTTGTGAAATCTAGCTAATTGCTAATTATAAGCACACTAAATACACTCCAACAAAATACATTCAAAATGAGTAGACTAGGTGGATATGTTCCCATCACTTCATGCTGGGAAGGTTATTGAAGGAAACTATACATGCATGACAAAAAATAACAGGAAAAAATCCCAGCATGTGTGAGGATAAAAAGGGGACATTCACACTATATTGCAATGATGGGAAGTAGTGTTTGAAGCAAGAAATACATTACATTATCAAAGATTACATAAAAGAACATGTGATGCTAATAAAATAAAAATAGCTTACCTTAATATAGTCCTTCTGCAGGACCTGTATGATGGCAGAACAGGTCTCTGGGATAATGATCCCCAGAGCCTGGGGGGAGATGCCTGTCGAGAACTTAAGGTCCTGCAGGCTTCTCCCTGTGGCCAAATACCGCAAGGTAGCGACCAGCCTCTGCTCCGGAGTGATGGCTTGCCTCATGCAGGTATCCTGCCTGCTGATATAGGGGGTCAGCAAAGCCACCAAACGATCAAAAACGGGGTCCGTCATCCGGAGAAAGTTCCTGAAATCCTCAGGATTATTCTCACGGATCTCACGGAGCAAAGGCATGTGACAGAACTGGTCACGCTGAAGCAACCAATTCTTGGTCCATGAACTCCTCCTCGCCCTGTTCATGGACTGGTCTTGGGCTGAAGAATAAACTACAGCACCAAGCACATACAATGCACGAGCTCTACGACGAGTACGTACAGGTAACATGGCTTCAAAACGGTCGGCTGGTCAGAACGCACTAAACAGAACGCACTGAAGAACAGCAAGGCCTGTGAAGAACGACCTGAAAATCAGGAACGAGCGGCCAATAAAACAAAGATTTCTCAATGCCAACTGACCAAACGCACTGAAAAGCAGATACAAACCTCACAAGCACAGACTGAACAACAGTTAAAACGAACTGAAAAATACGAGTCTCACAAGCGCGAATCGTCTCTCACCAAACTTCTACTAACACGAGATAAACACGAGATTAGCAGAAGGAGCCCAAAGGGTGTCGTACGGGCTATTGAACTTCCGTTTTATAGTCTCGTCGGACTTGGTGTACGTCACAGCGTACTAAGCTGGCGTACTTTTGTGTGGTCGTGTGTGGGCAAGTCCGTTCGTAAGAAAGTCTGCCGCAAGTCCGCCGAAGGTACGCCGGAAGTATGTCGGACAGGCTGTCCGACTTTTGTAGCTGCAAAGTCCGACCGTGTGTACGCGGCATTAGGGACACATCCTCCTAACACATGTGATGAACGACATGGCTGGGAGAGGGCCCTGCTCTCTCTGTAAGACAGTTATTTGGTGGTCCTGCTGCAAAAAATATTTGACTGTTGACGTCCCATCCCCATGAGCAATGTTAGTATTCAGAGATGCGACATCAGCGGTCACCAGGAACATACCTACCCTGAATACAAAATTTGTATCACGTAAGTAGGCAGGGGTATTCAAGACCAAAGGTAGAAGAAATTAGTCAATATACTCCCCAGGATCCCACTAATCATGGGTATACAGGATCCTTATGTTTTTTTTTGGTAGACAGTACATAATAGGAATTCGAGGAGCTGTAGGGATTAAAACGTGTTTTTATTTCTTGTTAAGAATCCCAAGATCGCTATCTTTATTGATCAATAATGTAAGTTCCTTTAAGTAGTCAGGAGTGGGATTTCTTCCAAGAGGCAAATATGTTTCCTTGTCTTCAAGGATATCATACATTTGCCTCACATAATCACCCTTATCAAAGATAACCACAGCGCCCCCTTTATCCGCGGGGCGGACTACTAAATCCTTTCTATTAGGGAATATTTTATAGGTATAAAAAAACCTCCTTATCTTGCTGTATCTTCTTGACCCTTAATTTAGCAAGATCCTGTACTACCAAATCTTTAAACACTGATATATGGGAACTACAGTCATGAGAGTTGAACAATAACGCATTACTGAGGTTAGCGTATTTATAACAAGAAGTATTCTGAGAAGTATGTGTAATCGGATATTGTAATATATTTAATTGACAAGTACTTAATACTTGTCAATTAAATATTTAATTGACAATCGGCACAGCGCAGCGCTAATCACAGCCAGTGAGACATTTCCCGAGCTATGCAGCCGCACATCGGGAAAATGTCCCACTGCCTGTGATTAGCGATGCGCCGTGCTGACTTCCTGGCGGGATCGGCACGTGCAGCATGCGAACACGCCGGAGCTCATCCTTAGTCAGGGCTGGGCTCAGCCCTTCCTTCTCAAAGCCGACCGCTTAGCTGTCGGCTAATTGGCAGCTCCTGTCTCTCCACAGTGACTCACCTGTTGATGATATCCTGCTTGTCAGTCCTGCCTACTTGAGCCGTCCAGCCCTGATGATCTCTGCCTTTGCCTTGTTTACATCTCTAGAGATGCTCTCCTGTGTTCCTGTTAAAGACTTGCTTGGCTGACATTCCTTCTGGCTCCAGATCCTTCTTGCTGTTCTACTACACTCATCTCTGGCTCCCTGACGTTTTGGCTTGTCTGACTATCCATTCCGGTTCCTGAACTCTGGCTATGTTTTGACTATGTTTACTTTGTTTACCTTTTTATTATTATTATTAAACAAGTGTGATTTAACTATACTTCTGTCTCAGTCTGATTCATGGTTTCTGACAGTAGGCCATGAATTCAGAAGATGCAGTCAATCCACTTGTTGGTAATATTTTTTGCAGATTGGATGAGCAGTCTCTCCACATGGATCAGTTTGCCATGGCGTTACAAACAGGCCATACAAATAGGCCGTCCCTGCTGCTGCTCCAGTCTCTGTGCAGGTACCCGCCTCGAGTATTACTTCTATAAGAGGTATGTCTGGTTCTGCTCTGCTTCCCCAGCAATTTGGGGGACCATCCAGTCCAATGCAGAGGGTTTCTCCACCAGGTTGAAATATACTTTGAGATGCTGCCCCAGGCAGTTCCCCACGGACAGAAACAAAGTAGGTTTTGTGATATCTTTGCTTTCTGAGAGAGCCCTGGCCTGGGCAAACCCTCTATGGGAGATGCAAAACCCTTAGTCCTGAGTTACCAGACTTTGTGGCTTCCTTTAAAAGAGTATTTGACACTCCCACATGCTCTGCTTCTGCTGTCAAGTGCCTCATGTCCATCAAACAGAGTACAAGAAGTGTTGCCGATTACGCCATTGAATTCTGTACTCTGGCAGCAGAAGTTGCTTGGAACAATGAGTCCCTCATGGCTGCTTTTTCTCATGGTCTCTCGGATACCAACAAGGATGAGATATCAGCCCGAGATATACCCACTGAGCTGGAAAAGTTGATCATGTTTGCTATCCTCATTGACTCCAGATTTAGAGAAAGACTTCCTGTTAACGAGCGCTTGCGGAAGCCTCCTGTACATTTGTCTCCAAACTTTGCAGTCCCACTCTTGCCTCCCTCACCTCCCATGCCTCCCGATACCGAGTCAGTCTGTGAAAATGAACTCATGCACTCAGGCTTCACGCTGCTGATGAGAGAACCCTTAGGAGGAGGGAGAGATTGTGCCTTTATTGTGGCCAGGCAGGTCACTTTTTGAAGTCTTGTCCTACCCATCCAGGGAAAACCCGAACCTTGAGGTCCTGTCACGGACAGACCTTAGGTTGCATTGTTTCATCCCCAGTTATCCAGAAGGATAAGCCCCTGGTTTTGGTTACCCTTTCTTGGGCTGAGTCGTCCGTCAAGATACAGGCTCTAATTGACTCTGGGGCTGCAGGCCTGTTCATTGATGCTGCCTTTGTATGGAAGCACCCGATTCCACTGCAGCTACGTGACACTCCACTTGCCATTGAGGCTCTTGACAGGAGACCTCTACAACCTGCCCATGTGACTCATGAGACTGTTCCGTTGTTCATGGCCATAGGGGCTCTTCACCATGAGATAATCCAATTCCAAGTTATTTCCTCACCTAAGTTTCAGCTGGTTATTGGTTATCCTTGGTTACAGGATTGGCTCCTTGCTGAGGTTCTCTCCTGGTCACCACAATGCAGTAAGACATGCTTCCAGAAGGTAGCCAAGGTCCTGTGCACCTCTTCACTCTCCTCCCTGCTGGAGGAGCACCGCGATTCTTTGACAAAGGTCAAGCTAGAAGTTTGCCTCCGCACCGGTCGTATGATTGTGCAATTGTGCAACCTGGTGCCATACCCCCTCGTGGCCGGGGTTACCCTTTGTCGGTCTTGGAGGATAGGGCCATGGAGGAGTATGTTGCAGACGCACTTTCTCGAGGTTTCATCCGCAAATCCTCATGTCCTGATGGTGCTGGTTTCTTCTTAAAGAAGAGTGGTGAACTGAGAGCATGTATTGATTATATGGGTCTCGATCGTTTCACGATTAAGAATGCCTATATGATTCCGTTGATTACAGAGTTAATTGACCGCCTCAAGGGAGCAACAGTTTCATGAAGCTTGATTTGAGAGGGGCATACAATCTCGAGAGGATTAAGGAGGGCGACAAGTGGAAAACTGTGTGTAATACGAGAACAGGCCATTATGAGTACCTTGTAATGCCTTTTGGCCTTTGTAACGCCCTGGCAGTTTTCCAGGAATTTATTAACGATGTCCTCCAAGATTTGTTGCAGCTATGTGTGGTGGTTTATCTCAACGATATCCTCATATTTTCCAAGTCCCTGGAGAGCCACCACACAGATGTCTGTCATGTGCTTCAGAAACTAAGAGAGAAAAATCTCTATTGTAAATTGGAGAAGTGCAAATTCCATCGTGAACAGGTTAAATTCCTAGGTTATGTCATTTCACTGCTGTTTTTTTGATGGACCCAGATAAACTTTCAGCAGTCCTACAGTGGCCCCGACCCGTGGGTTTACATCCTCTGCAGCGTTTTCTTGGCTTTGCAAACTATTATCGGAAATTTATTCATAACTTCTCATCTCTGGTCAAGCTCCCAACTGATATGACCAGAAAGGACGGTAACCCACAGAGTTGGTCTCCTGAGTGCATTAAGGCCTTTGAGAGTCTCAAGGCTGCCTTTGTTTCTGCTCCTGTTTTGGCACATCCTGATCCTATGTTACTGTTTATCCCTGAGGTTGATGCTTCTGAGACTGGAGTTGGCGCCCTTCTGTCTCAGCCTCCTACCTCTGAGAGTGCTATGCTTCCTTGTGGCTACTTTTTCTAGAAACTGTCACCTGCGGAGTGCAATTACGAGATTAGTGACAGAGAGCGGTGCAGATGTATAACACGTTTTTAATGTAAACTTAATACAAGCAACTCACATTTTTAAAGTTAAATTCAGGCATGTAAAAATATCCCAACAGGGGAAGGTGACATCAGCTGACAGTCCAGTCCGGCAGGAGGAGAAGCGCTGAGCTCGCTGAGTTATCGTTGTTCCTGAGAGAGGCCGGCCGTGGTGAAGACACTTCAAAGTGAGGCTTGAAGTGCAGTTGGAAGCAGGAACGGGTGGATGACGTCACTGGAATGGCGATGCGTTTCTTGGACGTGCGCACTGCGAATGACATGGCAGAGCGGAGACTTACAGTTAGTTGCAGGTGGAGAGTCCAATTTGATTTGATTTGGTTAAATCCCTGGGTTATGTCATTTCCACTGCTGGTTTTTTGATGGACCCAGAGAAACTTTCAGCAGTCCTACATTGGCCCTGACCCATGGGTTTACATCCTCTGCAGCGTTTTCTTGGCTTTGCAAATTATTATCGGAAGTTTATTCATAACTTCTCATCTCTGGTCAAGCTCCCGACTGATATGACCAGAAAGGACGGTAACCCACAGAGTTGGTCCATTAAGACCTTTGAGAGTCTCAAGGCTGCCTTTGTTTCTGCTCCTGTTTTGGCACATCCTGATCCTACGTTACTTTTTATCCCTGAGGTTGATGCTTCTGAGACTGGAGTTGGCGCCCTTCTGTCTCAGCTGTCCAGTCTGACAGGAAGAGAAGCGCTGAGCTCGCTGAGTAACCACTGTTCGTGAGAGAGGCCGGCAGCGGTGAAGACACTTTAAAGCGAGGCTTGAAGTGCAGTTGGAAGCAGGCACGGGTGGACGATGCCACTGGAATGGTGAAGCATTTCTTGGGCGTGTGCACTACGAATGACACGGCAGAGCGGAAACTTACAGTTAGTTGCAGGTGGAGAGTCCAATTTGACAGAAGGATAGGGAGAAAATGGTGCTTTGGTGGGCTTTGCAGCCCCGTAGTAGAGTAGCAGATAAAGACATGCAGACTCGTGGATCGTGGTGGGGGTTGGTTTGCAACCTCGCAGTGCTCCAGCCATGCGATCTCCAATTCAGGGTCCTCAAAGAAGTGCACCCGATCACCTCCCACTATGCACAGTGTGACGGGGTACAACATGGTGTACTTCAGGTGTTTGATTCGTAACTGACGCTTGGCCTTGTTGAATTGGGCATGGAGGCGCTGGACCTCAGCAAAGAAGTCGGGATACACTGCCACCTTCACATTGCGAAACAGTATGTTCCCTTTCTCAAGGGTAAGTCGAAGGATGGTATCCCGATCCCTAAAATTAATAAATTTAGCTATAAAGGTGCGTGGGGGCGCCACTAGGAGGGGGTTTGTCAGCCAGGCAATGGGCATGCTCCACAACCAAGGAGGCTGAGAAGGCCTCCCTGCCATAAGTAGTGATGAGCAGGTTTTCCAGAAAGGATTGGGGGTCAGTGCCTTCTGCACCCTCACGCAAGCCCACGAAGCGGAGGTTGCAGCGTCTCAGCCTGTTTTCCATGTCGTCCTTCTTCTGCTTGAGAGCATGGAGTTGGTGTTGTAGTTTTTTAGTGGAGACCTGTAGTGGGGGAATGTTGTCCTCCACGTGGCTGATGCATCGCTCAGTCTCGGTCACCCTCTCACACAGCTTTTGGAAGTCTTGTCTTAGCAGGGAGATATCCACTTTCACCTCCTCTGTTTTTGGGGTAAGCATGGTCTGGCCTTGTGAGATCGCCTTGAGTACCCTGGCGGTGTCACCGGTGGCCTGTTCAGACTCTGCTGGGGCTTCAGCGACATTTTCCTTCCCAGTCTCCAGCACCTTGTGTAAAAATCTGTCCAGCTTGCTGACCGCTTCAGTTGTCCTTTTCGGCGGCGACATCTCAGCAGGCAGGGTGTGCAGTACCTTTGGAGCAGAGTAAGCGGCAAAAACAGGCAGGATATCCCCAGGAATTCTGTTAAAAGAAGTAATGTACGGCGGAGCTCTCAGCTAAAGCTCCCTACGCCATGCAGCTTCAGGCCAGGCCATAGTTTCAAACATTTAGGGAAGGTGTGAGAAAGGGAGAGGAGTGAAAGACAACGGTGGGGTGGAGGTTAAGAAGAGGGTAGAGAGCATTGTATATAGGGAAGGGGGTACAACCCCTCATGGTTGTGTCTATTTAAATGTCTACAAAATGGGTGGTGGTAAGAACACTAACTGGCTAAAAATGGATTACTGACAGATTGTTATTCTACCTAGATTGTTTGCTGTACAAATTGTGTATCAATGGCACCTGAGGAAGTCAGGAAATGCGTCAAGCCCCCAAGACTATCATGTGTGGACAAGATACATCATGCTGTCAATGTTGACTTTTATGGTTGTGTGTAATGTTATGGAAATGATTTTATGTAAAAATACTATATTTTAGATGAGTCAATAAAATAAGATTTTTTAATATACAGAACAAATGTTGTGCCTCAAACGTCCCAATTTTTGATACTACAGTATTATGTTTCAAGGCGCTAGATTACATATAGGGATGTGCATCTATAGCTTGCAAATAATTTTTGAGTCTATTTAAATGTGCTTAAAAGGAAGAAATGTTGGCTGTGATGCATTCAAAGTCTATTATATCTGTAGATTTTATAGATTTAGGTAAGGATGAAGAGATCTTTAAATTGTTGGGATGTTCCATTATATCATTAGGGGGTCACTTAGCCAACCAGGGTACATTGCAAATATCTGAGTACGGACTGTCTGCCTACGAACAGGAAGAATCTCAAAATCAGACCTTGGAAGTATCATTTGTAGCACCCCTTTTTGGAATTGGAGCTATCATCGAGATAAAAAGAATTGTACAATCCGATAATTTTATCCCAGAAGGCTTTGATGGGTTATTATTCCCACAAAATGTGTACAAATGACCCAGTGCATTGGTAGAAGTGCCAACAAACATCAGGGTGGATAGTATAGATTGCACATAGTCTAGAGGGCATCAAATATCTGATGAGTATTTAAAAATTGTGTTCTTGAATTCTGCAAAAGTTTGAGAGTTTATATGTTAAGAAACATGCTCCCATTTCATGCTCCTATTCTGCTGGAGAAATTGATAAAGTCCTGCTTCCCATCTCTTTGTATAAGCTGGAGATTGAGCTGAAACTTTCAAAAGACATAGGGGATATAGTAAGGAAACCCCGTGCTGGGGTGTAGTTGAATCCACACATAGGTTCTCAAATGGTGTAAAGGGCCTATGAATTACTGAGCTTGGGTTTACTGCATGTTAATAGCTCTTTGAAATGGTATTAAACCTAAAAGTAAATATTTGTCGTATTGCAGTTTTCTAGTTCATAGATGTGATGGCTGCATAAGTTTTCTTTTTAGGCTTTCTTTCCTTAATTCTCATCTGGTGATCCAGGCAGTAAGTTTGTTGTTATTCAACAGGCTCTCCTGAAAATGTAGCAGTTAGAGTGTTGAGACAAAACCTTTAGCACCGACAGGGGTGTTTACAATGATCAGCTTTTATTTATTTATGTAAAGTCTTTATCCCAAAAGGAAAAAAAAAGTTGATGTAACTGCTTCAAAAGTCTTAGCTGGAATCTGGTTTCAATGTGTTAGTGTATCTAAATCTGCTAGTACATCTAACACTCCTATCCCTCCAGACTGACAGTGCTGCTGTACAAAAGTGCCCCTGTGCTCCTTCATCCAGAATAGTGACACACAAATACAGTCAGTGTGTTTCTAGCCAGATCACCAAGTGAAAACAGAGGGTAGAAAAACAAAAAAGAAAACAAACACAACCACTGCATCTAAAGATTGGCAAGCTGCAAATAAAAAAATTTTGGTTTTGGGTTTAATACAGCTTTATTTGGGCATCATATAAGCAAAGCACAGATTTCTGAGATGGAGGTGTAAAGCCTGTAGCTCTGGGAAGGTGAGCAGAGACGTTTTAGTGATCACATACCTAATATGGGCCCAAAAAGCCCTTTGCCATCAGAGAATGGATGATGTTTGAAGGCCAATTGGAATGGCTGGATTGTCCAACAGAGGAGTCCAGGGGCTTGGGATGGAGGAAAATAAAAGGAGACTATGACTTTAGTGCAGGCTATTTAGAAAATTTGACAAGATGAAGCAGAGAAGACCATAATGCTTACTTTTATGCTTTAGAATTCGATAAATTGATGATCTGCTTGTCCTTCATTTATTGTCTGAGTTAAACCCAGACATCTATTAACCAAAGCTTTATTCTAAATTCCATTTTTAAATTTAAAACATTTCATCTTTTGATGAAATCAGTACAGTTTGTACATTTTAGTTTACATTTTATTCCCTCTGAGAAAAGAAAATATATTTTTAACAAGGTGTAACGCTGAAGTTGTTAGTTGAGTAGATTATACTATGCGACAATAACAAATCTAAAAATATTAGCACAGAACATTTAAATGTGTGAAAACACTTGTTCACGTCAGTAGTTTGGAGCAAAAAACATCTGGAACTTAACAAGTCTCACTGTAATATTAAATGCTTCTAAAGGCAGAAGGGTTTTTTTTAGCTTAATTTGGTTGTATATGTAAAAGTTTTTTTTTTACCTCAAAGTATATGTAAACCCTCACCTTGTAAATCAACCCATTCTGTTTAAAACAGAAATGTAAGGCAAAACATTTGTGTGTGTGTGTGTATGTGTGTGTGTGTATATATATATTATATACAGGGCTTTTTTTCAGCAGGAACTAGGGGGAACTCAGTTCCACCACCTCTGGCTCAGGTCTTCTGCTCCCTGCTCACCACTATCACTTGGGAACACTGAAGTCCAGCTTCTGCGTTTACAAGTGATAGCTCATCACCCAGTAGCTCCCACAGGTCAGATCTCCTGCGCAGGTCCCACTGAGTGCCAGACAGGCACAAGGGAGATAAAGAACAGGTGCCCAGGGTTCAGTGCAGTCATAGGCAGGAGAGGGTGCGTGGTAGGCTGCACCCTCTGTGGTCTCCATTTTTTCCCTGGTGACCAGTTGTTGATGCTTCTCCTGCATGATCTCCCTTGCAAGTGACTGTAATATAGTATAGTATGCAGGGAGGTACTACAGCCGGATAGGTGCTTCAGCTTAATATTGCAACAAAGGTAAGAAATATGACAGATGGTGGAGCTTTTAAGGAGGGGGGGGATGAGGGCAGTGGAGGGAGGGGTTGTATGCACTATTTGATGCCATTTGGTATGTGTGTGTGGCGGGTATGGTTGAGTTCCTGCACCTATTCTCTGATAAAAAAATCCCTATATATATATCTATATATATAGATATATAAATCTATATATATAGATATATCTATATATATATCTATATATATAAATGTATCTATATATATATAGATATATATACACAGTATATAACCACAGTATCTCACAAAAGTGAGTACACCCCTCACACTTTTGTAAATATTTTATTCTATCTTTTCATGTGACAACACTGAAGAAACTACACTTTTCTACGATTCTACAAAAGTAGTGAGTGTACAGCTTGTATAACAGTGTAATTTTGATTTCCCCTCAAAATAACTCAACCCTCAGCCATTAATGTCTAAACTGCTGGCAACAAAAGTGAGTACACCCCTAAGTGAAAATGTCCAAATTGGGCCCAATTAGCCATTTTCCCTCCCCGGTGTCATGTGACTCGTTAGCGTTACAAGGTCTCAGGTGTAAATGGAGAGCATTTCCCTGCATTCAATTTGCATGACAGGAGTTTGTGACCTTCTCTCTATGAAGCCGGTTCACCAGGGGCAGACTGACAACTCATGGGGCCCCCGGGCAATAGGAGATTATGGGGCTCCCGAGCAATAGGAGAAGATTATGGGGCCCCCGGGCAATAGAAGATTATGGGGCCCCCGGGCAATAGATTATGGGGCCACACAGTATACACATACAGTATACACACGCAGACACACAATATACACACACAGTATACACACACAGAATACACATACACACACTGAAAAGGTACTGGAGAGGCAGGGCAGCTATAATCTTGGGATTTTTTTAAAAAAACACAGATTTTTACATACTGTCCCTCTTTTTATTTAGGCTGGCAACCCTGATGGGGCCCCTTAGTGGCATGGGGCCCTCGGGCAGTGCCCGAGTGCCCGAATGGTCAGTCCGCCCCTGCGGTTCACATATCTCCATGGCAGCTGCAGAGTGGCTTGCACAGTATTTCTATGCATCTTTAGCTCCGTTTCAGGGCCGAATTCAGGCAAAAATTCAGCCCTGATTCATCCCAGAAATGGAGAACAGGGACGAACCGGACCCCTGCTACGAGCCGCATCCATCTGCAGTGTGAACCCAGCCTAAATAGATTCATAGCAGTTTTTTAAACCAGCAATCTGGAAATTGTTTTCTCCAATTTTATTTTAGCATACTAACACCATGCAATGGCTGGACTTGATGTAGTTTGTAGCAGTTGTTATATTTACTATTTTTTTTTAATAAAGGTTATTGTGAGTTCCTCTTTTTTTTATAAAACGTTTGTGGGATGTCTTATAGATTTCTGTTGACTCCTTTGTAGACTCCACAGACCAAGAGACTACATTCTGAGACTCACATGAACCATTAGGGATCACCATGTTTCCACAAATTGCCATGTTAGATGGTCATGTTATCATAAACAGCCATATAGAAGACACTCATTTACTACACAGTATGCAGGGAAATGGTTTCTCCAGTGCAAATCCTGTCTCCTTCTATAGTGTTATGGTCACAGCCATCCTTTTTGGCTTTGACTTGTGGTACAATAGCTGCACAGGTCACTTCCCTGCATACTTTGCGATAATATATGACTTTCAGTGATTATATTACATTATGCCACCAATACACAACTTTTCCTGATTTCGAGGGACTGTCCCTGATTTGGAACAATGTCCCTCTGTCCCTCTTTCCTCCTCATTTGTCCTTTATTTTGGTCTGATCTATGTAATTGTATATAAAATGTACTATTTATCTTTCAAAAAGTATTTTCCAGTGCTAAACCGTTCATCCAATTTCTAAATTGCCGCATTTGCAAATGTCAGAAACCAGTATAAAGGAATTTGTAGTGGTAAAAAAGGCACTTGTGGATTTAACTAATCTTTTTTTTTTTTTTTTTTGTGTATATTTTTCCTTTAACCACTTGCCGACCGCCTAACGCAGATATACTGTGGCAGAATGGCACGGGCCGGCAAAATCACTTACCCAGTGCCCAAGGTGGTTGGCATCGTTAGGGGAGCGATCAATGCGGAGGGGGAGGCCACTCATTCATGGCCACCCCCTCGCGATCGCTCCCAATGAATGACAATCTTCCTCTGCCTCTGTAATGTAAACAGCGGCAGAGGAAGTGATGTCATCTCTCCTCGAGTAGGTCTTTTTCGTTCCGGCGCCGAGGAGAGAAGACATCCAAGTAAGTGCACCAACACCACACGTACAGTAGAACACTCTTGGCACACTTTTCACCCCCCATCACCCCCTGATCACCCCCCGATCACCCCCCTGTACTCCCTTTCACAGTGACACCAATAGCATTTTTTTTTTAACTGATTATTGCATTGGTGTCAGTTTGTGACAGTAATATGTGGTAGGACAGTTAGTGTTAGCCCCCTTTAGGTCTAGGATACCCCCCTAACCCCCCTAATAAAGGTTTAACCCCGTGATCACCCCCCGTCACCAGTGTCACTAAGCGATCGTTTTTCTGATCGCTGTATTAGTGTCACAGGTGATGCTAGTTAGGGAGGTATTTAGGTTCGCCGTCAGCTTTTTATAGCGTCAGGGACCCCCATGTACTACCTAATAAAGGTTTTAACCCCCTGATTGCCCCCTAGTTAACCCTTTCACCAGTGATCACCGTATAACTGTTAAGGGTGACGCTGGTTAGTTTTTTTTGTTTTTTATAGTTTCAGGGCACCCGCCGTTTATTACCTAATAAAGGTTTGACCCCCTGATCGCCCGGCGGTGATAAAAGTTAGATTTTAGGGTCAGATAGGGTCTGCGTCGCCCCAGGCAGTGTCAGGTTAGTGCCAGTACTGCTAACACCCTCGCACACAGCATACACCTCCCTTAGTAGTATATGCTATAGAAAATGAGAAAATCTGGACAGCCGCACTCCAGGAAGATGTATTTCAAAAGTTGTTTATTATAATAAATTCTTGAGCATACAACATACAAAGCACTGTGGCAGAAAGTACAGGCAATCAGCTAACGCGTTTCGCGCTTATCCCAAGCGCTTACTCATAGCTGATTGCCTGTACTTTCTGCCACAGTGCTTTGTATGTTGTATGCTCAAGAATTTATTATAATAAACAACTTTTGAAATACATCTTCCTGGAGTGCGGCTGTCCGGATTTTCTCATTTTCTTCAGCATGACTCAGCATTAGCCAGCACCTGGGGCTCTTTATCCTGAGAGACAACTGAGTTGATACCTGGAAGTGGATCTATGCCTGTGCGGTGAAAATTTTTCTGCTTATCCCTTAGTGGTATAGTATTTGAACGGATCAATATCTGATCTGATCAGATCTATACTAGCGTCCCCAGCAGTTTAGGGTTCCCAAAAACGCAGTGTTAGCGGGATCAGCCCAGATACCTGCTAGCACCCGCGTTTTGCCTCTCGGCCCAGCCCTGCCCAGCCCACCCAAGTGCAGTATCGATCGATCACTGTCACTTACAAAACACTAAACACACATAACTGCAGCGTTCACAGAGTCAGGCCTGATCCCTGCGATCGCTAACAGTTTTTCTGGTAGTGTTTTGATACAGTCGCTAACAGTCAGGAGCTTTTTTACTTGTGAGTCTCACTAGTGTACCACTAAATTTAGAGCCCAAAATGGCAAATCGAAGGTACACTAGTGAAGAGGCCTACACGTTTCTGAGCATGACAGATAGAGAAGAGGAAGTCACTCATTTGTCAGATTCAGGCTCAGAATACAATCCTGTAGACGACAGTGGCTCCATGACAGATAGCTCTGACGACGGAGTTGTGGTCCCTGCAAAGGTCAGGCATACCAGACCCCGAACTTCTTCTTCTGTCGTTGATGTGCAAGAACCGCAGGTCCCTCGTATGGAGCAGAGCAGTACTAGCGCAGCTATTCCTTCTGGTGAACTGGCAAGCACCAGCGGCCTAGTACACCCTGGTCATACATCCAGCACTGCAGTATCACGTGGTGACGTGGCGAGTCCCATAAGTGCAGTTCAAGCTGGTAAGGTGGCAAGCACAAGTAGTGTCCCGCTGCCACCAAGAAGATGAACACAGGCCCGTCGTGCCCATAGTGCCCTTCCAGCTGCATTCGCCAATCCTAATTGGGAACCCACCACTTCTGCAGCACCTGTACTTCCCCTATTCACTGGCCAACCTGGCATTCAGGTGGAAACAGTTGATTTTACGTCACTTGATTTTTATTTGCTGTTTTTCACTGAAGATCTCTATAGATCTATTGTGACCCAAAGCAATTTGTACGCTGGTCAACACATCACCACTATTCCTCAGTCCTCCCTTGCCAGAGACTGGAGACCAATTACGGTCTCCGAATTTAAGCTCTTTCTGGGCCTTTCCCTCAACATGGGCATAACTAAAAAGAGTGAGTTGCGGTCATATTGGTCCACTGACCCAATTCACCATATGCCCTTGTTCTCTGCCTCCATGACCAGGGTACGATACAAGCAGATCTTGCGGTTCATGCACTTCAATGACAATGAACTCTGTCGTCCTCGTGAAGACCCTGGATACGATCGGCTCTACAAAATTCGGCCCCCCGTAAACCACTTCAACCAACATTTTGCAGACTTGTTTACTCCCCATCAAGTTGTCTGCGTTGATGAGTCCCTGATTAAGTTTTCTGGCCGCTTGTCATTCAAACAGTACCTTCCCAGTAAGCGTGCCAGATACAGGGGCCACAGGCTATACATGTAGTTTTATGGTTTACGAGGGAAAAGATAGTCACGTAGAGCTGACAAACTGCCCTGACTACATAGGAAGCGCTGGCAAGATTGTGTGGGACTTGGTGTCACCCTTATTCGGAAAGGGATACCACTTATATATGTGGACAATTATACGAGCGTGCCACTTTTTAGTCACTTGTTTGATCAGCAGATTGGAGCATGTGGCACCGTGCGATCTAATCGCCGGGGCTTTCCGCAGCGGCTTGTAGATTCCCGTTTTAGGCTGGGGAAGAGAGCCTGCTTGCAGTGTAATAACTTGCTCGCTATGAAGTGGACGGATAATAAGAATGTTTTCGTTCTTACCTCCCTTCATGCAGACACGACGGTCCAAATTACTACGGCGACTGGTGTTGTGGAGAAACCCCTCTGTGTCCACGAATATAACCAAAATATGGGAGGGGTGGACCTCAACGACCAGTTGTTGGCGCCGTACCTAATTGGCCATAAGGCCGGAGGCTGGTACAAGAAAGTGTCTGTTTATTTTTTCAATTGGCTTTGCTGAACGCTCATGTTCCATACAGAGCTTCAGGATGGACTGGATCCTTCCTTAAATTCCAGGAAGAGATTGTCAGAGCCCTTCTGTTTCCAGACGGTGCTCCACCTCACCTTCCCCAACCAAATGTAGTAAGCCGGCTGCATGAGAGACATATTCTTTATGTCCTCCCGAGTACCCCTACCCAACGAGCCCCCCAAAAAAGATGTCGTATCGGCAGCAAGCATGGATATAGGTGTGACACCCGCTATTATTGTCCCTCCTGTCCTGACAATCCTGGTCTTTGCATTGGTGAATGATTTGAACGCTACCATACACTAGTTGAGTATTAGCGTAGGGTACAGCACTGCACAGACTAGGCACACTTTCACAGGGTCTCCCAAGATGCCATCACATTTTGAGAGACCCAAACCTGGAACCGGTTACAGTTACAAAAGTTGAAGTTACAAAAAAAAGTGTAAAAAAACAAAAAAAAACAAAAAAAAAATATATAAAATTAAAAAAAACAAAAATAGTTGTCATTTTATTGTTCTCTCTCTATTCTCTCTCTATTGTTTTGCTCTTTTTTACTGCATTCTATTCTGCAATGTTTTATTGTAATTATGTTTTATCATGTTTGCTTTATAGGTATGCAATTTCTATATACTTTACTGTTTACTGTGTTTTATTGTTAACCATTTTTTTGTTTTCAGGTACGCCATTCAGCTGCAGAGCGGACTTATTTATCTTGACAGCAACAGCGTTTGCTCCCAAGATACATAAAGCCGTGACTCCAGTGCTGTCGGAGGTGATTTCACCACCACAGTTTAAAAAAAGAGCATATATGCCGAAGCATGGGGGCAGCAGGGGCGGAGGAGCGATTTGCTCCTACCTTTTGGGGCGAATCCCATGCTTCGGCAGTGCAGTGCATGTATGTGCATGTATGCCCATCATTAGAAGTGGGTGGATGAAGGGAGGTATTCTAATGGTGGGCATACCCACTGATCAATCTCTTTTTTTCGTTCAGCCCATAGGCTGCATAAAAAAAAAGTTTACAATATATGCCCAACAAGGACCAGCAATGTACTGGTATGTTGCTGGACTTTGAGTGATTATACCAGAATGATGCCTGCAGGTTTAGGTATCATCTTGGTATCATTCTTTTCAGCCAGCGGTCGGCTTTCATGTAAAAGCAATCCTAGTGGCTAATTAGCCTCTAGACTGCTTTTACAAGCAGTGGGAGGGAATGCCCTCCCACCGTCTTCCATGTTTTTCTCTGGCTCTCCTGTCTCAACAGGGAACCTGAGAATGCAGCCGGTGATTCAGCCAGCCGACCATAGAGCTGATCAGAGACCAGAATGGCTCTAAACATCTCTATGGCCTAAGAAACCGGAAGCTACGAGCATTTCATGACTTAGATTTCGCCAGATGTAAACAGCGCCATTGGGAAAGCATTTTATCACACCGATCTTGGTGTGGTCAGATGCTTTGAGGGAAGAGGAGAGATCTAGGGTCTAATAGACCCCAATTTTTTCAAAAAAGAGTACCTGTCACTACCTATTGCTATCATAGGGGATATTTACATTCCCTGAGATAACAATAAAAATTATTTAAAAAAAATGAAAGGAACAGTTTAAAAATAAGATAAAAAAGCAAAAAAAAAAAAAAAAGCACCCCTTTCCCCCCCTGCTCTTGCGCAAAGGCGAATGCAAGCGTCGGTCTGGCATCAAATGTAAACAGCAATTGTACCATGCATGTGAGGTATCACTGCGAAGGTCATATCGAGGGCAGTAATTTTAGCAGTAGACCTCCTCTGTAAATCTAAAGTGGTAACCTGTAAAGGCTTTTAAAGGCTTTTAAAAATGTATTTAGTTTGTCGCCACTGCACGTTTGTGCGCAATTTTAAAGCATGTCGTGTTTGGTATCCATGTACTCGGCCTAAGATCATCTTTTTTATTTCATCAAACATTTGGGCAATATAGTGTGTTTTAGTGCATTAAAACTTAAAAAAGTGTGTTTTTAACAAAAAATGTGTTTGAAAAATCGATGCGCAAATACTGTGTGAAAAAAATGAAATATCCACCATTTTAATCTGCAGGGCATTTGCTTTAAAAAAAAATATAATGTTTGGGGGTTCAAAGTAATTTTCTTGCAAAAAAAACATTTTTTCATGTAAACAAAAAGTGTCAGAAAGGGCTTTGTCTTCAAGTGGTTAGAAGAGTGGGTGATGTGTGATATAAGCTTCTAAATGTTGTGCATAAAATGCCAGGACAGTTCAAAACCCCCCCAAATGACCCAATTTTGGAAAGTAGACATCCCAAGCTATTTGCTGAGAGGCATGTCGAGTCCATGGAATATTTTATATTTTGACACAAGTTGCGGGAAAAAGACAATTTTTTTTTTTTTTTTGCACAAAATTGTCACTAAATGATATATTGCTCAAACATGCCATGGGAATATGTGAAATTACACCCCAAAATACATTCTGTTGCTTCTCCTGAGTACGGGGATACCACATGTGTGAGACTTTTTGGGAGCCTAGCCACGCACAGGACCCCGAAAACCAAGCCCCGCCTTCAGGCTTTCTAAGGGCGTAAATTTTTGATTTCACTCTTCACTGCCTATCACAGTTTCGGAGGCCATGGAATGCCCAGGTGGCACAACCCCCCCCCCCCCCCCCCCCAAATGACCCCATTTTGGAAAGTAGACACCCCAAGCTATTTGCTGAGAGCTATAGTGAGTATTTTGCAGACCTCACTTTTTGTCACAAAGTTTTGAAAATTGAACAGAAAAAAAAATGTTTCTTGTCTTTCTTGATTTTCAAAAACAAACGAAAGCTGCAAAATACTCACCATGCCTCTCAGCAAATAGCTTGGGGTGTCTACTTTCCAAAATAGGGTCATTTGGGGGGGGTGTTGTGCTAGCTTGTTATTTTATGGCCTTCGAAACTGTGATAGGTAGTGAGGAGTGAATCAAAAATTTACGCCCTTAGAAATCCTGAAGGCGGTGATTGGTTTTCGGGGCCCCGTATACAGCTAGGCTCCCAAAAAGTCCCACACATGTGGTATCCCCGTCCTCAGGAGAATGAGCAGAATGTATTTTGGGGTGCAATTCCACGTATGCCCATGGCCTGTGTGAGCAATATATCATTTAGTGACAACTTGGTGCAAAAAAAAAAAAAAAGTTTGTCATTTTCCTGCAACTTGTGGCAAAATATAAAATATTCCATGGACTCAACATGCCTCTCAGCAAATAGCTTGGGGTGTCTACTTTCCAAAATGGGGTCATTTGGGGGGGGGGGTTGTGCCATCTGGGCATTTTATGGCCTTCAAAACTGTGATAGGTAGTGAGGAGTGAAATAAAAAATTTACGCCCTTAGAAATCCTGAAGGCGGTGCTTGGTTTTCGGGGCCCCGTATACAGATAGGCTCCCAAAAAGTCCCACACATGTGGTATCCCCGTCCTCAGGAGAATGAGCAGAATGTATTTTGGGGTGCAATTCCACATATGCCCATGGCCTGTGTGAGCAATATATCATTTAGTGACAACTTGGTGCAAAAAAAAAAAAAAAGTTTGTCATTTTCCTGCAACTTGTGGCAAAATATAAAATATTCCATGGACTCAACATGCCTCTCAGCAAATAGCTTGGGGTGTCTACTTTCCAAAATGGGGTCATTTGGGGGGGGGGGTTGTGCCATCTGGGCATTTTATGGCCTTCAAAACTGTGATAGGTAGTGAGGAGTGAAATAAAAAATTTACGCCCTTAGAAATCCTGAAGGCGGTGCTTGGTTTTCGGGGCCCCGTACGCGGCTAGGCTCCCAAAAAGTCCCACACAGGTGGTATCCCCATACTCAGGAGAAGCAGCTAAATGTATTTTTTAAAGTTTTAGTAATTTTTTTTTTTATCATTATTCAATCACTTGGGACAAAAAAATGTAATATTTAATGGGCTCAACATGCCTCCCAGCAATTTCCTTGGGGTGTCTACTTTCCAAAATGGGGTCATTTGGGGGGATTTTGTACTGCCGTGCCATTTTAGCACCTCAAGAAATGACATAGGCAGTCATAAACTAAAAGCTGTGTAAATTCCAGAAAATGTACCCTAGCTTGTAGACGCTATAACTTTTGCGCAAACCAATAAATATACGCTTATTGACATTTTTTTTACCAAAGACATGTGGCCGAATACATTTTGGCCTAAATGTATGACTAAAATTGAGTTTATTGGATTTTTTTTATAACAAAAATAGAAAACATCAATTTTTGGTCTTTTTCTATTTATAGCGCAAAAAATAAAACTGCAGAGGTGATCAAATACCATCAAAAGAAAGCTCTATTTTTGGGAAGAAAAGGACGCAAATTTTGTTTGGGTACAGCATTGCATGACCGCGCAATTAACAGTTAAAGCGATGCAGTGCCAATTTGTAAAAAGTGCTCTGGTCAGGAAGGGGGTAAATCCTTCCGGGGCTAACGTGGTTAAGGGGGCGTGGCAGGGGGTGTGTCCTATGCCTACATACTTTTTCTAATAGGTGTCCCTCGTTCCCAACTCAAAAAGTTGGGAGGTATGAATACATAGCATTTTCATATCTGGACATTGGTACAAAATGAACAACCTCCAGTGTGTCATTGACATTGTTTAACTAAGCGATAGAGATATTTCTTTTTAACCAGTAAGTAAACAAACCTTGGGCAATCATTGCATATTGTACATAGCTGTATTATAGATGGGTTGCTTTCAGTTCAGCAGGTTTTATGTAATCTATTTTGTTAGATGGACTAATGAATCTTCATATGACGCAAAGGTACAGTTTGATGAATATGTGCTCAGTATGCATGCCACTTGCTAAGGCACTTATGACGAGAATTGATATATTCTTCCAGTTACTCGTTCTAAGTTTGTAGTTTTGCATAAAATTACAAGATTGCATTCCTACAAAAGAAATTGAGCACATAAAGGAAAAAAAAAAAAGAATTTTGATTTTAATAGGCTTAATGCAATCAAAAAGCAGAAATACTGAGAAGAAATAACTAAGAATATACAACAAAAAGAAAGAAGCAACATGTTAATTTAGTAAGTAACAGTAAGTGTAAACCTTGCTCACTCTGTATGCTGAGCACTCTCTATTCAACCCTATAGTGAACACAGAGTACGAACACTCTATAGCAAGGGTCCCCAAACCTAATAAACAAAGGGTCAGTTTCACGTCCTTCAGACTTTATGGGGCCAGACTATGGCCAGTGGCAGTAGTATTAGTGGGATGAATAGTGCCCTCCATATTTGGCTTCAGGGGAATGAACAGTGCCCCACCATTAGTGTAACGGGGCGAATATTGTTATATATCAGTGGAAGGAATAGCGCCCCAAGGGCTGGATAAAGACAAGCAAAGGCCATATCTGGCCTCAGGCCACATTTTGGAGCCTACTTCTCTATAGGATTGAAAACAAAGAGGACAGGGCTCTGTTCAGAAGATTTTAACAAGAGGTTCAGCTGCTTCATAGGTGGAATGGGGACAAGTGAGTCTAATGCTGGCCATACACTATACAGAAAATCGGCGGAAAAATCGTTCATATAGACACTTCGTTCGTTTTTCGGCAAGTTAATGGGCACAAATCGATAATCTTTTGTGACGTTTTTGTGGAAAAAAAACGAACGGCAAGTTTGGAAATTTTATGCCGAACGTACGATAAATTGCAAGTTTAATGCGTTATTCGTCCGTGAAAAAACGAATGGTTGCTACTGCGCATGGTTGAAAATAATTTAACCCGGAAGGGAAATATTCGTGTCAAATACGTTCGCGTCCAAACCTCATGACCAATCGTCAACACCAACTATATAAAGGCCCGTACACACGCTCGGACTTTTTGACAACAAACATGTAAATTAGCAGTTCTGGAGAAACATCTGACCGTGTGTACGCTCCATCGGACAAATTTTTTTTAATTCGGACTTTTGTTGGCTACGAACGGACAAACTTTCTGTCAACAAAACTCCGATCGTGTGTGCCCAAAATACCATCGGACTTTAGTCCAAAGTACAAACACGTATGCATGGTCGGAAGCAAGGACCATCACGAATTTTTAATGGCTTAAGAATAAATCTGCTTTGCTGGTTATACCGACAGAGTACAGACAAACATATTTTAGTTATGATTTGTGTTCTAGTGATATCAATCCTTTTTGTTTGTTTTTTAAGGCCATTTTGCTTATTGTGCATTCACAACATAAATAAACTTACAAAATTATTAGACATGTTCTCTGTCCTCACAATTTAAAAATATAATTTAAAAAGAAAAAGAGCAAACGATACACATCAAACGAAAAAATATAGCTTATTAAATCATACTGAAATCCAAAAATTCAACCTGCTAAATTCTTAGCCCCTAAACTCCCCACACCAGTGGCCTTGTTGTGGATCCTTGGGGCTGATTTTGCCACTGACCACCATGCTGCTCAGGTGGGTGGGCTTGCTGTGGTGGGTAGGTTTGTTGTGGAGGAGTGTTGTTCAAATGACACACATGAGATTTAGTGGTTAGCTCTTGTTTCCTGGCCTTGCTGAAGAGCTGGATGATTAGAGCCTCACATAGCTCCCTTTGATCTGCGTCAAGCTCACGGAGCTTACTAGCATTAAAACTGCCAAACCCTTCAGCACTATCGGGTGCTGTGTTTATCAGAGAAGTAGCCCTAGTTAAGAACTCAGCTGTGGCCTCATCCAGATGTTGGCTCTTCCTGGCCCTTTTTTTGGGAGGACGCAGGGGAGGGATCCTGCACTCAGTTGTTGTCTGGCTGCTGGGCCCAGGCTCTTCTTGGCTCTAAAGTTCTTGTGTGTGTAAAACCAACATCATTTTAATTTTTGGACATCATTCATCAACAATTTTCATGTCATGACTTTATAATTTGTAATGTGTCCAAATAGGAAAGAAGATCATTCTGACTCCAGCATTTCTCATTCTTGTCCTAATCCTTTTTGGCCACTGCTGTCTATTGATATGGGACTCACTTTTTGTACCCCAAAAAAGTACTATGCATTCAGGGTCGTAACTACCACCATATTGACCCATGCGGGCGCTACGGGGCCCGCAGCCGAGTGGGGCCCAGTGAGGATAAGAGCCCCGCCGGCACAGTCTCCCAGCCAGGGGAAGAGAGAGGAGAGGAAGAGGCGAGCTGTCCGTATCAGCAGAGCTGAATTGCCCGATGTAAGAGCTTTCATTAGGACTTCCAATGTTCCCGGGGCTCACGTCACATAGCTCCACCTTTTGGGCCAGTGCATTTCATAGAACGCCGATCCAATGCGGGACATGTGACGTCATCAAAGGCGTCGGGCCAAGAGGTGGGGCTATGTGATGAGCCCCGGGAAGACGGGATAATTCAAATGAAAGCTAGTACAGTGGCCAATCCCGCTCTCTGCTGATCCTAGTAGCTTGCCTCTTCCTCAGCATATGTGGGGCTGTATGGTGCACAGGCAGACCAGGCTGTATTGGGCACAGGTCATGCTGTATGTGGCACAGGTCACGCTGTATTGGTCACAGGTCACGCTGCATTGACAGTAGGGCAGCTGTGGGGGGGGGGGCTGTTTGCAGTGTGCCCCATACAACATTTTCTCATTTGCCAACCTATAAAAGTCTATGGTAGAATTCCAAAGTGATAATTTTAAGACATAATATGCAAGCTAATTGCCATTAGGGATGAGACCAACAGCCCCCTGTTAGTTTTGCACCAGAACATTTGAACAGGCCAAAAATTGGTTTTAACACGTGAACACCGTTAAAGTCTAAGGGAGTTGAACTTGAATAATTATAAGTGGTAATTTTAAAGGCTTATATTCATGGTATTGCCATAAAAAGTGTTTGGTGACCTGGGTCCTGCCCCAGGAGACATGTATGAATGGACAGAAAAGTTTACCAAAAACACATTTTTTCATGAACAGTGATTTTACTAATGAATAAAGTCAAACAATAAAAGTGTAATATTCCTTTAAATGTATTACCTAGGGGGGGTGTCTATAGTATGCCTGTAAAGGGGCGCATGTTTCCCCTGTTTAAAACAGTTAGAGAGCAAAATGACATTTCTACTTAAAAAAATGTCATTATAAATTACGAACGGGAGCGACAGAATTTAGAACCAGCTTCTTTTCGCGGGGACTCTCGGATTGCCTTTGTCTCGCACACAAACAGAACGTAATCTTACATCACACGCTCGTTCGATTGATATACACTATGCGTGAAAACTCCGCTACCCGAACGGCATCACGCATTCGTTCGTACCGCGTGTTAACTTGACATAGACGGCGCATGCCTGAAACTCCGCCCCTGACGTTCTTTTTCTTGAATATTGCCCGCCCCTTTTCTGTTCGGTGCGTAGTGAGGAGCAACAATGGCGGAGACACATGTGTCTGAATGCAGATCCAGGAAGGCCACCAACATGACATTTGAGGAGATGGTGGAGATGGTTGGAATCTTGAAAAAACAAGATTATGATGGGAAACATGGCCCATATGCACATCCCAATTTGGTCAAGGACAAAATCCTCACTGATGTGGTGAAGGCCTTGGAGCGGAAGTTTGGGGTCCATAGAAAAAAGGACCAACTGAGGAAGCGCTGGTCTGACCTGAAAAACAGGGAGCCAGATCAGTACCTCAAAATAAGGAAGGAACTTCGAAAAAGTAAGTACTTGTGTGTCCCATTTATGATTCTTCACTTGCCTGCTTCTCCATGTGCTTTTCTTGACTGTTATACTGAATGTTCGTAGGTGGTTAAATAACGTTCGCGGGTATGAAATAACGTTCGTAAGGACCAACAGTGATCGTTTGCCAATGAATACGACTTTTTGAAACTGATATAGGCTTATGACTGTTTTGGTCATGATCATTTATGTGATTGAACGAATTTAAAAGACATTGTTGTCTAGATGTCTTTGAAATGTTAATTAATTCAGTGGAATGTAAGGAGAGGACACAGCAGCTGTTTACACATCTGGACTCAGGAGCACTAGTGTGGGACACCATAAAAACTTCACACAAAAAGGTAAGTATTGAATTTGGGGTCAAAGGTCTTTTTAATCATAACCAATGAGTAAAGGGACAGGGGATTATAGCGGTGCTAAAGTATTCCAGGTGAATAAGAGAAAAGAATGTAAAATAATAAACTTTTTATTTAACAATATTAAATACATAGAGAGGGCAATAAAATGGTTAACAACAAACAAGCATAGATATTGCGTGCGACCCAAATGCCGTAGGGTAGGCTGGATGGAGACGGCCATCAAAGAAAGGGCTCGGTTTCATGTCTTCAACTTGGTTCTCTTCCTAAACAGACAATTGTACACCACTTGAAAGCAATGTTTCATATTCCTATTTCGGGCCATAAATATCTGTGTGCTAAGTATACCTTTTTTTAATTGTTCATAGGGAATCAAAGACGCCGACAACAGGGTCAACAGGACCCCCAACCTCGTCGGGACAACCAACATCCCCGGGACCCACAACCTCGCCGGGAGCCACAACATCGCCGGGACACCCAACCTGAACCCAGCACCAGCATCACACATGATGAAAGAGAGGTGGGGGAAGTGGGAGCCTGTACCTCACCAGGTGAGTGTCTGACACCCCAGCTTCAGGTAATCTATGTATGCCTGCATATTTCTAAATACATGTTTTTTTCTCACTTTTTTAGGTGATGTTCTGGTTGTGGAAGAGCCACCTGACCACTTTACAACAGACAGCGCCCAAAGGCTCATAGGTCAGATAATGCTCTGGAACGCCGAAATAGATGCCATGAGAGCTCGTCTCAACACAATGCAGCAGGAAATGAAGGACATGATAGATGTTTTGGGTAGAATCTAAACACTTTTGACGTCCATAAACATCTATCATGTTCTTCATTTCCTGCTGCATGATAATGTTCAAATTATTGTTTATGTTTGTTAATTGCCAAAAAAAAAAAAAAACAAAAAAAAAATTTAAGAAAATAATGAAGAAAATTTTACCCAAAAAAGAATGACCAAAAAAATGATAAAAAAATAATGTTAAAAAAATAAAATAAAATAAAACCTAAATTTTATCTAAATATTTTATACAAATTTTATCCAAAAAAATGATATAAAAACAAAAAAAAAAAAAAAATTTGATCTAAATATTTATCAAAAAATTTCTATTAAAAAATGAGATAAAAAATTAAAAACAATTAAAAAAAATATATTATGAAAAAATAATTACACACAAAATATCAAAAAAAAAAAAAAAAAATACTCAAAAATTTTACCTTAAGATTTTTTTTGCTAAAATTTATGTAAATAATTGTTTATAATAAATCAAGAAAATAAAAATTTAACATATTTTGTTAATGTTGAACTTTGTAAGTTCGAGGTTGTCATAAAAGTTCACTTTTAGAATATGCCTGTTTGTGCTAAGAAAAAAACGCACAGGAATGTGCACATATAAAAACATTTTTGAAACAAAACAATGTGTGTTTTTTTATTTCAATGCTCAATACCAGTATATTTGTTAAGTTGCTGTGGTTACATTGACAGTGTACTCTAAAATGTGTGTAGCTGAGACACAGCACAATATAATAGTTAGCTCAAAGTGAGATTGTCACCTCATGTTGCACATCAGGTTGGTTTGCACTAGTGGCAAAAAAGAAAAAGATCAAGGCTATTTGCAAAGCTAGTAAACAGACAACAGTATTTCCTTGGAAATCTCATTTTATTAAGAAGTAAACTAATTAATCAGCAAGTAAAAAAGTAGTCCATATATTGTTCAATGACAAGACGGGCATTCTGGGAGCCCAAACCAGCACATGCACTTGCCCTAGCTGGCATCACAGCCTATTGAGCTGGTGGGGAAAAAGGCTCATCACTTTTCTGTGAGGCAATGTAGCCTCATCTGCCCCAAAGCCAAAATTTAGTACCTCAATATTGTCAAGAGCATTTTAAAAAATTAAGGTCCCTTTTTGTATAATATCCTAAAATTCAGTACGTATCATCACATCTCCATCAGAGTGGCGTCCATTCATCCCAACATCCAAAAAAGGCTACATTCTAATTATATGCTCCCTCACCCCCTCTGGTGGCACATTCCTAAACTTTAAGGGGGGGGGGGAGTTGAATTGGTAGCTGGTTTTGACGAGTAAACCTCTACACTTCCATGAGAGCTAAATGCATGAAAAATTATTTATTATTTTGCCTGACCATCCATCTTTAGAACATTGTCAGGCCAGTGGCCAGGTAAGAAGTGGGCAAATCCGTCAATCAGAAGGCACATTGTTCAAATCTATACACATTTTGACATACATCGGACAAAATAATAACAATGTTCGTTAATTAGGATTATTCGTTAGGATAAAGTTAGAAACACAGGAAGTCAGCACAGCACAGGGATGGTGCGAGCCCCTCATAATGCTAAATTCATCCTAACGAACGTATCATTTTGACCTTTTGAAGGTAATCTTGCAGGCCCTTGCACTACATGCTTTGGAGAATTTAGTCAGCAATCTTACCAAAAAAAAAAAGGTATACTATGTATGTGTTTTGCAAAATCAGCAGATAGAGTAGTTATATCGGTTGACTGTTTGTTTGTTTTTTTTTTAGGGGGGGGGATAAGTATTTGCACAACCAAAAAGGGAATCTTGCACTCTGCATGAATTTAAAGGACAGGAATAATATTGGGACACATTTTAGAGGGTGTTTGTGGTAAACATAAAAATGAAGCCTAAAAAAAAACAGTTTGAAGTTACTAGGCTAGGTGTGTGTGGGCCAAGGGTAGCATGCTGGTGAGGTTAGTGAAGGAAAATATGCATGTAGGCCACCAAAAAGTTACAGCATGCATGAGGACAAAGAGGGCATTCATTCCCAGCATATTACAAAAATGGGAAGGATGGAATAATAAATTTATAAAATAATTTTGAAAAACACGAAGGTGATATTAAATCCAAAAAAATTACACGAATATAGTCCTTCTGCAGGACTTGGATAATAGCACTACATGTCTCAGGAATAATCTCTCCCAGAGCCTTGTGAGAGATCCAAGTGGTAAACTTGATATCCTGGGGACCCCTCCCTGTCGCCAAATAACGTAAGGTAGCTATGAGCTTTTGCTCTGCTGGAATAGCAGCCCTCATGCAGGTGTCCTGCTTCATGATATAGGTGGACAGCAAGGACAATAGTTGCTGAAAGCAGGAGTCCGTCATCCGGAGATAATTCAGAGAATCATTTGGATTATTCTCCTGCAGCTCACGCAGCAAGGGCATATGGCTAAATTGGTCACGATTAAGTAGCCAAGTTTTGGCCCAAATAATCCTCATCCTACTACTCTGACTATTCCTGGACCGGGCTAGAGTCACAGCAAGAACTGCAAGCCCATAAACAACACACTCTCTCCTAGGATTGTGTAACATGGCTGGTTGTCATACAATTTTACAAACTGACAAACGTATAATAATTTGAAATTAGCAGAGGGAGCCCGAAGCGTTGACGCCGAAGAATTTTACGTCTTCTTTGGAAGTGTCATCCGTACGTTGTAACGTGACTACGTTCGTGTTTGTTGCCTAAACGTCAGACCGTCTGCATGCAATACAAGTTCAGAGAGACAAGGCCCTTTTTCCAAAAAAAACAACGGGAAAGTTTGTACAAGGTCCGATCGTGTGTATGGTGCTTAACACACACAGAACAGAACGTTGTCTTGCCACTGACCAGACAAAAGGATTACACTGGCCAATACACAGAAGATTTAAGAAGTGAAGGTAAGCAGACCGGTACAATAGTTCTAGGGTATTAATTGTTAGGTGTAGTTTGGCAACTGAACAATGCTGCATTTTTTATTAATACAGGAGCAATGGTGGACAAATTTACATCACTACATTTCCTGCCACAATTCATTGAAATGTACCGAGACCTTACATGTCTATGGAAAGTGCGCTCCAAAGACTACTCAGATCGGCAAAAACGTAAAGAAGCGTATACTAAATTAGTGGAACTATGCACTGTTGTGTATGCAAAAGCAGATATATCCTATGTGACCAAAAAAATAGCCAATCTGCGTACTATCTTCAAAAAAGAATTAAATAAAATTAATGAATCCAAAAGATCTGGTGCAGATGAAGTATATGTGCCACGCCTGTGGTATTTTGAGAGTCTACGTTTTCTGACTGACCAGGAGGAAGCACGACCCTCTGTGTCAAGTTTAGACAGTATCAGTGAGAATATTTCAGGAGATGAAGAAGATGGAACATTTGACGAAATGGCAGACAGTCAGGTAAAGTCAGAATATTATGTTTTAATATACACCTTTATATGTACACATCTGAAACTAAACATTTAAGAGAATACAGCCAAAAATCAAAGTACATGTAACTTGGTAATTTTTTTTATTTAAAGAAAAATCTTACATAACATCTGTATTAAGAAATGAAATAATATATAAATGCAGCCACTCAAATGTACATATCATTTAGACATTGTTTTGCCAATCGACTGCTCCAGGACCCAGAAAATACTGCATATAATCAATGCGACTCTGGCGAGCTACTTGACTGGAGAGACGTGGTGGGGCACGGCCTAGGATTAATAAGCCTTCGGTGTCATTACGCCACTCACCAGGCGTGACATCCCCAGACAAAATATCTTCCCGGTCCAACTGGGATTGGGTCATGTAGGTGGAGCTAGTACGCCGTAAGAAGTTGTGTAACACACAGCAACTATGTACTATTGTGTCAATTCTTGAGGGGGCTACATTTATTGCAGTGTGAAATATTCTAAAACGGTTGGCCATAATGCCAAACGCGTTTTCAACCACTCGTCTAGCCCGAGATAACCGATAATTAAAAATTTTTTGATCAGGGGTCAGGTTTTTGAGGGCAAAAGGTTTTAAAATATGCTCTGATAACGCAAACGCGTCATCCGCAACAAATGAGAAGTTGAGACCTTCAACTGTATCCTCTTGGGCTGGGAGATGTAGAAGTCCATTTTTTAAGTGATGGAAAAAAGAGGTCTTCTCTAGTATCCCCCCATCCGAATTTCTGCCATTTTTCCCTATGTCAACATAAATAAATTCATATTTGGCATTGGCAATTGCCATTAGGACAATACTAAAGTAGCCTTTATAATTGAAGAAGAATGAGCCTGAGTTTGCTGGGGGTATTATCCGAACATGTTTGCCGTCTATGGCACCACCACAGTTTGGAAAATTCCAATAGTCTTCAAATTGTTTGGCAGTTGCTTTCCATTCCTCCACAGATGATGGCAGCTGTGCAAAGATAAAAATATATGTTACAAAAAAATCTAAGGCTTAATTGTCAAAAAATTAAAACAATTGGCTTTATTATACAGGATCTATTTGGCAGTGAAACACAAACTGTCACATCACCACCAGTAAGCATTACCAAAAAGAGAAAGACAAAGCAAGATGCAACAGGCAACTTTCTACTACAAGCATCTGCAGCGTTAAATCAGAAGAAGGATGAATGTGATGACCTGGGTGCATTTGCAGCAAAGAAAATGCGCAGGATGTCAGAAGACCAAAAACAATTACTGGAACCATTACTCATTCAACTTCTTAATAAAGGGTTAAGGGGGGAGCTGACCACAAATACACACTTAGCTGAGCACAAAACCACACACCCACAATCATTGCAAACCACACACCCACAATCATTGCAAACCACACACCCACAATCATTGCAAACCACACACCCACAATCATTGCAAACCACACACCCACAATCATTGCAAGTACCTCAACAAATGCATCAGTGGAACGTACCATTCCCACAGCAGGATCGTCAACAAAGCAACTGGGGACATGATTATCAGTACACATCTTTGTGAATAACATACATTTGAGTTTAAATATGTTATGTTTGTCAGTTTGACATGTTATGAACTAGTTTGAGTTTACTGATATGTTTAGAGCTTCTAAAATCAAAGTTAAACAAAGCAAGCTGTACAGTGTTTGAGAGTTAAAAATAAAAGCAGTGTGTCATTACCTTTAGGTATTCCTCTTGCATGATCTTTATAATGGCTTGGCAGGTCTCTGGTATGATGCGGCCAAGTGACTGGGCAGAGATTCCGGTAGTGAACTTTAAATCTTCATAACTTCGGCCAGTTGCCAGAAACCGAAGTGTTGCTACCAGTCTCTGCTCTGCTGGGATGCTTGGTCTTAAAACGGTGTCTTTTTTGGTAATAAGGGGTGACACCTTACTCAATAAGAGCTGAAAGGACTCATCAGGCATCCTGAGATAGTTCCGATAGTCATCGGGATTGTTTTCTTTGAGCTCTCGAACCAATCTCATATGAGAGAAGTCATCCCGGTTCTTGAGCCACTCTTTACTCCATAACCTTCGCCTTTTGATTATGGGTTCCTCTGCTTGTTGGATAGCCATCACTCCAAGCATGACTATGCCAATGGTCCTTTCATCCACATCCATATTGTAGGTAGAGGGTTCGTTCCGACGTACGCACGAACGTATGTTGCTCCTCGTCAAACACAGGAAGCCACAGTACAGAGGTCAAACACATTTTGACACTTCCTTTTATAAATGAAAAAAACGAACGAAAAAATGATACATTGCTGTTCATAAACGATTTAACGATCGAAAATCTTTACTTACCTGATGGCGTGATCGTTTGCGGTCATTACCGAACGTTCTTTTTTCGAAAATGGGTTCGGCCGATTTTCTGTATAGTGTATGGCCAGCATAAGACTTGCAGAGAGTTATACATGGAATGGAGGGGATAGTTGACCCAGAGCCTAGGTTCACATTGACATGTCAAATCGCATGCCAAATCGGCGGCTATTGCCGGCAATGGCACTGTCCAAATTGGTGCGACGCTGCACTGATTCCCAAAAGTAGTTTCTGTACTACTTTTGGTGACTTCGGGGTGCAATTTCAATAGACATCTGTGCAGGAACCCGAACACATGTCTCTGAAATTGCCCCCGAAGTCAGACTGACATGCGGGTATGAAATGAAATGATCTTAATGCCGCTGTCAGTGTGAACCTAGGGTAAATTGTCAAAAGTACTGCCTTTAACCCTAAAAGGAGTCCTGAGCTCTCCGCCTCTTCCTACAGGGCAGTACCCAGCAATGCAGTACCCAGGGAAAATGCAAGTATTGAACTGCAGTTTTTAAAAAGGTTGTGTGTGTATGTGCATGCGTGCATGCGTATACGTGTGCATGTATATATGTATGCAACGCTGTATCCTGGCCTAGGCTGACAAGGCCCAGGCCTAGGGCAGCACTTTGCAGGGGGCAGGATGGAAAGAGTCCCCGCCAGCTTGCGCTACACTGTTGGTGTAGCGCCAGTCTCATGGGGCGGACTGGGCTGGGAAGCAAATTAGTCTAGCGCCCCCATAAAGCGGCCGCACTGCTTGCGGTATGTGGGCAGCAGGCATTCCGCAACATTGGGGGGGGGGGGCGGCGGCGCTTCTCATTTTGATTGTCCTATCATCCTGGACCACAAACCTTCCTCACTGTGCTATGTTTTCTGCTGCACCATTGGCATGGTTATATCTTCTTAGTCCTCTCTATAAAATTATCACAGATTTGTGCTTAAAGTAGAACTATAGGCAACACTTTTTTTTTTCATTTTGGATAGAGTAAGGGAGAGTTATAGCCCCTGTCAGTTTATTTTTACCATCCCTGTCCCATTGTAGAGATTTCCCTTTACTTCTACTTAATTAAGGGAATCCATTGCTCCCCCTCCCCCCCAGGCCCTCAGAACTAGTACCTCCACTCAAAAATTTCAGGGCGGGTCTTAAACAGCAAGGGGTGTGGTCTTGACAGGAGAAGAGATGGGTCTTATTTAAATTAGGGGGTGCACCAGTTTAGTCAGCCCTAGGGCAGCACAAAACCTAAATACACTACTGTATGTATGCGTTTGTGTACTGTATGTATGTATATATGTCTGTATTATGTATATGTGTGTGTGCGTGTATGTGTTTGGGTATGTTTATATGCCTTTTTAGGGCTCACTAATAATAGCGGCAAGGAGTGCCATTCCTCTGAAAAGCATTCAATGCTCGGATCACTTTTCCGGCATGAAAGAGGAGATATGTTGCCTCTTTACATCCTGTTTTATCTCCCTTTATCCCCCTAAATGCAGCATCACGGTGCCACAACCGCATACAATGCACGTGATTGTGAGGCAGTTGCAGCATGGCCACATTTACCTGGGGATATACTTTCAATCATGGACACAGCATGTGTATGGATGTGTATATCCCTGGCTATTGCCACTGCAGCTCAAGAGCAGTTGGGGGTGGTAAGAATAAAGCTCAACGGCAGTTTTTTTTTTTTTACCATCCCCCAACTTTACATGTGAACAAGTCCTTTGTTCACATCTGTGTGGCTGTGTGCTGCATGTAGTACTGCCCATTTATTTCACTGGGCTTCAGAAACACAATGGGCCACAGAAACACAGAGAAAGAGGTCCCCGACCCTTTTCTTAAATGGCGCTGCACCCAAAAACACACTGCAACCTACAGTTGGGAAGTCTAACTGCACCTGCCTACACTCCCACCTTTTTAACAAATGCCATCCTTGGCATACAATTAAACAACAAAGAAATGGCATATGGGTAATTATAAATGAACAGTAAATAGTTGTAGCACATAATCAGAATAACTTTTTACTGTTTATTTATAATTACCCAAATTTAATGTCTTTGTTGTTTAATTGTATGCTGAGGATGAAGTCCTTCGCTGTCACTCCCTACCTACATCAACAAGTGGACTGTCCATGACAGTCAGTTCCATTAGTTAGTTCCATGGTAACAGGAGCTACAATACACCTCACTAACCAATCCATGACTGCTGCTCCTCTCTGCCAATCCCTTCACTGGCTTCTCCTAGCCCAACCGCGTAAAATTCAAAATGCTAACCATAACCTACAAGGCCATTCACAGCATCGCCCCCATCTACATCACTAACCTTATCTGCAGATATCGCCCAAATCATCCCCTCCGCTCCTCCCAGGACCTCCTGCTCTCTAGCTCCCTTGTTACCACCTCCCATGCTCGCCTTCAGGACTTCTCCAGAGCCTCTCCCATCCTCTGGAACTCCCTGCCCCAGTATGTCCGATCAGCCCCTACCTTGTCCACCTTTAGGAGATCCCTGAAAACTCATTTATTCAGGGAAGCCTATCCCACACCCACCTAACAACTGTCCCCGAGCCACCCCCATCAAATCATTCTCTGCAGCTATTACCTTTTGTATCATCACCCCCTCCCTTAGAATGTAAGCTCTACGAGTAGGGCCCTCCTGTACCTTTTGTATTGAACTGTACTGTAATTGTGTTTGCCCCCCTATATATTGTAAAGCGCTGCGTAAACTGTCGGTGCTATATAAATCGTGAATAATAATAATAATAATTTTAATTTGGTTATTAGCTTCCTCCAGTTGCAGCTCATTCACAGTCCCAATGCTGCCTGCAGTCTCTGCTGGTGGCTCATGCTTAGCTCCTGGATCAATAATTTGGGTCTCAATCGGAGGCAGGTACAACTCCAAAAAGTATCTGTTGAATGGGAGTAAATCACCATCCCAGATTCGATAAACCGGGAATCCAGCCCAAAAGCAGACCATTCTTCACTCTCTTTGGCACTTCTGCTTATGTGTCATACACGGGTGAGTTGGGAAAAGGCTGCGCTTTAACCCTATAAAGGCAAGGTTACCAGAGAGGTTCTAGCTTGTAGGTCTGCTCATATTTCTGTTTTTTGACAAGCACTAAGCCCCAGGCTTTAAGGATTATAAGTTAAATTTAAGCCCCATCTGCCAGATGATGGTGGCAAACAGTCCAGGACCATTTGTTTGGCTTCAATTATGCAATGCCTATGCGCTTGTATCCATACATTTGGTGTGCATGGGGACATTTGTAGCAAGTCCAAAGGCATCCAGCTGCACTGTCCAAATATTAGATATGAAGGAGAAAACCCAGAAGCTTTGTGTACCATTTTGTTATAGGCCCACATGACATTTCCTACATATCGTGACCAATGATCCCAGTATCTTTGTTTGCTCCAGGATCCGATTCCTACCTCAGCCAGGTTGTCCAACTGAAACACTCACAGACCCCATTCCACTGTGGATAGTAGGGGGTAGTATGGGACATCTAGATTTCAGATAGCTGATATACAGTAGTTCAGAAAAAATCTGGGACTCAAAGTTAGGACCCTAGACAGATTCTCCTTGGACAACATAATGGCTGAAACACATAGTTTGGCTAACTTGGAGAAATGGTCACCATAGCATATTGATATCCAGAGATAGTCTCGGCCACTGTTAGAAAATTCATAGTTACCAGCTCAAATGGCTCTGATGTGGAAATCCCAAAAGAGGTAGTATATTCAGATAGTCCCTTATGGAGTGCACAATTCTGACACTCACTGCAAACCCATTGTATCCAATCAGACAGCCCTAGACAGTAGACATATCGACAAGCATAAGCCACCATTCGACCTGCCCCAAAATGACCAAATTACGCTATGTATGACTTGGCAAACTCTCAGAGCAGTGGATTGTAGTTGGAATATGTTCATTATTGAGTCTGAATGAGGGCCCACCAGTATAACAATCCACTTTGAAACTCTATTCAGTCCCACTGCTGAAGCAATTGCCTGACTGGCTGAGAGCTTTTGTCACTCTTTAAACATGGGCCAATATGGTCTCTGCAGAGAAACCTCTATGTCTGTGCGATGTTGTTGCAAGGTGGCCCACTCATCCAGGGAATGCATTTCAGCCACTGGTTGGAACTTCGTCTCCTCTGGATGGTCATGGCAACCTCCCAGTCAACTGAGTTCACTTCATTCACAAGCATCCACATTGCTGTGCAGGTGGCCTAACTTGTAAAGGATTGGTGTAGTTGAACTACGCTAACCTTGCAGCCTACTACTGTTCCAGGGCCCTAGTTTAGTGGTCTCTATGCAGGACAATGGATTATTGTCAGTGAAAATATCCACATGTCCCCAATTATAAATGCAGCACATTTTTCAGTGATAGCCCAAACCACAGCCAAGAGATCTAGCTTAAAAGAGCTATAGTTGTGCGGGTCACATTCAGTTGGCATAAGTAATCACTCTCTCAATTCCATCCTGCTCTTCAGCCAGCACCACCACAAGTCCTTGACAATTGCCGTCAATGCATATCTTGAAGGGCTTAGAGTAGTCAGTATACACCAGGAAGGGGGCGGATGTTAGCTGTTCTTTTTTATTACAGGTATTCTTATAGCACCAACAAGTTATGAAGCACTTTTCATATACATTTTGTACTTTCACATCAGTCCCTGCCCTCAATGAGCTTACAGTCTAAGGTCCCTAAGTCACATTCATACATACACATAATGGTGCCAAATTACACAGGAGCCACTTAACCTACCAGCTAGTCTTTAAAGTATGGGAGGAAACCCACACAGGAACAGGAAGAACATGCAAACTCTAGGCAGGCAGTGATGTGGTTGGGATTTGAACCGCTGATGCTCGTGCTGCCATACGGAAGTGCTAATCACTTAGCCACTTTCTTGAGCATTCTTTAAGCATTTCAAAAACCTCTATTTGGGCTGTGTGCCAGTGGGTTTGAATGAAAGGGGACAACTTGCCCTTTATTGGGTGGAATGTCCACACAGTAGTTGTGTAAGGGGTGCAACAATCTGTGTGAGTCACAGAATGAATTGTCAGTAATACCCCACCTACCCTAAGAAGGAACAAATCTTAGTGACTATCTCTGGGGTCAGCCAGTCCTTTACAGCCTGAATCTTAGTGGAGTCCCGGGATACATCCTCAGTCTCCAAGACATGACCCAAATACTGGATATGAGCTTTATAATCTGCTAATTTGGTGAAGACTTGTTCTAAGTGCTTAATATGGTCCTCAAACCTCTTGGACAAAATAATAATGTCATTTAGGTATATAAGAACGGTGTCAAAGTTGAGATCACTCAAGCATTTTTCCATAAGCCTTTGAAACGTACTGGGCATGTTAGTCAGGCTGAAGGGCATGCAATTGAATTTGTACAACCCCAAAGAGGTAATGAAGGTAGTTTTCTCTCTATCTTCTGTTCAAGGTGGCCTGCCCCAGGGCCAATAAAGAATTTTCGACCTTACCACCACTCCAATGCAATCTGCTGTCTGGTCAATTACTCTTCTGGACATCCAAGTGACTCCTTGGACTCCTTATCTGAATAAGAAGATTATCCACAGCCTTTAAAGTTTGGCAGGATGAGTCTATGGTAGTCCAATCTGCTGTGGGTAGAAAGGATAGTCTATAGCAGTCACCTCTGACCCTGTATCTAACAGACACTTAGGGTCGGTTCACACTGGGGCAACACGACTTCAGCGCGACTTTGTACCGCGACTTCAACGCGGCTTCAGCGCGACTTCAGCGCAACTTCAGCAAATTACAAGGCGACTTGAAGTCGCCTCCATGACAGGCGACTTCGCCTGTGGCCAATCACTGGGCAATCAGCTCTCTGGGAGGGAGGGGGGGAGGGAGGGGTTTTCCCTGCAAAGTCGCTTGACTTTACAGAGAGATCCGACTTGGAGGCGACTTCCATTGATTTCTATGGTACAGGTCACCTACCAAGTCGGATCAAAGTAGTACAGGGAGTACGCTCTGAAGTCGGAGCGACTTCAGTAGCGTCTATTAAGACGCTAGCGTTCACTCCCATCGAAACTATTTCTGGGGCGACTTGGGGCGACTTGAGGGCGTACAAGTCGGATCCCAAGTCGCCCCAGTGTGAACCGAGCCTTAGCCTGACACCCATTCATCACCGTGGTGACCACATGATATGAAAGTATCAGTTTGGAGTCATGCCTGGGACATGTTGAGGTAGTTCCTGCAGGTCATTCGCCTGCCCTGAGATCACCAAGTTTAATGGCCAGCGGTGAGAATTCCTGTCTTCCTCCTAGCTGCAATGTTTTGCTATATGTCAATAACCACACTCCCAACATCTTCTCTCTACATTGGGATCTCTCTGAAGAGGGTTGCTACCCGCTAGAGTCCCAGCTCCTGTTTTACCACTGACACTTCTTGCCGGATGGAAGCAATGGACCCGATTAGCCCCTGCACAGCAGTCTCCAACACAAAAAGAGGGAAAGCGGAAATTGCTTCTGTCATGGTTATGCAGTAATGTTTGTCTGTCAGCTTACTTCTCCATGTGTTCAGATTAAGAGACCAGCCACTCTCACCTGGCTGCTTAAGTAATCTCTCCTCAAAGCATGGCTCCACCCCAGCCGCTATCAGGGAACTCTATATTAACCTGTGCACTGCAAGCCAGCCCTGCTGATCAATATTGTGTGTTTTGGCTTCCGTGTGCTCATTGCTCTGTGTCCTAAGTCTGATCCTGTTTACCGACCTTGGCTTGTTCTTGACTGTCCTCGTCTGCTTCATATCCAGCCCTTTGGCATGTTCTTTGACTATCCCTATCTTCTTGTTGCCATGACCTTTTGGCTTATCTCCTGACTATCCTTTGTTGTCGCAGTCTGCTGCTTCCTCTCTACCTTCCTGTACTCTACTGTGAGCATGAGCTGGCATACCCTGGGGGCTGCGACCTGGAACCCGACTGCAGCGAAGTCCATCCCCACCATCAGGGGCCCTGTTGAAGACCCGCTGGCTCTTCCACGCCCTGGGAAATCTCATGCTCTAGCTCCCAGTGTGATCCGTGTTGCTGCTCTAGAGTACCTGCTTTCCTGAACCACATTCAGGGCTCCATCCGCAGCAGTCAGCCGTAGGGTCCACTATCTTGTGGTGCACTCCAGACCCCAACGGGGTGCATTTGTCGCCTGGACTTAGGTGACCTGACAGCTTCCTCCCTCAGTAGCAACCATTCATGAGCTTCCATAACCTCCTGCTCTCTCTCCCCCACATCTGCAAGAATAACACTAAACGTCAGGTCTTTTGTGGCTAAACACCAGGGCCCTATGGAAGCACATTTCTGCTGATCCTTATCATTCAGCCATTTCCATAGCTCCTGGACAGCAACAGTGAATTGAGGGACAGTTTTGCCTTCCCCTAAAGAATTGCCACCTCAGTTCCGCCACAAGGGTCACGGTCCCATACAGACTATCTAGCCTGGCTGTAATCTGTGCCAATGGTACACATTCCATGTCTGACAGTACCATGATGGCTCCCCTCGCAACATCTTCTAGTGCATTAACAGCCAGGCCAGGTAAGAGGAGGGTCTGCAGCACCTGGAACAGGTGTGCCATGCGATTGCTCCTTCCAGTCAATTAACAGGAGGTTTGTGCCATTATACCTTGATCATAGGTGTGCACAGCCTATTGCATTAGGATGTGCACCTCAAAGCTCAAATACATATAGGTGTGCATGTGTATACATACTGACGGTGTCAGTAGAGCAGTGGCGGGTGCTAGTAAGACAGAGATTAGTGTAAGTAAGGCAGTGGATGGTGTCAGTAGGTTTTATTAGTATTATTATTTTCTTTTTATTCATATCAGGGGTTTAAACAGGGAGAATCTGCACCACACAGGGTGATTAGGGTATGCCCAGGCACACCTGGCACACCCTGTGCGCACGCCTATGACCTTGATACCAGTGTTAAAGCCACTCCCAAGGGTACCATTGCTGCAACTTGACTCACATCCTGTGAGGAGGACACACATTTTAAATCCTGCTGACTACACCAAGTGCGGAAGAAGCCTGTTTTAGATACCTTGTATGGGAGAATTCACTCACATACAGTTTATAGCACACTGTTATCTTTTACATAAATATTGAGCAAGCTTGTTTAAAGCAACAGAACAACCAGTTATTAGCACTGTTATATAGCGGTCCAGAAAACATACATTCCCAGCATTTACAAGTTGTATTACCGGAGGATGGCTTTGGTTACTGGGGGGTATACCAGAGTGTATGAAATTAAGTGGGAGCCTCCCCTAAGCCATCCCTGCTCCTCAGGAACCGTTCCCTATGCTAAGTACTGTCTCTCACAATTCAATCACCAGAAGCACACCAAAATGACATGGGTCCCCTTATTTAAAAGGTTCCTCACTAAAAATGGCCACTAAAGTCTCTTTAGAGTTCTGTGTCCAATTAGACCATTTAAACTCTCAAAGCACTGGTTGGGGGGATCAATCTACTCTTCCCTTCCCAAGAAACAATGGACCTAGGTCTCCTACAGGTGGAAAGTACAACTGCACACACACACACACACATACATATATACTGTAAATATATATATATATATATATATATATATATATATATATATATATATATATATATATATATATACACACACCATATTACCAAAAGTTTAGGGACGCCTGCCTTTACACGCACATGAACTTTGATGACATCCCAGTCTTAGTCCATAGGGTTCAATTTTGAGTTGGCCCACCCTTTGCAGCTATAACAGCTTCAAATCTTCTAGAAAGGCTGTTCACAAGGTTTAGGAGTGTGTCTATGGGAATGTTTGATCATTCTTCTAGAAATGCATCTGTGAGGTCAGGCACTGATGTTGAACGAGAAGGCCTTCAGTCTTCACTCTGATTCATTCCAAAGGTGTTCTATTGGGTTAAGGTCAAGACTCTGTGCAGGCCAGTCAAGTTCCACCACCCCAAACTTGCTCATCCATGTCTTTGGGGTCCTTGCTTGGACCATAAAGCGCGTATAAAGGCAGGTGTCCTAATACTTTTGGTAATATAGTGTATAGATAGATAGATATATTGTGGACATATATATGTGTGTGTGTTTGATTGAGTGCTAGACCAAGCTTTTTGCCCTCTATGTTGCAGCTGAGGAAACTGATTAATTCCTAAACAGGAACACCATATTACCAAAAGTTTAGGGACGCCTGCCTTTACACGCACATGAACTTTGATTACATCCCAGTCTTAGTCCATAGGGTTCAATTTTGAGTTGGCCCACCCTTTGCAGCTATAACAGCTTCAAATCTTCTAGAAAGGCTGTTCACAAGGTTTAGGAGTGTGTCTATGGGAATGTTTGATTATTCTTGTAGAAACGCATCTGTGAGGTCAGGCACTGATGTTGAACGAGAAGGCCTGGATCGCAGTCTTCACTCTGATTCATCCCAAAGGTGTTCTATTGGGTTAAGGTCAAGACTCTGTGCAGGCCAGTCAAGTTCCACCACCCCAAACTTGCTCATCCATGTCTTTGGGGTCCTTGCTTGGACCATAAAGCGCGTATAAAGGCAGGTGTCCTAATACTTTTGGTAATATAGTGTATAGATAGATAGATATATTGTGGACATATATATGTGTGTGTGTTTGATTGAGTGCTAGACCAAGCTTTTTGCCCTCTATGTTGCAGCTGAGGAAACTGATTAATTCCTAAACAGGAACACCATATTACCAAAAGTTTAGGGACGCCTGCCTTTACACGCACATGAACTTTGATTACATCCCAGTCTTAGTCCATAGGGTTCAATTTTGAGTTGGCCCACCCTTTGCAGCTATAACAGCTTCAAATCTTCTAGAAAGGCTGTTCACAAGGTTTAGGAGTGTGTCTATGGGAATGTTTGACCATTCTTGTAGAAACGCATCTGTGAGGTCAGGCACTGATGTTGAACGAGAAGGCCTGGATCGCAGTCTTCACTCTGATTCATCCCAAAGGTGTTCTATTGGGTTAAGGTCAGGACTCTGTGCAGGCCAGTCAAGTTCCTCCACCCCAAACTTGCTCATCCATGTCTTTGGGGTCCTTGCTTGGACCATAAAGCGCGTATAAAGGCAGGTGTCCCAATACTTTTGGTAATATAGTGTATAGATAGATAGATATATTGTGGACATATATATGTGTGTGTGTCTGATTGAGTGCTAGACCAAGCTTTTTGCCCTCTATGTTGCAGCTGAGGAAACTGATTAATTCCTAAACAGTGAACATAACCAAATATGAACATAAAAACACCTTGAAGGCATGTGTTACTATATATAACCATATAAAAAACAGTGATATATTCCAGTGAGAAAAGTTTACAAATGAAAAAAACGCAACCCAAAAACACAAAAAATGTTCTATAGCCTATAATGCTATAATATAAACAAAGTACATATACGTGACAATGTGAGCATGGCAATTTTCAATATTCAAGAGAGGTAGGTTGTTCCTGCAGCCAAAAACTTGTGATATTATTGCCGCTTACCAGATCAGTTGGACCTCAAGTTATAGAGATCATAGGAGCCTGTTGCATCAGCCTGCCGGCAATGATAGCCTCCACCTGTACTTCGATCCAGGGAATGCACTCTCAGTCAGCCCCAACGACCAAAGGTAACTCCTCCCTCCTCTTGAATACAACACTCCGGGAAAATATAACACCCTTGATCCGAATCTCTTTGCAATGATGGTCCCAGAGGTTTATCACTCAATAGGGGATAAAAAGAAAGGCTTCATAGTGCAGATAAACTTCAAAAAGGGTTTATTCCACTAAAACTTCACAGCAAGCATTCACAGCAAGCTTAGCAATCATAAAAAAAGGGAACAAAAAATGGTTAAAAATACTGAAAAAACAGCCCAAGATCAAAACAAGTAGCTGGATGAAAAAACGTGATGACGCCAGAATCAGTTGCTCCACCCCGACGCGTTTCTCCATAGAAGGCATCAACAGGGAACGGAGGCATGATTCGACGTCAGCACATCATGCTTATATACCCAGGAGGCAGGGGAGACAATGGAAGTGAGCATTGTTCGGAAGTGAGCATTGTTCAACTTCCTCCCGTTGTCACTCTATAAATTGGATATTATTCTGGTAAATTTATCATAAAAAACAAATATACGTAAAAATACGTTTAAAATACGATATATGTATGAAAAAAACCTATTTGCATTACTTAAAATGCTTTACCCTTATTTAGCATATACCCTTATTGAGCATTATAATTTATGCACCATTGTGCAACATTCTGTTCATAAGTAGCATATAAAAATCCTAGATAAAACATACATTAGAATATACCCTACTGTCTACTATATAAAGAGATAGAAATACATCTAGACAGATAGCGTGCTACTTCAGAGAATAAGGAGGATATGTAAAGAATTATATACAATGAATTCTTTACAAATCCCCCTTATTTTCAGAAGTAGCACGCTATCTGTCTAGATGTATTTCTATCTCTTTATATACTAGACAGTAGGGTGTCTTTTAATGTATGTTTTATTTAGGATTTTTATATGCTATTTATGAATAGGGTGTTGCACAATGGTGCATAAATTATTATGCTCAATAAGGGTATATGCTAAATAAGGGTAAAGCATTTAACCACTTGACCACTGGGCACTTAAACCCCCTCAATAACAAGACCAAATTTTCAGCTTTCAGTGCTCTCACATTTTGAATGACAATTACTCAGTCATGCACCACTGTACCTATATGAAATTTTTGTCCTTTTTTTCACACAAATAGAGCTTTTTTTTGGTGGTATTTAATCACCACTGGGTTCTTTATTTTTTGCGCTATAAAAGAAAAAAGACCGAAATTTCTGTAAAAAAATGCATTTTTCTTTGTTTCTGTTATAAAATTTTGCAAATTAGTAATTTTTCTTCATATATTTTGGCCAAAATTTATACCGCTACATATCTTTGGTAAAATAACCCAAATCAATGTATATTATTTGATCTTTGTGAAAGTTATAGAGTCCAAAAGCTATGGTGCCAATATCTGAAAATTGATCACACGTGAAGTACTGACGGCCTATCTAAATTCTTGAGACCCTAACATGCCAGAAAAGTACAAATACCCCCCAAATGACCCCTTTTTGGAAAGGAGACATTCCAAGGTATTTAGAAAGATGCATGATGAGTTTTTTGAAGTTGTAATTTTTTACCAAAATTCTTTGCAAAATGAAGATTTTTTAAAAAAATTTTTTTCACAAAATTGTTATATTAGCAGGTTATTTTCTCACACACAGCATATGCATACCACAAATTATGGTGATACCACGTGTGAGACTTTTACACAGCCTGGCAACATACAGAGGACCAACATGCACGGAGCACCTTCAGGCATTCTGGAGCACCCAAGCCAATTCTGACATTTCTGTCCTACATGTAAAAATCATCATTTATTTGCTAGAAAATTACATTGAACCCCAAAACATTATATATGGTTTTTTTTTAGCAAAGACCCTAAAGAATACAATGGCAGTCATTGCAACTTTTTATCTCGCACGGTATTTGCACAGCAATTTTTCGAGCGCATTTTTTTTTAAAAAAAAAAATGTGCTTTAAAAAAAACAACACAGTAAAGTTAGCCCAATGTTTTTCCATAATGTGAAAGATGAAGTTATGCCGACTAAATAGATACCTAACATGTCACCCTTCAAAATTGCTATTTATAAATCCCCATAGGCGATGCTTTAAAATTTTTTACTGGTTACATGTTTTGAGTTACAGAGGAGGTCTATGGCCAAAATAATTGCTCTCGCTCTACTGATCGCAGCGATACCTCACATGTGTGGTTTGAAAACCGTTTTCATATGTGGGCGGGACTTACGTATGCGTTCGCTTCTGCATGCGAGCACACGGGGACAGGGGCGCTTTAAAACATTTTTTTTTATTGTTCATTTTACTTTATTTATTTTAGTTTGATGCTTTTTTCCGAAAAAAATTTTTTTTTATCACTTTTATTCCTATTGCAAGGAATGTAAACATCCCTTGTAATAGGAATATGGCATGACAGGTCTTATTTACAGTGAGATATGGGGACAATAAGACCTCACATCTCACCTCTAGGCTGGGAAGCCTGAAGTTATTAAAAAAAAAACGATCCTGGCTTCGATCATAGCAGTGAGTCGGTAGAAGCACCTGAGGGCAGCGGGAGGGGGGGACGTCCCCTCTCGCCTCCTGTAAGAGTGATCAAGCAGTGGAACAGCCGCTATGATCATTCTTATGGTGTAGGGAATCGCTGGCTGAAAAAACTGATATCTGAATGATGACTGTAGCTGCAGGCATCTTTCAGATATCCCCGCACAAATTCAAGGACGTCGTATGATGGTCAGCGGGCGGGAAGTGGTTAGAACGCATTTTTTTTTTAACACAAAGTTGTCCATTTATACAATAATTCTAACACATAGCATGTACATACCAAAAATGACACCCCAAAATAGATTCTCCTACTCCTCCTGAGTACAGGGATACCACATGTGTGAGACTTCCACTGCCTGGTCACATACAGAGGCCGAGTACAGCCGAGTATGGCTGAGCATGGCCGAGTATGGTTGAGCATGGCTGGGTATGGCTGAGTATGGCAGGGTATCGACGAGTATGACTGGGTATGGCAGAGTATGGCTGGGTATCACTGAGTATTGCAGAGTATGGCAGGCTTTAGCAGAGTATGGCTGGGTATGGCAGAGTATGGCTGGGTATTGCAGAGTATGGCTGGGTATTGCAGAGTATTGCAGAGTATGGCTGGGTATTGCAGAGTATTGCAAAGTATGGCTGGGTATTACAGAGTATGGATGGGTATTGCAGGGTATGGCAGAGTATGGCAGGGTATTGCAGAGTATGGCTGGGAATTGCAGAGTATTGCAGAGTATGGCACGATATTGCAGAGTATGGCAGGGTATTGCAGGGTATGGCTGGGTATTGCAGAGTATGGCTGGATATTGCAGGGTATGGCAGGGTATGGCAGGGTATTGCAGAGCATGGCAGGGTGTTGCAGAGTATTGCAGAGTATGGCACAGTATTGCAGAGTATGGCAGGGTATTGCAGAGTATTGCAGAGTATGGCACGGTATTGCAGGGTATTGCAGGGTGTGGCAGGGTATGGCAGAGTATTGCAGGGTATTGCAGAGTATTGTGGGGTATTGCAGGGTATTGCAGGGAATTGCAGAGTATTGCGGGGTATTGCAGGGTATTGCAGAATATTGCAGGGTATTGCAGGGTATTGCAGAGTATTGCGGGGTATTGCAGAGTATTGCGGGGTATTGTGGGGTATTGCAGAGTATGGCAGAGTATTGCAGAGTATTGCAGGGTATGGCAGAGTATTGCAGGGTATTGCAGAGTATTGCAGAGTATTGCAGGGTATTGCAGGGTATTTCAGAGTATTGCAGGGTATTGCGGGGTATTGCAGAGAATTGCAGGGTATTGCAGAGCATTACAGAGTATTGCAGGGCATTGCAGAGTATTGCAGAGTATTGCGGGGTATTGCAGAGTAGTGCAGGGTATTGCAGAGTATTGCTGATCATGGAGGGATGGCTCAGCATAGATGGATGGATGGCTGGATGTGACTGCATTTGTCACAGAGCAGCACTGTGGGCACTACAGATCCAGCCCACAGCGCTGCTGCCATCCGATCTCTCCCCCTCTCCTCTCACACTGTACCAAACGGTACACAGAGGGGGGGGGGACCGGCATCATGACATGATTGGTTTGTTTGGTTTGTTTACATGTGATTGCTCAGTCATTTGACGGAGCGTTCACATGGTAAACGGCCGCGATAAGCGGCCGTTTACTGTGATCCGTGATGCGGTCACGGATGTTCTCGGGTGTGCGCTCCAGGGGGCGACCGCCCTGTTGCCGTCATTCGGCTATGGGCTGGTTGCTAAGTGGTTGAGTAATGCAAATACGTTTTTCATATATATATATATATATATATATATATATATATATATATATATATATATATATATCGTATTTTAAACTTATTTTTAATTTGTGCTTTATTTGTTTGGTAATTTCTTTAGGTAGTGGATTTTTATGATAAATTTACCAGAATAATATCCAATTTATAGAGTGACAACGGGAGGAAGTTGAACAATGCTCACTTCCGTTGTCTCCCCTGCCTCCTGTGTATATAAGCGTGATGTGCTGACGTCAAAACATGCCTCCGTTCCCAGTTGATGCCTTCTATGGAGAAACGCGCGGGGTGGAGCAACTGATTCTGACGTCATCACGTTTTTTTCATCCAGCTACTTAGTTTGATCCTGGGCTGTTTTTTCAGTATTTTTAACTGTTTTTTGTTCCCGTTTTTTATGATTGCTAAGCTTGCTGTGAATGCTTGCTGTGAAGTTTTAGTGGAATTGCTGTGAGGTTTTAGTGGAATAAACCCTTTTTGAAGTTTATCTGCACTATGAAGCCTTCCTTTTTATCCCCTATTGAGTGATAAACCTCTGGGACCATCATTGCAAAGAGAAGGGAGGAGGTACCTTTAGTTCTTTTGAGCTGAGGAAACTGACCTCTCTATTTGTCCCGATGACCATTGCTATTGAAAGAGAAAAGGAGGTGAAATTAAACATTTCATTGCTGCCACCATCATCCCTCTGTTTATAGGGCACATTTCCATTATTCACATTAGTTCTTATCTCAGTATAGCACACTGGTGTGATTACACATTTAGGCTTCATGTACACATACGTTTAGCAGCAGCAGGGTACAGGGCAAAATGTTAAATCAATTAATGTGCCAGTAGGTATGACTTTTGGTAGAAAAGTAGAATACCTTGAGGAAATCGACTCAATAGAGAGAACAATCATCTCCATTCAAGGAGAGCTTGAATGGTGCCACAATTCTCAAAAATAAGGTAACACCCTAGCACTTTATTTATCACAGTTCTTCAAAAATGTTGCAGTGAGAATATTGCTGTGGCAATAAGATGCTTAGAAAGAAAGTCTGTGTTTTCATGTTCTATTCCTATTGGATATGCAGCAGATTAATACCAAGTATCTCAGTGTAACATTGCATTTGTAATTTTAATCAATCAGAGCTGTTTCCAGGCTGGGGATGAATGATTGCAGTGTCACCTTCTAAAACCATGAATCTTTAGCTTATAATTGCAGCTAATTTGACAACTCATTGCATCCATAAACATCCTCTCATTTGCATGTTGACAGGTCCTCTCATAAAAATGGTATATATGCAAGTGCCTTACTGGGGATCCAACCAGAAAGGTGAGCTTTAAATAAGGCAATGTGTCAGCAACTTATTGTTATAACATGTCTGTTAATATATAGAGCAGAAAATAAGTTCACTTCAGTATTGAAACTTTCCCAACGATTTGTACATTACATTAAGAAAAACAAAAACATGTAGTATAGTTAACAAGTTCGCTAAATATATAGCTGCCCCCCAAATTAGTGCAGCTGCAGTAACCAGCTACATGAGTGCCCTGCCAACAATGACCCCTGTGCTTTTCCCTGCCAGCAGTGACCCCTGTTCTCTATCCAGCCAGCTGTAACCCCTGTACTTTGCCCTGCCAGCAATGACCCCCATCCTCTGCCCTGCTAGCAGTGACCCCTGTCCTCTGCCCTGCTGACTCCTGTCCTCCACCATGTTGACCCCTGTCCTCGGCTCTGCTGGCCCCTGTACACTGTACAAATGAACTGTCATGTTGGCCTTCCAACCACAGCAAACTATACTTCAATGCCATAAAAAATTCTTTACATTCAGATGTTTCAGCACATAAGATATGCCTGAATAGGACCAAATGTTTGATATAAATTTTCTGTTGACTTTATGATTTGTAATTACCTTTCTGCATACTCATTTTGGCATGCTTAATTTACACAGAATCAGATAACTGATAAAATCCAGTGCCACGTTCTTGGGTTCAAATCCATGATGAACCCTACCTCCGAGAAATGTGCTGATGTTTCCATGACTTTCAGGTGTAAACATGATTGCAGTGACAAGTTTTTGGACAATGTTGGTCTACTGCAGGGGTAGGCAACCTTTTGAGCACAGTGTGCCGAAAAATATTTTCAAAGAAATTTAGTGTGCCGATTTTATAACAAAAAAAATGTCAACTTCACACTCTCAATCAGGAAAAAGATTTTTTTATAAAGTAAATGCTGTAAAATACTTTAGTAGTAAGAAATTAACATCCTGCACGCTCACGCCTCAGATCAGTCCCAATTCCTGCAACTCCACACTGCAGATCAGCCCTAATTCATGCACCTTCACACCTCAGATCATTGTCCCCCCTGCAAATCTGTTTTACTGCTGTACCCCCCTGCTCATCTGTCCCACCACTGTAACCCCCTGTTCTTCTGTCCCACCACTGTAACCCCCTGCTCTTCTGTCCCACCACTGTACCACCCTGCTCTTCTATCCCACCACTGTAACCCCCTGCTCATCTGCCCCACCAATATTCCCCATTTCTCATCTGCCCCACCACTGTACCTCCCTGCACATCTGCTCCACCACCGCCCCCCCCCCCCCCATGCTCTTCTGTCTCATCACTGAACCATCTTCTCATCTGTCCTAACACTGAACTTATCAGCTTATCTGCCCCACCACTGTACCTTCTGTACACCTGTCCCACCTCAGTTCCCCCTGCTCATCTGTCTCAAAAATGTACCTCCTTTCTCGTCTGCCCTGCCACTGTATTCCCCTGTACATATGCCCCACCTCTGTACCCCCTGCCCTTCTGCCCTACCACTGCACCCCCTTGCTCATCTGTCCCACCAATGCACCTCCTTTCACATCTGCCCCACCGCTGTACACCCCTGCTCTTCTGTCCCACCACTGTAACCCCCTTCTCATCTGGCCCAACACTGAACCCCCCTGCTCATCTGTCCCACCACTGTAACTCCCTGCTCATCTGCCCCATCACTGTACCCCCCTGCTTTTCTGTCCCGCCGCTGACCCCCTTCTCATCCCTCCCACTACTGTACCTCCTGCACATCTGCCTCACCACTGTACTCCCTTGCTCTTCTGTCCCACCACTGTAACCCCCCTACTCATTTGCTCCACCGCTGTATCCCCATGCTCTTCTGTCTCACTACTGAATCACCTTCTCATCTGTCCTAACACTGAACCCATCTGCTCATCTGCCCCACTACTATAACCCACTTTCTCATGTGCCCCACCAATGTACCTCATGCGCATCTGTCTAAATATATATATCTGAGGCTGGATTCACACATGCTGTGTCCGCAGCTCACAGCAGAGGGTCCAGTGCTTCCCTGTTCACCGATTCAGGTGTGAATCAGGTCAAAAATTTTGCCTGAATTCCCACCTCAATCGGAACCAAAGACGCACAGGACCCTTTCCAAATGCAGACCATGGCTGCCCTGAAAATGTGTCAACCGGATTCATTGCGAGCCAGGCACACTCTCCTGTCATGCGACTAGTATGCAGGGAAACCAATTCGTATGAGTGTGAACCCAGCCTCAGTCTCTAGAGAGTCCACACTTTCTCACAGCTGTGATCTACTCCACACTCTTTCACAGACAGGCGCTGGCACCTTCCTGCCCCTTTCAAGCTTTCCTTGCAGGTCACTTAACACCGAGGGCTTTCACACTGGAGTGGTACGCTGGCCTGAGAGAAAAAAAACACCTGCAAACAGCATCTTTGGAGCAGTGAAGGAGCGGTGTATTCACCCTGTGTTTTAACCCTTTTTCGGCCGCTAGCGTGGGGTTAAAACTGCCCCGCTAGTGGCCGAATACCGCTGCTAAAATGATGGTAAAACGGTGCTAAAAATAGCGCCGTTTTACCGCCAACGCCCCCACTGCCCCAGTGTAAAAGGGGCCTTAGGCTTTGGAGGCTCTTTCCCCCAACAAATCTTGCTAGTCCTCTCCTCTCTGTGCAGACTACCCTGGAACTCCTCACCCTACACCCCTGAGTACTAAATAATGACTCTTGACCTTTATCTTAAAGGGACCACAACCAAAATATACATGTACGTCCTGTACAATAAAAAAAAGATTTGTGTGAACATTGACAAAGGAAGCGGTTCCATTAAATACAAGATGCATTAAATACAATATTTTCCACTGAAGACCAACACTTTAAAGACCAACTTTAAAAGTTAAAGTGTTTTCTGCAGCGATTCAGTCTGTGATACACCATGTATTCTTGCTTCACATGTCACGGGTTTGCTCCAAACAATACCTCTCACTCATAGAGATTGCAGACTACCATTCTAATAGCTGAACCAGTATTTATCCTGTCAATGCACTAGAACCTACTGTCACTCATCTGGCATGAGACACAACATGCTTCATGTCAAACCTATATTTTCTTTAATTGGGCTTGACCTGCTTAAACCTGTGGTGCTTTTTCAAAAGAAAAGAATAAAAATCAAAAGAGTTTTATTACTGTTTCAGGAACATATTAAATAATAACTATAAGATGGTGAGGCCGTGAATCTTTTGCCTATTGTACTAACATTGTATCAGCATAACAGCAATAGTGACATCTTCAGGCTGACGTAACATTTCTTGGAAAACAAGATAAAAGCAACGCATACACAGAATACAACACATTCTAACCACATTACATACTACATTTATTATATATTTCAACTTCTTTCTAAAAATAGAGTTGGATAAAATCTGTTGTTAAAGTGGTACTACTGCCAAAATGTTGACCTAATTTTGGATAGGGGAAGGGTTAGAACCTCAGTCAGGTTTATATGGCTGTCTGTGTCTCCTTCTGCAAGATGCTCCCTCAATTCCTGTCTTAAGTATAAAACAGGAAGTGAGAAGATATCTAAATAAAGTAAGGGGTATTTCCACATTTGACCATTAACCCCAGAAGAGATGTTGCTGTTAGGCAATTTTCTGTCTACTTCTGTTCTGTTAACAACAGGTAGCAATAATCAAAAGAAAAAAAAGCAAGAGCAAATCTCCCCAGTAGGCAGACGTAAAGACCTTACAAAGATTCTTACTCTTCCTTGCTTTACTAAAAACTAGAATACATTGTGAACATGAAAGCCAATATCTGACAACTACAGTGCCTTGAAAAAGTAATCATACCCCTTGACATTTTCCACATTTTGTCATGCTACAACCAAAAACGTAAATGTATTTTATTGGGATTTTATGTGATAGACCAACACAATGTGGCACATAATTGTGAAGTGGAAGGAAAATGATACATGGTTTTCAAATCTTTTTACAAATAAATATCTGAAAAGTGTGGTGTGCATTTGTATTCAGTCCCTTTACTCTGATACCTCTAAATTAAAATGTGGAAATATTGAAGGGGTATGAATACTTTTTGAAGGCACTGTATGTACCCAGTATTGAAACCTCCCAGAAACCCCAGAAAAGGTTTCCCTACTAGCTTGAAACACACAAGCAGTGAACTTACTACAGAAACCATAGATCTTTTGAAGTGAAACCTCAAGATTCATCCAACTATTCAATCACATGGGTGCTTTCCTTCTGTTTGAGTTCCTTTATTTGATTGATTTTGATTAATATGTTTTTGGTTATTGGTAACATTTTATTTATAGTCATGTATGGCCATAAATGTTTTTTTTTTTGTTTGTTTATAAAGTCTAACTATTTTTTCTGTAGAAAAGACAATGCTGATTGCACAAAATATGATACAAAATCTCTGAGACATTGAGGTTTTTACTAAAACACTGTGGGGCATAGTTATAAAGCAATGAATCTCAAATTCATCAAACATTCAATGCAGGTGAATCTTCCAGGTGCATATGTTATAAATAGCACTTGTTAATTCAGCACCAGTGAATGTTTAGGGAAAAGTGCATTCACATATTTAAAAAAATATTCCCCTGTATGCCTTGAAATGACACAGCTAATTCTCAGTTATAAAACTGCTACTAGCCAGATCTTCAATAAATATTATCCAAAAAGTCCAAAAAACATATGCAGTAAAAATTTCTAACTGCTTGAAGGAAAGCATAGAGAAGCCACTAATAAAGTGAAAGTATATGGCCTGGAGCTGAGTGAAACTAGGAGGAGGACCAGCATGACTGGGGCCTGCAGAAGAGGAGGAGTATTAGTGGGTGATTTTTTTTTTTTTTTTTTTTAAACAATAGATTTTTATTGATTTTCACTTTGTACATTACAGAGCATTCAGTATAGGCATTTCTGAAGGTTATACAAGGTGAATGTGTATATACAACACTTACTACTTAAGTAATCAAGAATATACAACATGTATTCAAGCTACTGATTGGATTATATGTTTGACCTCTATAGGAGGTGCAGCCTGCCACCCCTTTTGGGTTCACACTGTGACCAGGCTTATTGCTGGTTAACCGCATAGTAGCTTGCCATGGGTCCTATGAGGGATCCATGGGAAGATAGGTTGCGAGCAGTAAGTGCTATTAATTCAGGGTATAAAACATAAACAATGATATATAGTTGTCATAGATGCAGAGTGCAGAGTCATCCCCACACACCAAACACACCGCAGTTAGTTGCTCCTTGGTAAATATCCAATCTATGGATGTTGAAAGATGCTGTTAGCATACCACCGCACCAGAGGCATTCATTGTACTTTATTGTATCAGTAAAAATGAGTGTATCAATGTCTCAATGTGAGGAGGTGTATTTGGAGGATCTCCAAATTTCCCACTGTTTATGGAAATTCGGGGATCCTCCTTTAGCGTAGGCCAGAGCTCTTTCCATTGTATATTGGGCGTTTACTCTCGAGATAACTTCCTCTATTGTAGGGGGTGCTAGTGATAGCCATTCTTTTGCTATTGAAATACGAGCCGCAAATAAGATATGGATTACTACTTTCCTCATCAGGGGGTGATAGGCTTCAATGACCAGGCTCAGGAGTGTTAGTGCTGGTTCAAGTTTGAGATGGGTATTGGTAACATTGTAAATGAGGGATTGGACCTCCTCCCAGAACGGTTGGATTTTTTTACAACCCCAAAATATGTGGAGAAGATTGCCTGTAGCTAAGCATTCTCTCCAGCATAATGCTGATGTGGAGGGTTTCATCTTGTGCAGTCGGGAGGGGGTAAGGTACCACCTATGTAGTAATTTTTGTGCGTTATCCCAGTGGTCTATACAAGAGGAAGATTTGCTATTATATTTTATAGCTATGTGCCATTGGTGCAGAGGATATACCCTTTGTAGGTCCCTCTCCCATTTATGCATGTTAGGTAATTTAGCTTGCAGATAGGTAGGGGAGGCGAATGTGTAAAACAAGGATATGCCTTTGCGAGTAGGCGGGGATTTATTGAGCAGATATTGCCATAGGATCTGCGGGATTATGATCGGACGGGTCGGGTTGGAGTGTGAATAGTGGTTTAGTTGGAACAATTTGTATCTATCAAGTTCATCCATTGTGTTCAGGTCAGTAGTGTTGAAGTGTACTCCCTGTTTCTTCCAGCTGTGGACTGAGAAGCTCGGTATTAGGTACTCATAAGCTGCTAGTGGTATTCTTAATGTGCGGGTTGGAATGTCAGTGAACTTAGAATTCACTAACGAGGACCAAGCATTAACAGTAGCTTGTATGGTTGGGTACGGGGGAACCTTGGGCTTGTGATGAAGGCTAGCGGCTATAGCTAGTGCTGGTAGATCGTGACCAGGGGTCACTGTACGTTCAATGTCTGACCATCTATTGTCCGTTTGACATGAGAACCAGTAGCGCATCTGTTCCAGTAATGCTGCTTTATAGTATAGTTGAGCATTGGGGAGGCCAACGCCGCCTAGATGTTTAGGTTTGTAAAGCTGTGCTAGTGCGATCCTCGGTTTTTTACCGCCCCATATGAATTTGTTAAGTAGTTTATCTATGTGTGTAAAGAATTGTTGGGGGACAGGGATGGGTACGGTCCTGAAAACATAGAGAATTTTGGGCATAACTTGCATTTGATATGCAGCTATCCTCCCCAGCCACGTGAGCGGGAGCTTACTTATTTGATTTAGTTCCGCTTCCACTTTAAGCAGGAGTGGAGGGAAATTGCAAGAGTAGATGTTGGTGGAGGAGGAGGCTAGCTGCACACCCAGATATGTAATTGAGGGCGGGTCCCAGTTGCAAGGGAAAATTTCCTTTAGTCTCGGCTTTGTTTTTTCAGGCATGTTGATGGTTAATGCAAAGCATTTACTGGTGTTGACTTTGTAGTAGGAAACATTTCCAAACTTATGTAGGAGGGAGTTAATAGCAGGTAAGGATGCAAGTGGATTAGTTATTGTTAAAATAATGTCATCCGCGAAGAGCCCTATTTTATGGGATTCGTGACCGGTGTCGATGCCCTCTATCACAGCATCGCCTCTTACATATGCCGCTAGTGGCTCTATAATCAAGGAGAAAATTATCGGCGAGAGTGGGCACCCCTGCCGGGTACCATTAGATAACCTGAAGGGGTCTGAGAGCAACGTGGAAGTGTAGATTTGTGCTGTGGGGTTCGTATATAAAGACATGATGGCTGAGTGGATCAGGCCCGAGATGCCAAACTTGTGCAAGGTCCTTGACAGGTAACCCCAGTGGACCCTGTCGAAGGCCTTTTCCGCATCTAAGGCCAGGAATATGCTGGGTATCTTTTTGGTTTCAGCCATTCTCAGGAGATTCAACATACGTCTGGTTCCATCCGGCGCCTGCCTGCTTTTGACAAAACCGACCTGATCCAATCCTATAAGGGAAGGGGTGATGTCTTTTAATCTATTCGCTAGGATTTTAGCATATATTTTGAGGTCCGAATTCAAGAGGGATATGGGCCTAAAGTTTTGGGGGTTCGTTGTGTCCTTGCCACTTTTCGGTATTGTGACTATAACAGCTTGTAGCATCTCTCTGGGGAAGCTGCCTGAAGTGGCCGCCATATTAAAGACTTTAACTAGTTCAGGGGTAAGAGTCTGAGTAATTGCCTTGTAGTACTCGGCGGAAAATCCGTCCGCACCAGGCGATTTATGCGTGGGTAGAGATGCGATTACTGCTTCTACTTCTTGGTGGGTAATAGGGGAGTTTAGTTTTTGGAGTGACGCTTTGTCCACCGAAGGTAGGCGAATTCCAGTAAGGAACTCGTCTATCTCCTTGGTTGTGGGCTGGTGTATTGTGGGGTCATTGTTAAGATTGTACAGGGATTCGTAGTATTCTTTAAATACATTAGCTATGTCTTTGGGGTTTTGAAATACAGTGTTGTTGAGGTGATGCTTAATGTGAGCAATGTTCGAGCGAGCCTGTTTTTTCTTGAGTTGGGCAGCTAATAATTTTCCCGAGCGGTTATTCTGGGAGTAGTAAGTAAGTTTTAGCTTTTTAAAGTACGTTTCGTAATCTGCTCTTAGTTCCTGTCTAAGTTCCTCCCGGCAGGTTGTAAGCCGGGAGAGGACCTCGTTGGATCTGGTACTGGGATTTTTGTGTTTCAGCTCTAGGTCTGCTATAGTGTCATGGAGTTGTGACATACGTTTCATTTTTTTTTTCCTCTCTCTAGAAGCAATCTGAATGAGGACACCTCGAGCAAAGGCCTTATGAGCACACCATATCGTCATTGGGGAACATTCCTCAGTATCGTTAAATTTAAAATACTCAGCCACTTTTTCTGCTATTTCATCCCGAATTTTGGGTTGCAATAGGAGAAATGTGTTTTTGCGCCACATCGGTTTTTGAACGGTTTTGCTGCCGTCCACAACCTCAATCGTCACAGGGGCGTGATCAGACCAGGTGATGTTGTGGATGTCAGCGGTCTGGACCTTCTGTAGCGTGCACAGATCGGTAAGGAAAAAGTCTATTCTAGCATAGCTGTTGTGGACTGCAGAGAAGTGCGTATAGTCTCTTTCGGTGGACCCAAGGCAGCGCCAGGGATCAAAAAGCCGTTCCTCATGACAGAGGGCTCCCAAAGAGGGCCTCTGCCTAAGAGCCACAGAAGAGGTGTCCCACTCTGCATTCATAACCATATTGAAATCGCCACAGATAATTAGACTACCTTTCTGCATTTTTTTAGCCATTGTGAATACTTTACGAATAAATTTGAGGGAGCTCACATTAGGTGCATACAGATTTACCAGGGTATAGGTGACATGGTCCATTTCAGCTACTAAGATGAGAAAGCGACCACGCGGATCAGCATGTACCTGCAAAAGAGAAAAGGTTAATCTGTCCCTAATAGCTATTAGCACTCCATTCTTCTTGGCGTTGTTGTTGGCTGTATATACTTGCTGGAATTTGGGATGTGAGCATTTCGGTGGTTTCGTGCTGGAGAAGTGAGTCTCTTGCGCACACAGGATGTCGCAGTTTGCTTCTATGGCAGTTTTCCAAAGAGCTCTTCTTTTGTAGGGACTATTCAGGCCCCTCACATTGAAAGTCATTAGCTTAAGATTCATTCAGGTGGTAGAAGGTGCGACTATGCCATCCGGTGGTGGAAGCGGGTGTTGAAGGTGACGTAGGTGGTGTGGTCAGCGTGTAGGGAGCCCTCCGCAGCTCCGCCCCATGTTGATCAGACAGGCTTGTGGTGTCAGGAACCATAAAAACTTGAACTGGTGAGATCTTATAACGTGTAGATCGCATCAAACTTGGAGAACAGGTTACGGACAACATCTCGTAACTTGAATTGGGGTACTAGAGTACAAAGTCAAAAAGAAGAGTAAAAATAAAAATAAAACAGCCGAACAACGGGCGGTGGATCCTTGAGCATTACACTCGCTTTGTAGGGTGAAGGCACAAAAATTAGGGTATATTTGGTATACCGGGTGTATTAAGAGTAGGTTGGAGGCTTGGAGAGGTAGTACCAGCTCGGATGAGTCGGTTACTTGGTTCTTCGTTGCCGGTTGTGGGTGTTGTGCCTCCCGTGCAGAGGGTCAGGGTCTGCTAGCTCACCATTCTCCGGCAGCAGCTTCCATTTGCGGAGTAGCTCCAGGCCTTTATCAAGTGATGTGATGGCATGCGATTCGTTATGCATATCCACAATTAGCTTGGCTGGGAAGCCCCATTTATAGATGACTTTATGGTTACGCAGGATTTTGGTGATTGGCACCAGATTGTGCCGTGCTGTAAGAGTCGCTTGGGACAGGTCAGCATACAGTGCAATCCCGGTAAAAGGGTCAGGTAGAGCAGGGTGTTGTCTTGCGTACCTCATCAGTTGGTCTTTGATATGGTAGAAGTGGATGCGTGCGATAACATCCCTGGGGGTCTGGGCAGGTAGGAAGGATGGCTTCGGAAGTCTGTGGGCCCTGTCAATCGTTAGATCCGCAGGTCCTAGTGCAGGGAGGGCCGTTATCATGAGTTTTTGAAGATAAGCCGTAAGTTCAGCCGGTTTGACCGACTCAGGGACACCTCTGAATTTGATGTTGTTCCTGCGAGCCCTGTCTTCGATGTCGGCCATTTTGAGTCGCATGGTTTTGATCTCTTCCTCAACATCAAAGTGTGCATCCACTAGCTCGTTATGTGCCAATGTGAATTCCTCCATTTTTTTCTCCACATGTGTCACTCTGGTCGCCACTGCTGCTACTTCACGTTTGGTGGTCTGCATAAATGCTGCCATATCGCACTGGAGGGCCCCTCTTAGCGTTTGTAACATCTCCTTCATGGTGGTGTCTAAGATGGGTTGCCCTGAGGTGGGGAAGGCATCTAGCTTTTGTGTGTAAGCAGAGGATTCCTCCATATCTTCCCCCTCCATTTCTGAGCTATCCCGGGTCCCATCCTCTCCCCCAATCCTCCTTTTCTGCTTGGCAGGGCTACTAAATGGGGAGGATGGTAACGGATGGTCACTGGCAATTGACTCACCCGAGGATGGCACTGGATGGCTGTGTAGCTGTGCTGTGGAGGCTGTGGCGCGGCTCTCCGTGCCGGCGCCATCTTGGAAATCCCGGGCCGCGCTGAGGGGATAGAAATGTGTTAGTTTCCTCGGTGCCTCTCTCTCCTTTCGTTTGGCCATCGCTGCCGCTGTGTGCCCCACGTCCTGAGAAGGCAGTAGATGTGCTTTTGGGGTGTTGTAATATGCTGTGAGCCGCTTAATGTCGCCCGTTGTAGCAGAGCTTAGGTGTCACACATCCATCAGCTCTGGCTGCCGGCTCCGCCCCCCCTATTAGTGGGTGATTTTGATATGATGCAGGCTGCTTAGCAGATTGAAGAGTTGGTGTGTCCTGTAGTTCATAGAGAGGAGGTGGGTGTTGGAAAAGTACAACAGCAAAGTTGCTTAGAAACTGACTATATACTGCATATGCATTATACCTGTCTAAGGTAAGGTGGCGCTGTAGTGTAGTATTATAGTGTATAGTTATGTTATCTATGATATAACAGGATGTTTGTCTATCCTCTCTCTATGTACTTGGATGATCCTTGTTCCTATGTTCATGTTTCTCCATTCTGTAAAGACATGCATTGATATTTCTCCAAGAAAGTAAAGCCGTATTACTGCATCATACAACAAGCTTCCATCATGATTTCAATACTGCTAATAGGGGGATTGTGTCACAGCTCAGTCAGAGCTCATCACAGCATCAGACAGTTTTCTCCCACCCTCCCTCTCTTGTTTTTTTTAGTTTGGGGGAGCCTCCTACTTTCTCAGAGGCTGGGGTATTTGTAGTGGGTTTTCAGGTTTTATTTTGTTAGCTTGCCATTTAATTTCTTGGTCCTTTTATTTTCTTGTCAAAGCAGCAGGCAGGGGGTCTATTGGGTATTTGAAGGCAGTGCTGGTTAAATATCTGTGGAAAATGGTGGGTTAGGCTCATCTGAGGTGTAGGTGTCCCTTCCTAACTGTTGAGCATTGTGGGTTGGGCCCATCTGAGGTATGGGTGTCCCTACCTAGCAATACGGTGGTAACATCAGGGTATTTATTAGGTTGTATCTGGTAGTACATAAGTGGTTAATTGTCCCTGAGCCCGTGTAGTTGTGGCTGGGGGCCTTTGATTGGGTGGCAGATACAACCGGTTAATCGCGAGTATATAGGCTCTGTAACACCTTAGACCTTATTTTCTTGTCATAGCAGCAGGCAGGGGATCTATTGGGTCTTTGAAGGCGGTACTGGTTAACCACTTCAGCCCCGGAAGGATTTACCCCCTTCCTGACCAGAGCACTTTTTACAATTCGGCACTGCGTCGCTTTAACTGCTAATTGCGCGGTCATGCAATGCTCTACCCAAACGAAATTTGCGTCCTTTTCTTCCCACAAATAGAGCTTTCTTTTGATGGTATTTGATCACCTCTGCCGTTTTTATTTTTTGCGCTATAAACGGAAAAAGACTGAAAATTTTGAAAAAAAATTATATTTTCTACTTTTTGTTATAAAAAAAATCCAATAAACTAAATTTTAGTCATACATTTAGGCCAAAATGTATTCGGCCACATGTCTTTGGTAAAAAAAATGTCAATAAGCGTATATTTATTGGTTTGCGCAAAAGTTATAGCGTCTACAAACTAGGGTACATTTTCTGGAATTTACACAGCTTTTAGTTTATGACTGCCTATGTCATTTCTTGAGGTGCTAAAATGGCAGGGCAGTACAAAACCCCCCCAAATGACCCCATTTTGGAAAGTAGACACCCCAAGGAAATTGCTGAGAGGCATGTTGAGCCCATTGAATATTTATTTTTTTTGTCCCAAGTGATTGAATAATGACAAAAAAAAAAAAAAAAAATTTACAAAAAGTTGTCACTAAATGATATATTGCTCACACAGGCCATGGGCATATGTGGAATTGCACCCCAAAATACATTCAGCTGCTTCTCCTGAGTACGGGGATACCACATGTGTGGCACTTTTTGGGAGCCTAGCCGCGTACGGGGCCCCGAAAACCCAGCACCACCTTCAGGATTTCTAAGGGCATACATTTTTGATTTTACTCCTCACTACCTATCACAGTTTTGAAGGCCATAAAATGCCAAGATGGCACAAACCCCCCCCAAATGACCCCATTTTGGAAAGTAGACACCCTAAGCTATTTGCTGAGAGGCATGGTGAGTATTTTGCAGCTCTCATTTGTTTTTGAAAATGAAGAAAGACCAGAAAAAAAATTTTTTTTTTCTTTTTTCAATTTTCAAAACTTTGTGACAAAAAGTGAGGTCTGCAAAATACTCACTATACCTCTCAGCAAATAGCTTGGGGTGTCTACTTTCCAAAATGGGGTCATTTGGGGGGGGGTTTGTGCCACCTGGGCATTCCATGGCCTCCGAAACTGTGATAGGCAGTGAAGAGTGAAATCAAAAATTTACGGCCTTAGAAAGCCTGAAGGCGGTGCTTGGTTTTCGGGCTCCCAAAAAGTCCCACACATGTGGTATCCCCGTACTCAGGAGAAGCAACAGAATTTATTTTGGGGTGTAATTTCACATATTCCCATGGCATGTTTGAGCAATATAACATTTAGTGACAACTTTGTGCAAAAAAAAAAAAAAAAAAATTGTCTCTTTCCCGCTACTTGTGTCACAATATAAAATCATCCATGGACTCGACATGCCTCTCAGCAAATAGCTTGGGGTGTCTACTTTCCAAAATGGGGTCATTTGGGGGGGGGTTTGAACTGTCCTGGCATTTTATGCACAACATTTAGAAGCTTATGTCACACATCACCCACTCTTCTAACCACTTGAAGACAAAGCCCTTTCTGACACTTTTTGATTACATGAAAAAATTATTTTTTTTTGCAAGAAAATTACTTTGAACCCCCAAACATTATATATTATTTTAAAGCAAATGCCCTACAGATTAAAATGGTGGGTGTTTCATTTTTTTTTTTCATACAGTATTTGCGCAGCGATTTTCAAACGCATTTTTTGGGGAAAAAACACACTTTTTTAAATTTTAATGCACTAAAACACACTATATTGCCCAAATGTTTGATGAAATAAAAAAGATGATCTTAGGCCGAGTACATGGATACCAAACATGACATGCTTTAAAATTGCGCACAAACGTGCAGTGGCAACAAAATTAATACATTTTTAAAAGCCTTTAAAAGCCTTTACAGGTTACCACTTTAGATTTACAGAGGAGATCTACTGCTAAAATTACTGCCCTCGATCTGACCTTTGCGGTGATACCTCACATGCATGGTGCAATTGCTGTTTACATTTGACGCCAGACCGCCACTTGCGTTCGCCTTAGCGCGAGAGCAGGGGGGACAGGGGTGCTTTTTATTTATTTTTTTTTCTTTATTATTTTTTTGCTTTTTTATCTTATTTTTAAACTGTTCCTTTCATTTTTTTTTTTTAAATCATTTTTATTGTTATCTCAGGGAATGTAAATATCCCCTATGATAGCAATTGGTAGTGACAGGTACTCTTTTTTGAAAAAATTGGGGTCTATTAGACCCTAGATCTCTCCACTGCCCTCAAAGCATCTGACCACAACAAGATCGGTGTGATAAAATGCTTCCCCAATTTCCCAATGGCGCTATTTACATCCGGCGAAATCTAAGTCATAAAATGCTCGTAGCTTCCGGTTTCTTAGGCCATAGAGATGTTTGGAGCCACTCTGGTCTCTGATCAGCTCTATGGTCAGCTGGCTGAATCACCGGCTGCATTCTCAGGTTCCCTGTTGAGACAGGAGAGCCAGAGAAAAACACGGAAGACGGTGGGGGGGGCATTCCCTCCCACTGCTTGTAAAAGCAGTCTAGAGGCTAATTAGCCGCTAGGATTGCTTTTACATGAAAGCCGACCGCTGGCTAAAAAGAATGATACCAAGATGATACCTAAACCTGCAGGCATCATTCTGGTATAACCACTCAAAGTCGTGAATGGCGTACCTGAAGACAAAAAAATGGTTAACAATAAAGCACAGTAAACGGTAAAGTATAAAAAATTGCATACCTGAAAAGCAAACATGATAAAACATAATAACAATAAAACATTGCAGAATAGAATACAGTAAAAAAGAGCAGAACAATAGAGAGAATAGAGAGAGAGAGAGAACAATAAAACGACAACTATTTTTTTTATTTTTGTTTGTGTTTTTTTTTTTTTACACTTTTTTTTGTAACTGTAACTTTTATAACTGTAACCGGTTCCAGGTTCGGGTCTCTCAAAATGCGATGGCATCTTGGGAGACCCTGTGAAAGTGTGCCTAGTCTGTGGAATGCTGTACCCTACGCTAATACTCAACTAGTGCATGGTAGCGTTCAAAACATTCACCAATGCAAAGACCAGGATTGTCAGGACAGGAGGGACAATAATAGTGGGCGTCACGTCTATATCCGCGCTTGCTGCAGACACAACATCTTTTTTGGGGGGGTTCGTTGGGTAGGGGTACTCGGGAGGATATATAAATGCCTCTCATGCAGCCGACTGCATTTGGTTGGGGATGTGAATGGGGGAAGTACGGGCGCTGCAGAAGCGGTGGGTTCCCAATTAGGATTGGCGAATGCAGCAGGAAGGGCACTATGGGCACGACGGGCCTGTGTTTGTCTTTTTGGTGGCAGCGGGACACTACTTGTGCTTGCCACCTCACCAGCTTGAACTGCACTTATGGGACTCGCCACGTCACCAAGTGTTACTGCAGTGCTGGTTTGACTACGACCGGGGTGTACTAGGCCGCTGGTGCTTGCCAGTTCACCAAAACGCTACAAAAAAAAGTGACAGTGATCGATCGATACTGCACTTGGGTGGGCTGGACTGGGCTGGGCCGGGCGGAGGGGCAAAACGCAGGTGCTAGCAGGTATCTGGGCTGATCCCGCTAACACTGCGTTTTTGGGAACCCTAAACTGCTGGGGACGCTAGTATAGATCTGATCGGATCAGATATTGATGCGTTCAGATACTATACCACTAAGGGAGGTGTACGGTGCGTGCGTGGGTGTTCGCGGTACTGGCGCTAATCTGACGCTGCCTAGGGCGACGCATATCACCGCCGGGCGATCAGGGGGCTAAACCTTTTTTCGGTAATAAACGGCGGGTGCCCTGACACTATAAAAAATAAACGAACTAACCAGCGTCACCCGTAACGGTTATACGGTGATCAGTGGTGAAAGGGTTAACTAGGGGGCCATCAAGGGGTTAAAACATTTATTAGATAGTATATGGGGGTCCCTGTCGCTATAAAACACTGACGGCGAACCTAAATATTTACGTCCCTAACTAGCGTCACCAGCTACACTAATACAGCGATCAGAAAAATGATCGCTTAGCGACACTGGCGACAGGGGGTGATCAAGGGGTTAAAACTTTATTAGGGGGGGGTAAGGGGGGTACCCTAGACCTACAGGGGGCTAAACCTTTATTCGGTAATAAACGGCGGGTGCCCTGACACTATAAAAAATAAACGAACTAACCAGCGTCACCCGTAACGGTTATACAGTGATCAGTGGTGAAAGGGTTAACTAGGGGGCAATCAAGGGGTTAAAACATTTATTAGATAGTATATGGGGGTCCCTGTCGCTATAAAACACTGACGGCGAACCTAAATATTTACGTCCCTAACTAGCGTCACCAGCGACACTAATACAGCGATCAGAAAAATGATCGCTTAGCGACACTGGTGAGGGGGGGTGATCAAGGGGTTAAAACTTTATTAGGGGGGGTAAGGGGGGTACCCTAGACCTACAGGGGGGTAACACTCACTGTCCTACCACTGCTAACTGTCACAAACTGACACTATGCAGTAATCAGGAAAAAAAAAAAAAAAAAAACCTGCTTGGTGTCAGTTTGTGATGGGGGGGGGTGATTGGGGGGGGATCGGGGGGGGATTGGGGGTGTAATGTATGCCTGGCATGTTCTACTGTGTGTGTGTGTGTGTTTGGTGCACTTACATGTCATCTCTCCTCGGCGCTGGAACGGAAACTGGCCAGCCGAGGAGAGATGACATCACATCCTCTGCCTCTGTGTACTATACAGAGGCAGGGGATGTTTCTCATTGGCTGGGAGCGATCGCGAGGGGGGGGCCACGATCGGATGGCCTCCCCCTCGTCTCTCATCGCTCCCAACCAAATGCCGACCGCAGCTGGCACCGGGGGGGGGTCCGATCGGACACCCCACCCGCGGGAAGGCAATCACGTTTCAGGTACGTGATTTTGCCTGCCCGTGCCGCTCTGCTCACGTATATAGGCGTGAGGCGGCCGGCAAGTGGTTAAATAATTGTGGAAAATTGTGGGATGGGCCCATCCGAGGTATGGGTGTCCCTTCCTAAAAATACGGTGGTAACATTGGGGTATTAGGTTGTATATGGTAGTACGTAAGTGGTTAATCCCTGAGCCGGTGTAGTTGCGGCTGGGGGCCTTTGATTGGGTGGCAGATACAACCGGTTAATCGTGAGTATATAGGCCTTCAAAGACCTTAGACCGGGCATAAGCTGAGGTTGGTTTATTTGTTATGCATTGACTGTATTATATGCATTGAACTTGTTTTCTTGTGAATGTTGTATTTAATGGTTTGTAATAAAAGGCTGCTATGGCCATTCGACTCCAAATAAAATGCGTTGTCTGGTCATTTTGGAAGGGGGGATTGGTCAAGTGTTTAATGTTTTATAGATAATCGTAGCCTCTGCATTCTGCAGGTCCCTCAGTCATGGCTTTTCCAATGAAAAACATAAAAACTTGGTAATGGTCCTGTCAGTCTATACACCCACACAGCATCCTCACATGCTGTGTCACAAAACAGTATACTTTCTTTAAAAATTAAATTATCAACAGGCTTCAGACCACGTATTGCTTTATATTGTGCTGCACAAAGGCAGTGTATTCATTTGAGCTATCAGTACATTGGGTTCGTTCACATAGAATTCATTAGTTCAGTCACATTTTTTGTTAAGAAAAACTGATGAATACTGATTCAGGTTAGATCGGTTTATATCAGTTTGCACATCCGTCTTCAGTTCACATCGCATGAGTATACATCCTTTTACCTCCACAAAAATGAAAAGGAACACAGACTTTTTCTGTGGACATAAACAGACTATGTAAGCCGATGCAAATGAATGTATGCTTGTTCACATATCCCTCCCCATAAGGACCCTTTTAATGGTACATGCACAATTGTTTTAATGCAGCAAATGCAACACACATCACGCACTGTGGCACGCTGCAGTGCATTGTTCATTAAGTGCTACAGTGCAGTGCATCATGGTTCCATTCATAGTGGTGCATGGGTTTCCATGGGTTTTGTGCTAAAATTAGCATTTTACCCCACTCTACAGTAAGGCAACTAGCTCAATGGGATAAAAATAAAATCCTGTTTTATTAATTAAACCAGCAGTTTGTCACTGGCCCTGTTTAAGCTGAGAGGCATGCTGTACAAGTTAATCTTAAATGGCAAGGCATAACTAAACTGGTAATATTTTAGAAGGTAGGCAGACAAGAAATGCTGTGATTGTTTTAAAAACCCACTGCAGTTAAGGGGATGCCATTTTTTTTATTATCCTTTAATCTAATTGGTTGCTTTAAGCAAAGATTTATATACCTGGACAACTTCACCATTTAGTGATCCTTTGCAGTGCATTAAGGTACATTACTTTGAGTGTAAGGCTGGATTCACACTGTCTTCAGCCGTGGCTCGCAGCAGGGGCTCGGTGCGTCCCGGTTCTCCGTTTCAGGGATGAATCAGGCCCAAATTTTTGCCTGAATTCGGACCTGAAACTGAGCCAAAGATGCACAGGACCCTTGTGCAATGCGCTCTGTGGCTGCCCCAGAGATGTGTGAACTGACTCCATTGAGAGCTGGTCACAGGCTCCTGTCATGCGAATTGGATGCAGGGAAACCCGCATCCATTTCGCATTAGTGTGAACCCAGCCTAAATATGTGCTGAGTTAAAGTGGAACGTCACTCTCTCAATCAACATTGGTTATTTTTAATCCTTACTCTGCTAGCATGAATAAATAGAAAGGAAAGTATATCATATTTACTTGTTTTGAACTTTATACTTTTACTGTTACTTCTTTGTTTCTTGCCTAGGCAAATAATGTCATACATCCCAGGAGTCTTCAGGAGGGAAGGAGGAGTTTTCTCAGCTAAGCACATCTTCCTACCTGCATACCTGAGCTAAGAGCAGATGGATTCCAGGAAGTAAATGCTACATGAATCATCTGCCCTTACCAAAGATGGCCACAGCCAGAAATGATAGGGGTTGTTTTAAGGTGATTTCTCAGCAAATAAAGCATAGAGACATGGATGGATGGGGGAGTTTGCTTTGTATATTAAAATTAAATTAAAAAGTGTTTTTGGTGCTCAGATGCAGTGTAGATCCATTTTAAGTAGGGTTGTCCCGATACCAGTTTTTTAGGACCGAGTACAAGTACCGATACTTTTTTCAAGTACTCGCCGATACCGATTACCGATACTTTTTTTTAATGTCACGTGACAGTGTTTTTTTTTATTTGTTTTTTTTTGGGGGGGGTGAACGGTGTCTGTGTTTTTTTTTTTTTTTTATTTACATTTATTATTTTTTACAATAATATTTTTTTTTTATTCTTTATTGCAATATGTGTGTTTTTTTTTTTTAATCAGCCCTGTTGGGGGGCTTTGGTGAGATATCAGGGGTCTTAACAGACCTCTGATATCTCCCCCTTGAGACAGAGAAAGAGACTGAGGATAGAGATTCCCCAGTCCCTTTCTCTGCAGCCTCAGCTGCACTGAGAATGAATAGAGAGAAGACAGCGGCTCCTCTCCATTCATAAACTGACACATCGTAATCACAGAAGATTACAATGTTTCAGTTATGTGAATGGACAGAGTCAGCTGACTCTATCCATTCACACAACGGAGAGGGACAGCAGAACGGAGAAGACAGAGAAGGAGAGGGGGACAGCGGAATGCCGGAACGGATGGGGACAGCGGAGGGGGACAGAGCAACAAAGGAGGACAGCGGAGGAGGACAGAGCAACAGAGGGGGACAGCGGAGGAGGACAGAGCAACGGAGGGGGACAGCGGAGTTGGACAGAGCAACGGAGGGGGACAGCGGAGGAGGACAGAGCAACGGAGGGGGACAGCGGAGGAGGACAAAGCAATGGAGGGAGACAGCGGAGGAGGACAGAGCAATGGAGGGGGACAGCAGAGGCGGACAGAGCAACGGAGGGGGACAGCGGAGAAGGACAGAGCAACGGAGGGGGACAGCAGAGGCGGTCAGAGCAACGGAGGGGGACAGCGGAGGAGGACAGAGCAACGGAGGGGGACATCGGAGGGGGACAGAGCAACGGAGGGGGACAGCGGAGGAGGACATGGCAACGGAGGGGGACAGCGGAGGGGGACAGAGCAACGGAGGAGGACAGTGGAGGGGGACAGAGCAACGGCAGAGGACAGAGGAACAGAGGGGGACTGAGGAGGATGAGGTGACAGTCAGCGGTGATCGCGTGTGGGGGAGTTACAAGCACCGATCACCGATGTATGTCACTAAAGCAGCTGAAAGCCGCGGGGGGAGAAGCTTGTAACTCCGCCACGCGACGATCACCGCTGACTGTCCAGGTATCGGGGGAAGCATCGGGAGCATTTGCCCGAGTACAAGTACTTGGGCAAATGCTCGGTATCGGTGCCGATACCGATACTAGTATCGGTATCGGGACAACCCTAATTTTAAGGCAGACCATTCATCTTGAATCTTGCTGCCAATGCACCACAATGAATCAAAAAAAGCACATATGCAGTACACTGTACACATTGTTTGAGGTGGCAGTCACAAACAATGGCACTGTAGTGCACTACATGGTACAGGTTCTAACACACAAGTGGCCCTAAAAATTTCCTTTACTGCTATACTCTTTTCCTCACAATCTCTGTAAATTATTTCTAACTTCACATAAAAAACTGTGTCATCTAAAAATAATTTTTTATTTTATCTCTTGACACTGATGAGATTTGTTTTGTCCTTACAATGCACCTAGGGAAAAAGAATCCCCTGAGAGAGTACAACATTGGGGGTTCTAGGATGCATCACTAGAGGGATTACCAGCAGGAATAAGGAGGTTCTGATTTCCCTATATACAGTTGTATGCAAAAGTTTAGGAACCCCTGACAATTTCCATGATTGTCATTTATAAATATTTGGGTTTTTGGATCAGCAATTTCATTTTGATCTATCAAATAACTGAAGCACACAGTAATATTTCAGTAATAAAATTAGGTTTATTGGATTAACAGAACATGCGTAATATGCATCAAAACGAAATTAGACAGGTGCATAAATTTGGGCACCCCAACAGGAAAATCACATCAATATTTAGTAGAGCCTCATTTAGCAGAAATAACAGCCTCTAGACACTTCCTATAGCCTGTAATGAGTGTCTGGATTCTGGATGAATGTATTTTTGACCATTTCTCCTTTCAAAACATCTCTAGTTCAGTTAGGTTTGATGGTTGCCGAGCATGGACAGCCCGCTTCAAATCACCCCACAGATGTTCAATGATATTCAGGTCTGGGGGACTGGGATGGCCATTCCAGAACATTGTACTTGTTCCTCTGCATAAATGCCCGAGTAGATTTTGAGCAGTGTTTTGGGTCGTTGTCTTGTTGAAATATCCAGCCCCGGCGTAACTTCAACTTTGTGACTGATTCCTCAACATTATTCTCAAGAATCTGCTGATATTGAGTGGAATCCATGCAACCCTCAACTTTAACCAGATTCCCAGTACCGGCACTGGCCACACAGCCCCACAGCATGATGGAACCTCCACCAAATTTTACTGTGGGTAGCAAGTGTTTTTCTTGGAATGCTTTTTTTTTTTTTGCCGCCATGCATAATTCCCCTTGTTATGACCAAATAACTCAATCTTTGTTTCATCAGTCCACAGCACCTTGTTCCAAAATGAAGCTGGCTTGTCCAAATGTGCGTTTGCATACCTCAAGTTTGTGGCGTGTTTGCAGAAAAGGCTTCTTTCTCATCACTCTCCCATACAGCTTCTCCCTGTGCAAAGTGCGCTGAATTGTTGAAGGATGCACAGTGACACCATCTGCAGCAAGTTGATGTTGTAGGTCTTTGGAGGTGGTCCGTGGGCTGTTTTTGACCGTTCTCACCATCCTTCGCCTTTGCCTCTCCAATATTTTATGTGGCCTGCCACTTCTGGCCTTAACAAGAACTGTGCCTGTGGTCTTCCATTTCCTCACTATGTTCCTCACAGTGGACACTGACAGCTTATATCTCTGCGATAACTTTTTGTAGTCTTCCCCTAAACCATAATGTAGAACAATCTTTGTTTTCAGGTCATTTGAGAGTTGTTTTGAGGCCCCCATGTTGCCACTCTTCAGAGGAGAGTCAAAGAGAACAACAACTTGCAATTGGCCACCTTAAATACCTTTTCTCATGATTGGATGCACCTATCTATGAAGTTCAAGACTTAATGAGCTCACCAAACCAATTAATGGTGCTCCAATTAATCAGTGCTAAGTAGTTACAGGTATTCAAATCAAAAAAATGACAAGGGTGCCCAAATTTATGCACCTGTCTAATTTGGTTTTTGATACATATTGCACATTTTCTGTTAATCCAATAAACCTCATTTCACTACTGAAATATTACTGTGTCCTTCAGTTATTTGATAGATCAAAATGAAATTGCTGACCCAAACACCCAAATATTTATAAATGACAATCATGGAAATTGTCAGGGGTTCCAAAACTTTTGCATACAACTGTAGATCTTTAGTGAGACCTCATTTAGAATACTGTGTCCAGTTCTGGAGACCTCACTTACTTACAGAAAGATATTGCTAAAAAAGAACGAGTCCACAGACAGGTAACAAACAGTGGCGGCTGGTGGGTTGTTTTTTTTTGTGGGGGGGTGGCAAACAATGCACCCACAGCCACCCCCCCTCGGCCGGTTGGCCCCATACTTACCCCATCCGTCAGGCAGTTCTTCCCTCTGGGCGACGGATGGGGCTTCTCCTGCGTCTCTTCCTCGGCATCACGGCGGCCTTGCATCTCCTCCCTCCTCCTCCAAGGCCAATGGGATCGCTTCTCCTTTCAGTCTCAAGGCCCGCTTCCTGATTGGCCCGGAGGAGAATCAGTGTGACAATAGCAAATATTCACACGATTGAGTGCTCTGCGCCCAGAGCCCACCCTTTTTTGAAGCCTATTAGAGCCTCTGGCTCTAATCACGTGTGTCAAAAAACAAAAACCCCCATTGGAACCCATGCGTCCGGCGCCCCGCATGTAGATTAGGGGGGCGGATGCATGAATAGGGGGGTGGTGCCACTAATGGAGCTGCCGCCACTGGTAACAAAAATGGTGAAAGATGTGAAACATATAGAGATTGACTTCAAGAACCTAAGATGTACAGTCTGGAAGAAAGAAGGGATAGACATTACTGAAACCTTTAAATACATCAAGGGGGTGAATAAGGTTCAGGAAGGCGGGATTTTCAATATGAAACCAAAATCAAGAACACGGGACATGACTTCAAACTAACTGGAGGAAAGTTCAAAATGAATCTTAGAAAGTATTATTTTACTCTAATGCCGGGTACGCACGATCGGACATTCCGACAACAAAATCCATGGATTTTTTCCGACGGATGTTGGCTCAAACTTGTCTTGCATACACACGGTCACACAAATCTTGTCGGAAATTCTGAACGTCAAGAATGCGGTGACGTACAACACAAACGTCGAGCCGAGAAAAATGAAGTGCGGCTCTTCTGCTTGATTCCGAGCATGTGTGGAACTTTGTGCATTGGAATTGTGTACACATGATCGGAATTTACGACAACGGATTTTGTTGTTGGAAAATTTGAGAACCAGCTCTCAAATTTTGTGTGACAGAAATTCCGATGGAAAATGTCCGATGGAGCCTACACACAACAAGCTCCCATCGAACGTTTTCCGTCAGAAAATCCGACCGTGTGTACGGGGCATTAGGGTAGTTGATGATTGAAATAAACTACCAACAGAGGTAAACAACAGATAAGAGAAAGGAACGGGACTTTGTGTGAGGCATGTCACTGAATGGATACCTTATTCATATCATTCATAGAATGATTTATTAATTACAAATCACTTTGTAAAAAGTGTCGATCTGTGATACAGGACACAATATACTATGATACACTTGTATGAATATACAGTGAGGACGGAAAGTATTCAGACCCCCTTAAATTTTTCACTCTTTGTTATATTGCAGCCATTTGATAAAATCGTTTAAGTTCATTTTTTTTCCTCATTAATGTACACACAGCACCCCATATTGACAGAAAAACACAGAATTGTTGACATTTTTGCAGATTTATTAAAAAAGAAAAACTGAAATATCACATGGTCCTAAGTATTCAAACCCTTTGCTCAGTATTTAGTAGAAGCACCCTTTTGATCTAATACAGCCATGAGTCTTTTTGGGAAAGATGAAACAAGTTTTTCACACAGGGATTTGGGTATCCTCTGCCATTCCTCCTTGCAGATCCTCTCCAATTCTGTCAGGTTGGATGGTAAACGTTGGTGGACAGACATTTTTAGTTCTCTCCAGAGATGCTCAATTGGGTTTAAGTCAGGACTCTGGCTGGGCCATTCAAGAACAGTCACGGAGTTGTTGTGAAGCCACTCCTTCGTTATTTTAGCTGTGTGCTTAGGGTCATTGTCTTGTTGGAAGGTAAACCTTCGGCCCAGTCCGAGGTCCTGAGCACTCTGGAGAAGGTTTTCATCCAGGATATCCCTGTACTTGGCCGCATTCATCTTTCCCTCGATTGCAACCAGTCGTCCTGTCCCTGCAGCAGAAAAACACCCCCACAGCATGATGCTGCCACCACCATGCTTCAGTGTTGGGACTGTATTGGACAGGTGATGAGCGGTGCCTGGCTAAGAATTAAGGCCAAAAAGTTCTATCTTGGTCTCTTCAGACCAGAGAATTTTATTTCTCACCATCTTGGAGCCCTTCAGGTGTTTTTTAGCAAACTCCATGCGGGCTTTCATGTGTCTTGCACTGAGGAGAGGCTTTCGTTGGGCCACTCTGCCATAAAGCCCCCACTGGTGGAGGGCTGCAGTGATGGTTGACTTTCTACAACTTTCTCCCATCTCCCGACTGCATCTCTGGAGCTCAGCCACAGTGATCTTTGGGTTCTTCTTTACTTCTCTCACCAATGCTCTTCTCAACTGATAGCTCAGTTTGGCCGGACGGCCAGCTCTAGAAAGGGTTCTGGTCATCCCAAACGTCTTCCATTTAAGGATTATGGAGGCCACTATGCTCTTAGGAACCTTAAGTGCAGCAGACATTTTTTTGTAACCTTGGCCAGATCTGTGCCTTGCCACAATTCTGTCTCTGAGCTCTTCAGGCAGATCCTTTGACCTCATGATTCTCATTTGCTCCGACATGCACTGTAAGCTGTAAGGTCTTGTATAGACAGGTGTGTGGCTTTCCTAATCGAGTCCAATCAGTACAATCAAAAACAGCTGGACTCAAATGAAGGTGTAGAACCATCTCAAGGATGATCAGAAGAAATGGACAGCACCTGAGTTAAATATATGAGTGTCACAGCAAAGGGTCTGAATACTTAGGGCCATATGATATTTCAGTTTTTCTTTTTTAATAAATCTGCAAAAATGTCAACAATTCTGTGTTTTTCTGTCAATATTGGGTGCTGTGTGTACATTAATGAGGAAAAAAATGAACTTAAATGATTTTAGCAAATGGCTGCAATATAACAAAGAGTGAAAAATTTAAGGGGGTCTGAATACTTTCTGTCCCCACTGTATAGTTATTATACAAAATAAAATACAACATGATTAGTGGTACAGTTACATAAAAACACTCATCCATTCATAATGGTTCAGTAAACTTAAGCAATTGCTCATGGTGAGCCAAACTTGTCTGGGCATCAGTTCGACGCACGTTTCATTGCTCATGCCAATCATTAGGAGTAAAGTGCAAAGGTCTATAACTTACAATGCGGCCCAGCGCTGAGGTGAGGAATCCCATCCAGACCAGAGACAACTGCCAGGTGAAGAACAGGCGACCATGTCATGACCATGTGAATCTGATGTGTGCTTAACAGTCTACACTGGTGGGTTTGTTGGGTTTGGTTTTGGATTTATCTGTTGTGGGTATATGTATACACATTTTCCCTGGCTATAGTTCCCTTAGCTAATAGACTCCATATCACTGCAGTAATTACTACCATTCATCACCTTCACTCACTCACAGGCATAGGTTCATCCCGTTAATTAATACATTCAATTCACATGGTTCCATCTCCATATCCTTGCAGAGTAGTGTGGACTGTTAGGCACACACCAGATTCACACAGTCGTGACATGGTCGCCTGGTCTTCACGTGGCTGTTGTCTCTGGTCTGGATTGGATTCCTCACTTCAGCCCCGGGGGAGATCATCATTCCTGTTCCCTGTCTTCCCTTGGACATAGGCTGGGCGTCACCACTGGACCGCATTGTAAGGTATAGACCTTTATTTTGAGGGATTGTTCTCCATTTAGAGGGTATTCTGTATTTATAGATATCACTGATTTAATTTCAGAGCACTTTACTCCTGATGATTGGCATGAGCCGTGAAACGTGTGTCGAGTATACATCGAACTGATGCCCAGACAAGTTTGGCTCACCATGAAAAATTGCTTATGTTTATTGAACCATTATGAATGGATGAGTGTTTGTATGTAACTGTACCACTAATCATGTTGTATTTTATTTTGTATAATAAATATATAATCATACAAGTGTATCATAGTATATTGTGTCCTGTATCACAGATTGACACTTTTTACAGCGTGATTTGTTATTAATAAATAATTCTATGAATGATATGAATAAGGTATCCATTCAGTGACATGCCTCACACAAAGTCCCATTCCTTTCTCTTTCCTGTTGTTTAACACACATTATGGATGGAGGCTTGCCACTGCTATAATCAGGTTGTGTCAGGTCTCATTATTATATTATCAACAGAGGTAGTGAGACAGTCAACAGTAAATGGCTTCAAACATGCTTGGGATAAACATAGATCTAGAGTCAGACAACAAGGTTAACGAAAAAAAAACACCAAAAAACACAAAAACAGAACAAAAAAAACCCACAAAAAACCCACAAATAAATAAATAAATAAAATGGGCAGACTCGATAGATTACTCAGTCTTTTTCTGACGTCACTTTTCTATGTTTCTTACTGAAATTAATTTTTCATAGTTATGTAATGAAACCCTTTCCATTTTATTACTTAGGTTTTACTCTTAGGTATAAAATAAAATATGTTAAATGTTTAAAAAGCCAAAAAATTACGAAAATGGCATTTAAAACTATAAAAAAGAAAAAGGTACTCTTTCATTATTTAAAAGTTAAAAAGTCTTATACAAAAGATGTAAAAAAGAACTCAAGTTCGTAAAAATTCAAAACAAGTGACATGTTGTGAAAAGAATTAATACAAGCCCGAAAAAAAAAATTTAAATATAATGATAGTAAATAGTTCAGGTCTGATCATGTAGGCCCCTTACAAAAGAACTCAGTATTAGTGACTGGGGACAAAGAGGAAGTACATCCATAAAATACTTTTTTCAGCTTTCTTTATGCAAAACAAAATGATGAAGCTCAAGTTCATAATGGGGAAAGTATTGTCACAGCTTCATATGAACCAATGGCTCTAAATGAATATAATCCAGAAACAATTAGACAAAATAAAAGCAACTACTGTTTGGCACTTGAACCAGATGGTTTACAGCAATGTGTCCTCAAAAAGTTAAAGTTTATGTAAACCTATCATTTCATATTCCTTATATGTGCCTGCTGAACCATGTACTTGTATCAGAAAGTATCTTCTTCTCTTTGTATTGCTTCATTTGTGTGAAATCCCAGGTGTTCCTGCCAATCCCTCTGTTTTTCTAAGCAGTGTGGTCAGTTCCCTGGCTATGTTGGTAACTCAGCCTGCTCTCTTCCAATGATCAGACATGTGCTGACGCCTCTCCTGCGCAGCCATTCACTGAAAAGATCAGCGTTCTCCTGCTTCTCCCACCCCAGCTCTTATGCTGCTGAGAACAGAGGGAATGTGATCCCTTATAAAAAAGGGGAAAATGTATTTATATTGTTTTTTTAATCTATACACAAATGTTTTGCATTCACAAAAGACTGAAATTGTCGCACAAATCTGTTTTCTCTTTATGTTTTATCTCATCTATAAGAAATGTTTTACATTTTTGAAAGAACAAAGGAGAGAAATATAGAATAACAATACAAAATTGTGACTGTAGTTCCATATTTCCATTCCATGACTGATAATAATAAAAATACAGCTTGTGAGACTATGACACGAATAAAGCGTAACAGTATTATTATCTCACATACAAGCGTATTTCAGATATTAAATGGCTGAGATCCGTTATACAGATGAAGATATGGTAAAACATGAGAAGTCCCGAATGGGGAGTGGATAGACAAATATAAGTTAATTTATTTTAATGATGAAGTAAGCAAAGACTTAGACGAAAGAGTGACTGTGAAAATAGTATAATTGGACTTTGTAAAAGCATTTAACACTGTTCCCCCAACATGGTTAATGTATAAGTCTATAGGTTTACAAAATTTAGCCTGTAAATAGATAGAAAATTGTCTTAAAGATCGTATTCAGAGGGCAAAGGATTCATAATCTGAATGGTCTCAGGTTATTAACCACTTGACCCCGGAAGGTTTTACCCCCGTCATGACCAGGGAACTTTTGTTTTCTATTCAGCACTGTGCTACCTTAGCTGGCAATTGCACGGTCATGAATTTATATTGTTTTTTTCACACAAATAGAGCTTTCGTTTGGTGGTATTTGATCACCACTGGCTTTTTTATTTTTTATTATAGAAATGAAAAAAAAAAAAAAACGGTAATTTTGAAAAAACAACAATATATTCAACTCTCTGTTATAAAACATCCAATGAAAAAATAAAAAAATCTAATTTCTTTATAAATATAGGTAAAAAAGTATTCTACTACACGTCTTTTGAAAAAAACAAACAAACAAGAAAATAAACGATAAGGGCTTATTAATTGGTTTGAAAGTTATCAAACTATGGTGTATATGTACTAGAAATTATGCAGTTATAGATGCTATACTGTAATGACAGTGATCAGCAACTTATAGTGGGACTGTGATAGGGCAATATGGCACTAACAGACACTATCTGGAAGGCTCACTTACTGACACTAATACATTGATAATCTGGAAGGGTCACTTACTAACACTAATACAGTGATAAGTGATAATACTGTAAACTGACACTGTGCTAATGACACTGGCTGGGAAGGGGTTAGCATCTAGGGCCAATCAAGGGATTAACTGTGTGCCCAACAGCCAGATCGCTGTACACAGAGTTCTGTGTCTTTGTAAACACAGAACTTTGTGTGTAATTGGGCACAGCCAATCAGCTGATTTCAACCAAAATCATTAGCTGAAATCTGCTGTCAAAGTCATGCTTTGTCCATTCACAGCACAGGTCGGCATGGGGCACGCGCATGCATGCCCCAAACACAGAAGAAGGCTGCCATGTACATGTACGCGACTGTGTCTGTACCTGCTGCCGGCTCACAGAATATATACTCTGAGGGTTAGCAGGTAGATAAAGGTGTACCCCAAGGTTCAGTGTTGGGATTCCTTATTTTTTATCCTACTTATAAATCATATAGAATTTGGTAATAAAAGTCCAATATACTGTATTTGTAAATGACACTAAGCCTTGTAGTAAAAGTCCTCACAGAATGTATCCAACTTACATGCACATCTTAATGTAATGTTTGATTCAGCAGCTATGTGGCTAATTAGGTTTAATGTTGATAAATGTAAATTCATGCACTTGGTGGCTAAAAACACTGGCAGAGTTTGAGGGGCATAGTGGTCGCAATGGGGACCCCGCCCATGCTCCAGAGAGCCCATGCGGCCTTCCTGTCACATTAGGTTTTAAACTGGATGTCGGCAGGCCGTCGATCAAATCTACCCATCAATTATGGGCAGGTAACAGGTAGATCGTGTCCCTTCCTTGCCAACCCAGGGAACTGATCTCCTCTATTTTCCTCCTGCAGCAGCTAAAAGCTGGCTTCTCCTCCTCTCCCTCCCACTGGCATTCAGCTGCTGTAGAAGGAAAACAGAGGGGATCAACTCCAGTAAATGCCACCCCCACCGCCTCTCCTGTCTAGGTTCCCCATCCTTCTTCTGCCTGGGTTCCCCTGGTCCTCCCCTCCCCCTCGCAGCACTGCCGGCTTCCCCTCCTCTCCTTTCACATCAGCTGCTGCGGAGATCCTTTCAGGATGGAGAGTGGGGGAAGGGGCTGGTAAATATGTAATTTACCGGCCCCTTCCTTTTCTAAATGTACACGGTGATGAAATAATTGCTGACATAACACGTAGGGCTCAACTTGGAACCACAGCACGATCTTTTACTTTGCTGGAGCTATCAGCAGGATCTAGTGAAGGCAGTGAGCAGTGGAAGATATCTCACTTGTGGATGGGAGATTGTAGCCTCTTGTTAAATGTCCAATATGTGAGTTTTTATTGTGAATAAAGGGATCATTCATTTTATACAGAGAACATTATTTTTTGTATCCTATCACATGGTCAGATGAACTACATTGGAGGTGAGCTGAGAAGAGTGAGGCTGGGTTCACACTTAGTGCAGACGTGGCTCACAGCAGGGGTCCGGTGCGTCCCTGTTCTTCATTTCAGGGACGAATCAGGCATGAAATTTTGCCTGAATTTGCACCTGAAATGGAGCCAAAGACGCACAGGACCCCTGTGCAATCTGCTCCGTGGCCGCCACGAAGATGTGTGAACGGGCTCCATTTAGAGCCGGGCATACTCTCCTCTCAGGCGAAACCCACATCAAATTCACACTAGTGTTAAACCAGCCTCAAGAGGTTGGGAACGAGCTTTATAGTTGATCCTGGCTGATAAAAGGGAAGCATGATTGATTGACCTGTGCAATAGCAAGGTCCATATTTGAAGGTGAGCAACTGTCCATAAGTTTCCAGCTGGTGGTGGTTCTCACTCTTTTGAGAGACCTAATCGATTCTGGGAAGTAGGATTTCATTATTAAACAAGGATTGATTTATGCTGTGGTTTACAATCTTTTGGGAGATATAATTTATTTTGGGAATATGGACTGCACTATTGATCACAGACTAATTTATGTTGTTCACGTTTTGATTATATATGAGATTTATGTTTTCAACATTTTCAACAGTTTCCTATGATACTAGGATATTTTACATATGTGATATTATTACCAATATTATTATTGAGGTTTGGTGTAGCATGGAACAAACTACTTTAAATATAAGCGCTTACTATTGTAAGCATAAAGTTGATTTGCTGCTTCCATGGGTATCAAAACTCTGATTATCTCCCAGGCAAAAGGCAGCTAGAATTTCAATGATAGATGGTTTACTATTATGTTAAAAGGTCTAGTACAAAATGTTATGCATCCTGATTGTGTTTATTTCACTAATATATTAGAATGCATTTATGACATGGCCCATACTTATTCTAGAAATAGAGTACAATATATTATAATGACTATAAAATAATTTTTGCACTGCAGAAATTTCTCTAAGGATTTTTTCAGTGAATAATACTACCTTTTCACTATCAAATATATAGCCAGACAGTCTATTTTATTACTGTACAAGAAATATAGATCAGCAGTAGAAAACCATTATATTGTATAAACAGAGCATGGTGTTATAAACAAAGATGTTGGGAAGGGTTATAGAACAGCAGACTGTGTTCCCAATTACTTGTGATGGACATGAGCCCAAGGGGTTTGTGGTTTAAGTACTAATTATTAATAACATCCAGCCTGACTTTTAATTTGAATTAATTACTGTGTAAATAAACCTGCTGATACAATAGGCAACCAAGCCAAGAAGAAATGAAGATTGACAGAATTGATAGAAGAGAAATCATTATCTATTTAAATAGCAGTAAGGAAAATCTGGCTTCTAAAAGCCTATATACCATGCAAGTTGAATTGAAAAAATAAAAAAATATAAAAGCAAACTGTAAAGCATACATTACATTACAGTAATGTATAAAGCAACTCTCTCTCTCTCTCTATTAATAGATAGATAGATAGATAGATAGATAGATAGATAGATAGATAGATAGATAGATAGATAGATAGATAGATAGATAGATAGATAGATAGATAGATAGATAGATAGATGTCTATATATAATTTTTTTTTTTAATGGGTTTCTTTTAGGACCCTTTCTCAATCATTTCCAAGACCCATGACCCATTACTCAGCATAAATTCATCATCTACTGTAAGTGTTGGTGAATATCCAAAGATGTCTTGGTGAGCTTTTTTGCCCTGAAAACCTGTTAGCTCCAATTATCTAGTTAGCTACAGAGGGTGGCTGAACATGTTCTAGGATTGATTGTCTGTTACTAGTTTATTGAGATTGTCTATTTGATTTTGATGGATACCGTTTTTGATGCACTTTGCTTTTGTGCGTATAAGAAGCATTTACTAATAGGTTTTCATTTAAGATTTTGCCCAAGGCCGATCTGATGTGCTTTCTTTTTGTCTCAAAGTGTTGGTTGAAGATTTCCCAGTCAGGAGAGAGCTACAAGGCCAAGGAAATTATTTGTTTACAATTCCAATGGATTATTTATAGTGATTTAGACAATGACAAATCAACTTGGTTGTATTCTTTGGTATATATGCAAAAAAAATTAAAGGATAATTCAGGAAAACAAGTCCAATTCAGAATCCGCGTCTCGTAGCTGTAAAGCGCCCGTGAGTCAGGTGCCCGGCCTGAAGACAGCTTAAATTCAGTATTTAGAATGCTCGTTTTTTTTAAATCCACTTATATAGTGTGCTATGCCAGCCTCTAATAGAGGGGCTGGCAATGACAATTTTAAGTTTTTTGTTTTAAGAATAACAGCGGGGGGGGGGGGGGGTGAGACAGAGAGGAAGATGACAGGCAGGAAGGAGGGGGGGAGGAGGGAGAGAGGAGAGCAGAGGGGACAGATACGTATGACGGAGGGACGTACTCTGACCATGGTGGTCAGGGCTGAGCAGCCCTGATTTTTGTGGTCAGCGCAGGAGGGGGCATACAGGAAGTAGCAGATTCAGGCAGGTTTTTACAGTTTAGAGGGGGCAGATTACACAGCACAAGCACTGCGCTGTGTAATCTACTTTAAGGGACCAGGATTTTTTTTGGGTTAACAAACACTTTAATGATTGGGTATTGGCAGCAGAGGCATTGCTAGGTCTGCAAAAGATCTGGGGCTAGAGCCCATAGCAGCGGTCACCAACCTTTTTGAATGCCCGCGGGAGGGGGAGGGAGAGACCGGTGGTAAGCAATTCACGGGCGATGGCTGGTGTTGGCACTTCAATCATCACGGCACCATGGTTGATATGGTGTCAGGGTGATTGAAGTGCATTATTTCTATTGTTACATTCTAAAATATAATGAAGTGGTTCAACTCACCATACTGTAGAATCAGTGGGGGCCCTGGGAGTGTCACTTGCCACATCTCCTGCAACCAGATGCAGCGTGTCACTTGCCACCTACGACTGTCACCAGATGTGGATTGTCACTTGCCACTTTCACTTGGCAGCAGATGTGGATTGCCACTTGGCACGTCACCTGCCACCATTTGCAGATTGCCACGTCTCCTGCCACCATTTGCAGATTGTCACTTGCCACATCTCCTGCCACCATTTGCAGATTGTCACTTGCCACGTCTCTTGCCACCATTTGCAGATTGTCACTTGCCACGTCTCTTGCCACCATTTGCAGATTGTCACATCTCCTGGCACCATTTGCAGATTGCCACACCTCCTGCCACCATTTGCAGATTGTCACTTGCCACGTCACCGGCCACCAGATGTGGGTTGTCTCTTGTCAACTGATGTGGATTGTCACTTGCCATGCCATCCAGTGCCACCAAATGTGCATTGGCACTGCATTGGTGGCAGGCTGACAGCACTGGCCCATTTAGTGAGAGCAGGACAGCGGTGATGCGGGCGGGCAGTAAGAGATGATGTCATCTCACTGCTCCCCGCCGCACCTCCGACATTGAAGCAAGGGGGTCTGGCTGCAAAGTGGAGCTCCACGATGACAGGAAGCACGTGACCTCCACTCCACCCTGCTGTGAGGGTGGAAGAGCGCTGATGTGTGGTGGGCAGTGAGAGATAATGTTGTTTCTCTGCTGCTCGCCACACCTCGCTCCCAAATTGAAGAGGCCTGGCTGTGAAGAGCGCTGATGTGGAGCGGGTGGAGAGAGATGTCATCTCTGCCCATCCGCCCGCTCGCTTCTCTCCTCTCCTCCGCCTCTCTCATGCAGCCAGCCCGCCCGCCGCAGCAGCCTCAACCCGCTGGTTAGGCAGGGACCCTGCAGCAAGAGACTCGGGGCTATGGGCCCCAGATTAGGGGCTATAGGCCCAATAGCCACCCCCTAGCAACGCCCCTGATTGGCAGCAAACATACATTGCGCTACTGTGTTAAATCTCACCAAGCACTTTAGCAAAGTAGACTGTCATGCACCTTACCCCTCTTCAAATATATATTTTGAGTATAACTGCTTTCTAAGGTTGCCTTTTGTGAAACATTTTTCTGAAGGCTACTAGAGCATTTCAGCTCTGCAATATTACAATCCACTTAGCATGTATGCTGAAAGCACATAACCATCCGTATAATATGGGTGTATGAACCATCAGCCAAATTTGAATATTTGCTAGTATAATGCCATGACAGAAAACAACCCTTTTTTTTCTTTTTTTCATTTTTCTAGTGCAGGCACACCTAAATTCAATGGCTGTACACCATGTAAACTTTCCTACGCACAGGCTTATTTAATCAGATCTAACCTTGCATCAGTTCAACGTTTTTTGAACAATGAGCGATGAACTGAATGACATTTAGATTGACGATGAACTATACAGTATATTATAAACCATAATCTCAAAATGGACTGAACTTTATCGAAACGTCGACAGTAAAAAAGCTGCTGTTTTATTCTCCTCTGCAAGACCCATGAGTCCCTCTATATCTGTTTCGGATTTGTGTGGATTTCTTTGTGGGTCAGTACCTGGGCATTTATCTCAAACATAGAGTGCGGTGGCTACCTTTGGGACTGTTTAATAAACAATAAATCTTATATATCATTTGCTTCCCCTGCAATATTCCAGCATAGCATTATTGACCATTCTGGCTCCCATGCTCTTTTTTCAGTTGACTTGTTTTAATTTTTAAATATTTCTCACCAATGCTTTCATTCAATTTATGTCTTGTTATCTCAGATTGTCTTTAGAATGGTATTGATTCTAGGTATACATTTAGGGCCACTTTACATTTTATGCATGGCAACAACGCACGCTACATGCATTGACATACTATAGTGCCAATCATTTTGAATAGTACCCCAACGCCCTAAGGCAATGCACATTACTCACATCAGGCTGCAACGCATGGAAACATACCTAAGTGCCTTGCAGTGTTTTTTGTCAAAAATGCTGTGACTTGTCTGATATTTGGTATGTTTTGGTGCATTGTACATAATATGGGAGATTTATTAAATCTGGTGCCCACAGAAGCTGTGCATAGTAACCAATCAGCCTTTAACTTCAGCTTGTTCTATTAAGCTTTGACAATAAGCCCCTGTCGACAGGTCAAATCGCAGCCTATTGCCGGCAATGGCACTGTCCCAATCGGTGCGACGCTGCACCGATTTTCAAAGTAGTTCTTGCACTACTTTTGGTGACTTTGGAGGCAACTTCAATAGACATCTGTGCATGAACCTGCACAGATGTCTTTCAAGTCGCCCCCGAAGTTAGACTCAAATGCGGCTTTGAAATCGTGCGAGTTCAGATGAAGTTGCTCAATTTAAAACTGTGTTTTACCGTGTTCAGTGTGAACAAGGGCTAAAACCTACAGCTGCACCAGATTCTGTGTGCACCAATATTAGTAAATCTCACCCAATGTCTTTTAATGTATTTTAACCACTTCCCTATGGCAAATAACAAAATGATCGCCAGACGGTGGTTCAGTTATCCTGACTGGGCGTCATAAGACGTACAGCAGGATAACTGCTGGCGCACTCTCGTGGGGTCCGCAGCGCAGTGATCGGTGGTGCAGCGTGTCAGTCTCACACACCGCTACACCGATCTCGGTGAAGAGCCTCTGACGGAGGCTCTTTAACACGTGATCAGCTGTGTCCAATCACGGCTGATCACAGTGTAAACAGGAAGAGCCGTTTATCGGCTTTTCCTCACTTGCATCTGGCAGACACAAGTAGAGGAGAGCCGATCGGCGGCTCTCCTGACGGGGGGGGGTCTGTACTGATTGTTTATCAGCGCAGCCCCCCCCACAGATGTCCACACTAGACCACCAGGGATCCTGCTAGGACAACCAGGGATGCCGCACACTGGTCTAAAAGATGCCACAAATAGTGCCAGTCAGTGCCCACTTTGAATGCTTGCCAGATGTCTCCTCATCAGTGATGCCCAGCAGTGCCACCCATCAGTGTCCATCAGTGCCACCTATCAGTGTCCATCAATGCCACCTACCAGTGCCCACCCATGCCCATCAGTGCCCACCTATCAGTGCCAATCCATGCCCATCAGTGCCCACCTATCAGTGCCCATCAGTACCCATCCATGCCATCTATCAGTGCCACCCATAAGTACCCATCAGTGCAGCCTTTCAGTGCCCATCGGCGCCCCCTATCAGTGCCCATCATCAGTGCCACCTCATCAGTGCCCATCAGTGCCGCCTTATCAGTGCCCGTCAGTGAAGGAGAAAATTACTTATTTACAAAATTTTATAACAGAAACAAAGAAACCTTTTTTTTCTAAATTCTCAGTCTTTTTTTATTTCTTGCGCAAAGAATAAACACCCCAGCAGTGATCAAATACCACCAAAAGAAAGCTCTATTTGTGGGAACAAAATGATAAAAAAATAGTCTGGGTACAGTGTAGCATGACTGCGCAATTGTCATTCAAAGTGCGACAGCGCTGAAAGCTAAAATTTGGCTTGGGCAGGAAGGGACGAAAGTGCCCGGTATTGAAGTGGTTAACATATTAACGAACTGCACAAATGTAAATAAGCCCTTCTTCACAATAATGATTTTTTTTATTTGCACTAAACACGTTTAACACGTTTGGAGTTTTGATTAGTTAGGACCTTTTTATTATGCATAGGTGTTTGCACGTAACTAACACTCTTTTATTATCTATTCAATTTTCACTCTGTATTGTATACAGTATGTTGTAGTTATAAATAATGTGCATGAACATGCTCCACTAGCATTATCTTTATTGCTAGGATAGGACAGAGGGCTGCCTTAATGGAGATCAAGGAGATCCTTCAAAGATCAGATTGATATATATATCAATAAATATACTGTATATTGTAACTGTTCTTTCCTGGAACAAAATTGGGTAGTTGAGACTGGGGGTGTTTTCCGATATGTTTGCTGGTCAGGGTGAGGATTTCTGAGCAATGTAAGTTGTTATTATTACAATTTTAGCATTCAATGAAAAACAGCACCAGTAGTAAAGAGATAAACTAGAATCTTGCTAAAATAGCATCCTTTATTCAAAAAATCATCTATAGTATAGGCAGTCTATATACAGTATATATACATAGTTCCTCCAGTCATCAATGTCAATATAATGTGTAAAGCATGTGCACCTCCCTAGTGCCCAGAGAGAGTATGTTTGACATGATCCTTTGTGGCTGAAAATTTATATGTCTATGCATTTCATTTTTCTTCTGCTGTTGAGGTTAATTATCTGGTTGAGTGGTGTTTCTGTATGGGAATATTTTTACTTTGGATTGGATTAGATGAATCCATCCTCAACAAAATTTGCTTGGACAAATTGCAATTTATCTACACTAATGGTAGGACTACACGATAAGAAAATCAAACAAAAATTTCCATTCTGCGAACGATCGGATAATTTTTCTATTCGATGCCCAGCAAGTAATACCCAATATCGATATTGTGAACGAAAAAAGACTGATTGGAAAAATTGTGTTGTATCCTTTGCGAATTAACAATTTTCTATTTGTTGGTTTGAAGGTCGTCAGTGAAACATCTCTTGAACATTACCACACATGAGCGGAACTAGTAGATAACCCCACTTGTACATGAGACGTCAACACTACTGTACATATGAAATCGATAGCTCTTTTAAAGATTTTTTTCAATTGGGTAATGTTGGCGACGATTTTCAACCAATGAACGCTGTTTCGTTGGACGTCGGTCAAGTGATTGGTCGATTTTCTAACCGTGCATTCCTGCTACAGCTGTCTGCCAAGTTTGTCAGCATCTATATTAATGTTACCATGTCATACTTTGCACTGCAAGGTAATATATTAAATTATATTCTGCAGTGCCCAGGTAGATACTGGTTTCACCAGCCTGTGATTCCATGCAGATTTAAACGATACTTGATATTTAACCACTTCCCGTCCTCCATATAGCAGAATGACGGCCGGAACATGGTTGTATTATGCTGACTGGGTGCGCACACCGCGGGGATCAGTGGTTTGGTGTGTTAGTTTGACACACCGCATTTTCTTTACCATGTGATCAGCTGTGTCACAGCTGATCACATGGTAACCAGGAAGTGCCGATTATTGGCTTTTCCTCTACTCGTGCTGAAAAGGGAAGAGTATAGGAGAGCCGATCGGCTGCTCTCCTGACAGGGGGGTCTGCCCTGATAATCAGCGCATTAATTATCAGTGCAGACCCATCGAGGGTGCCCACTAGAGCCCACCAGAGATGCCCACTAGAAACCACCAGAGATGCCCACTAGAAACCACCAGGGATGCCCACTAGAGACCACCAGGAATGCCAATCAGTGCCCATTATAAATACCAATTTGTGCCTATCAGTGCTGCCTATCAGTGCTGTCCATCAGTGTCATCTATCAGTGCCCATAAGTGCCACCCATCAGTGCCCATCAGTACCACCTATCATTGCTCAAAATGCGACAGCATTGAAAGCTGAAAATTGGACTGGGCAGGAAGGGGGTGAGAGTGCCCTGTACTGCAGTGGTTAAATAACAGTTGGCAAAATCATTTCTTTTCCCTTGATGAACACTCAGCAATAGCTGCATGCTTTTCCTAACTAAAATTACACTTTTACATTGATTCCCTCTCTTCTACATTGTTGTGATCATGCTTCATATGCAACAGCTTCAATGCTAAGTGTATTTTTATTTAGCAGTAATTGAACGTCTGCTCTAGGTTTTGGGTGTTAGTTACTTCGGGGTTGTACTAAATTACTAAAGAAGTAGATAATTTTCACTTTGCACAGGGAGTGTTCACTGCTCACTTGAGTAAGTCAAGGCTGTTTTCACTTTGAATACCCAATCATATGTAAAGGGAAGGAGAAAACATGATATACAAATGTAAGTCGATGATTAAAGTGAACGCAGCTTTGCCTTTTTCACAAAGCCAAGTAAAAATTATTTTATTTAATAAATCAAAAAAGTCCAGTTGTTCTCCATAAATTAATGTTCATGTGTTATAAGACAAATAGAGGAGAGGGGGGGCTAAAGTGTTCAAGCTGTAAAGTGTATGTAAACTCTAACAATACATTTCTCTTATTTGGTCTGTTAAATGTACCATCAAGAGTATTTTAATTTATCTGTTCCACAAGTAAAAAAAAAAAAACACTTTTCATCCTGCCAGAAATCTTGTAAACTGATAACTTCCTGTGATCACTTTTTTTAGACTGTTATCTGTTAGCATTACTTCCTCACATCTTTGTGGACTACAAAACACCTCTTATGGAGATGAGAGACACAGTTATTATGGTATCCTAACAGTGTTATGTAGTCCTAACACACTCCCAATCCTAGGGGGACAATACAATTGTCACCATAAGAAAGAAAAGGGTTGATTGACTAAACCTGGTGAGTGCCAAATCTGGAGCAGCTGTGCATGGTAACCAATTAGCTTCTAACTTCAATGTGTTCAATTAAGCTTTGATAAAAAAAAAAACGTGGAAGCGGATTGGTTTCTATGCAGAGCTGCACCAGATTTTGCACTCTCCAGTTTTAGTAAACCAATTCCAAAGTATATTAGTAGCAGGATTTCATGGGAAAAAGTGTGGATAAAATAAATGCAACCACCACAACTAAAGACTTGAAAGTCGCTATACTATCATTTTTTGTTTTTGCACTAAAGGTTGCAGATACTGATTTTTACTGATACCCATTTATTTTCCTGAGGGTTGCAGTTACTAAGTGCAAAATAATAGAAAGTGAGTTAACAATGCAATAGAAAATTATTACATTGTGAAAAAGGAGTGCTATCTAGCCACTTATCGACCGCAATACGTATATATACACTTTGTGATTTGCAAGTGCTTTACCAGGATTATGGCCAAAGATATTAGCCATAACCCCGGCATCGTTTTTTGAAGCTGGCAGCTGTCTTTCTCATGAAACCATTCTAAACGGCTCATGAGCAGCTGGAACACTTTCCGAAGCAGCAGGAGGGGCCGTGTCCCCCTCCCGCCACTCGCCGATGTCTCTCGGGCTTACCGTTTCCGCCTGTTCGCCTGAGAAACAATCTGACAGTGTGACCGGCTGCTCCCATAGGCAATCAAAGAGTAGATACTCATTTATCACCTCTATGGCCTTGGAGGACCCGAGCGATGTCATGATGTCACTTCCGGTCCAGGCTGGAAGTAATTTATTTTTATTTTTTTAAAGCAAAAGATCTTTTTTTTTTAATCATTTGCTTTTGAAAGGTAAAGAAGAGATTTGGGGTCTTTTTGACCCCAGATCTCTACATAAATAGGACCTGTCATCCTTATTTCTATTACATGTTTATATTCGTTATAATAGGAAAAAAAGTGATCAAAAAAAAAAAAAAGAAGAGAGGGACAGTGTAAAAATAAAAAATAAAATAAACAAAAAAAATGAAAGCACCCCGTCCCTTTTTTGCGCACAGAAGCGAACGCATACGTAAGTTGCGTACGCATATGTAAACGGCATTCGCACCACACATGTGAGGTATCGCCATGAACATTAGAGCGAAAGCAATAATTCTAGCACTAGACCTACTCTGTAATTCTAAACAGATAACCTGTAAAGGCGTTTAAAGCATTGCCTATCGAGATTTTTAAGAACCATAGGTTGTCGCCATTCCACGAGCATGCGCAATTTTAAAGCGTGACATTTTGACTCTGCGTTTCTATTGACTCTGCGCCAAAGAAAAAAAAAAACGTCTATGTTACGCAGAGTCTGTTGACTCTGCGTAACATCATCTTTTACATTAAACCAAAAAATTGAATATTTTGTTTTGTTTTCTTTTAGTTCATTAAAGTGTATTTTTTTCAAAGAAAATGCATTTGCAAAACTGCTGCACAAATACAGTGTGACACAAAAAATTGCAATAATCGCCATTTTATTCCCTAGGGTCTCTGCTAAAAAAATGTATAATGTTTGGGGGTTTTAACTAATTTTCGAGCAAAAAATACGGATTTAAACTTGTATATAAAATGTGCCAAAAAAAAGCCTGGTCTAAAAAGTGGTTAAAGTGGAATTTCAGTCATTTTTTCATCTTTCCATCTATTAAATCCCCTGCCCTTGTTGTTTTTAACTTTGGATAGTAAAACTTTTTTTTTCTGCCAGCAAATACCTTATACAGCCCACTTCCTGTTTCTTGTCTGGTAAAAAGCCTAAGCTTATGACATCATGCACAGGTCTCTCTCTCACTCTCCTGAGAGTTTGCCAGAAAGGGAGGGGGGATGAGTTAAAAGAGGGCCAATGAGAGCTGCAGAGCTGGAGGTGTGTCTGTGTAAATCCAGGAAGTGAACAGGCAGCAGCTTCAGCTGCCCACAGTTAAAGTGGAGGCAGCCAGACTTAGTGGAGGGAGATGTCTGCAGCATATTTGGCAAGTACAGAATCACAGTATATATAAAATAATATGTAAAGTGGTTGTAGGGAAGATTCAGAATGACAAAGATGTTTTTATTACAAATTATATGAGCAGACTGCAGTTCCTGTTTAACGATGCTTCTGAACTGACCTATAAGGATACCTTTCTAGAAAAATCACTAACCTGCAAGTTAATTCTTAAGAGACCTTCAGAAACTCCAGATTTAAATAGTAAACTGCAACAGCAGACTTCAGAAAAAAACACAGTAATAACAGTGATACATGAATAGCTATTTTACTTTTTGTTGCTTTTTGTTGTTGAAGGTTATTATGGATTTCTTATACGTTTTAACCTGCATCAGTTTCAGAAGTCTCTCTTTATCAGTTCTCAGAATATCTGTATGTCTTCTTAAAAAGGTTTCTTAACTTGACAAGTTCTTTTATGGGTTATTTTATGAAAGCAAAATAAAAGACCAGATAAGCTAGTTGCAATTGACTGTTAGCTATACTAAAGTTTTCATGTACCTAATATAAAAAACATCTAATTCTCTACTAGTCACTTTATATAATGGGGGTTATTTACGAAAGGCAAATCCACTTTGCACTACAAGTGCAAACTACAAATGCAAAGTGCACTTGAAATTGCACTGAAAGTGCACTTGGAAGTGCAGTCGCTGTAAATCTGAGGGGTAGATCTGAAATGAGGGGAAGCTCTGCTGATTTTATCACCCAGTCATGTGCAAGCTAAAATTCAGTTTTTTTATTTTCCTTGCATGTCCCCCTCAGATCTCCAGCGACTGCACTTCCAAGTGCACTTTCAGTGCAATTTCAAGTGCACTTTGCACTTGTAGTTTGTACTTGTAGTGCAAAGTGGATTCGCCTTTCGTAAATAACCCCCACTGTAACTAAACTGCAGCTGCTGTCTATTACTTGCCATACTGCTGCACCCCAGCGTTTCATGTAATGCTGATAATGGGATTTTATTAACAAGTGCTAAAGTATAAAGCCTTTGTGAAACTGTGGATTAATAAACAACAGTGTTTGTAATTTGTACAGCCATAGATTCAGGCATTAAGATTTAAGCCTCTGAAATGTCTTATTAGTTTCCACTTGTGTGATGAAATTGAATTACAAATGCTGAATACAACCCACCCACTCAAAAAAGGTTTGCTTTCTTTAACCAACTAAACCTCTTGGCAAAAAATGTTTCCTGATAACCAAATGCAGTTAATACATATAATAAGAGTACTCTGTATATTAACAAATTGTATTTTTACATGCCTTTAATTATATTTTTCGCCACATGTTAATGCACCCAACCTGGCCAGCAAAAGTAACAGTAAGGGGTTGTGATAAACTGTAACACTGCTTGCAACACTTTTATTTCCATAGCTACAAAAGTGCTGCAACTGTTCTAGCCCCCCTGACAGTGTCATAGTTTGTCCTATTCTCTGTCTCTGACACTTTTGATGGACAGCTTGATCTGCATGTAAAAATAGAAAAATGTGTTCTAATGAAATGAACATAGGCATTAGTTTACTAAATATTTTCATTATACATATTAACCACATACAACTATAAGAAGACAATTTTTTTTATAATAGTAATCCCTTAAAATATAAAATATTGACCACAGTAAGCAAGATAGTATGACATTACTAAGTCCCTGAGATTTTCTAACAAAACGTTATTGTGGCAGACAGCCTAAAATATGACCTGCACAAATTGGATGTAAGAATTTCGCTATTCCATTACACAAAAGCACCCTGGATCTTGTCTATAGCATGTCTACTATATAATAGATTATAATATTGATCTGATACAATGCTGCTGGAAAATATCTGCAATTAAGAAACCTACTTATAGGCAGCAGTTTACAGAGTGTAAATGGTTGGTTACCTACATTTAGGTTTACAGGCTTAATATAGTTTTGTAGAATATTGTCTTTCTTCATTGGTTACTGTATGCTGGTGGCATTCTAGGGGTCCTGTAGATGTGAATGGGGTGATTGTTTCCAGAGATATCTCAGCCTCACATTCAAACTGCACACTGGCAGGCAATAATACATTCTTTTGGCTCCGACTTCTGTGTGAATTGGATATAATAGACACTTGGTCAAAGCAATGTCCCTCCAAGTCCTCCTGATCCTGAGTCACCACATTGGGAAGCTGAGAGCTGTTGAAAGTTACTGGTATATCCTTCTGGAAGGTAGTGTCATGATGATAAGACACCAGCTCATTACTAAAGTTGACAGCTTCCACATTTGTGTTAGAACAGAACCTATTACATCCCAATATGGTGGTGAAGGCTTTTCTAAAATCTGCATTAAATGCATAGATGACAGGATTTAAAGAGGAGTTTGCCCAACCAAACCAGACAAAGATACTAAAAGTGGTCTCACTGACACATGGAAGCTCTGGGTCACTGTCACCGGGGAGATCAGTGTGACAAAAGGGGACCATGCAATTCAGAACAAAGAATGGCAGCCAGCAGAACACAAATACCCCCATAATGATAGACAAGGTCTTTAGGACTTTGGTCTCCTTCCTAAATGAGGTCTTCAAAGAGTTCTCATGAGGACAGTCTGGGTGGCAGCTCTGAGCGTGTTCGACTGCTCTTTCCAAAGAAGAGATCCTTCTGATCTGAGTCTGAGCTATCCTATAAATTCTGGTATATGTCCCGATCATAATTACCACAGGTATGTAGAAGCTTATGAGGGAGGAAGATATCGCATAAGTCCGATTAAGGCTTGAGTCACAGTTCTCCGTCTGGTTGGTGGTATCACGCTCCATATCTGTCTCTTGGGACTTATGCCAGCTAAGTTGCACTGGTATAAAGGATATCAGGATAGATAAAGTCCAGGCTACACCGATCATAATGAAAGCTACCCTCTGAGTCATTTTTCTCTCATACCTGAAGGGACTGGCTATAGCCCAGTAGCGGTCCAGGCTGATGATGCACAGGTTGAGGATGGAAGCTGTGGAGCACATGATGTCAAAGGCGATCCAGGTGTCGCAGAAGTCCCCAAACAGCCAATACCCTGCCACTTCAGTCACTGCCTTCCAGGGCATCACCAACAAAGCCACAAAGAGATCCGACACAGCCAAGGAGATGACGAAGAAGTTGGTCACCTTGGACCTCAGGTGTCTGAACTTGATGACAGCCAAGCAAACCAGCGTGTTTCCCAGGAGGGTGGACAAGATGAGTAAGGACAACAGCAAGCCCGTCAGGGCTCGGAGGCTCAAGTCCGTGCTGGCCACATCTAGATCTGCGTTCAACACGTGGATGGTGACATTGTAAGAGGAGAGGTTTTCCATGAGTTGAACACCAAGCTCCACTTCTCCAGAGCTCCTGGTACAGTCAGCGAGGATAGCAAAACCAGCCTGCCCTATAACAAAGCATAGTGATTTCTAAATGCAAAACCTCCAGCCCAGTTAAGTCTCTTAACAGTCCATTTTGGGAATTGACTGCAGCGAAGAAGTCATCAGCAGCCTCCTTTAATCAATTCTTGCATGGGTAACAATTAGATGAAAGCATTGGCAACTGATTCCCAAATAAACACAGGCATTAGTACACGATCCAAAGAAAACATACAAGTTATGTGTTTAAAGAAAATCTCATTTCCCATTGATCCCATAAAGCCATAGGAATCCAGCAGCTCCGAGATGGATTGCTGTGTGTGCTGTTCAGCACCTGGACAGCTCCGGCAGGTGGACTCCATCCTTAGCTGGATGTAGGAGATGCAGCAGCAGCATCCTCCACTGGCCAGTCTCTCGTCCACCAGTCAGGTGTCCTTCTCACTTGCTGCATCACCCCCCTCGCTGGGATTATCAATCACATACTTGCTGCTACAGAAATGCTCATGACTGAGGATTGGGCTGGTTTAAAAATAGATCCCTTGACTGTTGTCTTCAGTAGAGCAGGTCTGAGTGTATTTTGTGTAATCTCCGCACTAGTGTGCCATTTATTTTTTTGGGCTTTTATTAACCCTTTCACTGTGTTGTTTATGTAGGTTGGTAAATCAGTGGATAGGATAGGGATATTATCCTATTTTTGTATTCACTTGCAATAAAGCATTGCAATAAAAGCAAGCTTTGCACACATGTGTGATATTAATAATAATAAAATGGCAATTGCCCTTACATTCAAACACCCAGCGTGGTTAAAGGAGAGAGATGTAAAAAAAAACCTTAAAAGACTGTAACTAGAGATGAGCTCATGCAGGGTTCGATCCAAACCCAGATTCAAACCCACATTTCTGAGTTCGGGTGTTTCCTATTGAATCTGAACTTTCTGGGCAATTTGGCAGAAATTATCCAGCTGAACATCCTATAGTGCTTGGTCAAACACTTGCACCTGACCTCTGGTCATATCACTTGATCAGAGGTTAGGTGCAAGATTCTAGCCAGTGATGGTTTTCGGCCAAATTCCAGCCCCCACGCCAATAAAATGGCAGATTTCTCAGCAGCCCTCTATCATCTGTGGTTTACAAAGAGAGAGGACAGTATTGCAGGGAGAGAGAGGTTTGCAGCCTGCTACACTATTGCTATATAGTGTGTTATATAGAGTGCTGTGGTACATACAGTCAATCTTTGCAGTGAATTGTAGTTTGTGGGGTTAGGGAAAGTGGAGTGTAAGCCCACCTGCATTACCTGTGATTTGAGAAGACCCAGCAACTCTTTTTAGGACTAGCTTTCTGTGTAAGGGTACTTTTTCCTTTGTTTTAGTTTTTTTATTCTTAAATAGGTTTTTTTTGTTGTTGTTTTTTGTGTTTTTTTTTTAATTATTTTATTTTAAAGTTCTAAAAAAATTAAAGATTGAATTGTTTTTGCTTTTAGAGTTGTTGTTTGGGGAAGGGTTAGTTCCTTTTTTGTTCTATTCACTTTCTTTGTTTTTAATATTGTTAGGGTTTCTTTCTTTTTTTTATTTATTGTTTGTTTTGCTTAGCGAGGTCAGCATTAGCAGCCTGAACATAGGTGTGCACAGTCTATTACATTAGGGCAAATGGTGAGTGTGGCCAAATTGTGTTTACAGTGGGAGGGGCCTAAATGGGCATGATTAAATAAAACACAAGCCTTCCTGTACCCATGCTTTCACACGGATGCGGACAAAACCATGGGACATAATAGATGTCTATAGCAAAGCACAGCTAACCCACATGAAAACTACAGGAACACTGTGCTGCACCCATGGTGTGTGAAAACCACACTGCATTAGTCTAAACTCTTTGTTAAATATTACTGACCTCTGAACTCTCTATTAATTTCTACTGACCCCTGAAGGCTGCCTCATTTACTACTGACCACTGAGCCACATCTGAGCTCTGCATCACTTAATACAAAGTTCAGTGGTCAGTACTAAGTGAGGCAAAGTTCAGGGGTCAGTAGTTACACAGATTACAGAGTGCAGTAGTAAATGACTATCTGCCTCACCTCTGCACTGCTTACCTTTGTTCTCCTCCTCCTGCCTTTAGTACCTGCCCCCTCCCGGAATAAACAATGTTCCTTCTGTAGCTGCCCCTGATAGGTGCAGCTGCAGGGGAGACACAGAGAGGGACAGCATTTCACTCCTTCAGGCTAGTTAGTGGAGCCAAGTAGCGGAAGGTGTTCCGGCTCTGGGCTCTGGGCTCTGAGATTCAGCCTGGATTGGTAGAACACCGATATTTAATTCAAATCTTGGGACAGTCCCACCTAATCGAGAGCAGTTGGGAGGTATGCACACAGGGTGATTAGGGTTTGCCCAGGCACACCCAGCACACCTTATGTGCACACCTATGAGACTGAGGTTGTTAGTGACAAAGAAAAGTGGCCCTTTGTTTCCAATGGAGCATCGCATGCCATTACCATAGCTGTAAATAAAAAGAAGGAATAAGCCTTACATTACCATAACTTCTGGGATGTCTAAAAAGAGGGGCAGAGGTTGTGTCCATGCTGCTATCAAGGAGCACACCATCTGGGATTCAAGTTATAATGGGACAGTTGCAAAGATTATCCTGTCCTGGCAGAGGGAGCAAAAGAGAAAACATTTGGAAGATGTGTTAACCTCCTTTCTTAAGGCTGGCAATGTATCATTTTACTGACAGGGTAGCTTGAAGACTCCTGTCAGTAAAAGGAGGGGCCGCGGTGGTGGTTGTTGCCTAAATGAGATTTTCTTCAGTTCCCAACGCACAGGGCTGTCTGCTGTCAGCTGTCAGCACATGTAGGCAGTGGCTGAATGTTATATATATATAGGTAAAACTAAATGTCAACTCCGCATTAGGATTGGCAAACACATTGGTAGCATTAAGAAGAAGTATGATGATCATCCGATTCCTCTACATTTTGCTAAGTTCCACAATGGTGACCCTAAAGGCCTGACATTCAAGGGAATTTATGTATTACATTTGCCCCCTAGAAGGGGAGACTTCGATACCATTCCAAAAAGAGAAGATGTGGACATACTACTTATGCCCCGTACACACGGTTGGATTTTCCGATGGAAAATGTCTGATCGGAGCGTGTTGTCGGAAATTCCGACCGTGTGTGGGCTCCATCGGACATTTTCCATTGGATTTTCCGACATACAAAGTTTGAGAGCAGGATATAAAATTTTTCAACAACAAAATCCGTTGTCGGAAATTCCGATCGTGTGTACACAAATCCGACGGACAAAGTGCCACGCATGCCCAGAATAAATAAAGAGATGAAAGCTATTGGCCACTGCCACGTTTATAGTCCCGACGTACGTGTTTTACATCACCGCATTTAGAATGATCGGATTTTCCGACAACTTTGTGTGACTGTGTGTATGCAAGACAAGTTTGAGCCAACATCCATCGAAAAAAATCCTAGGATTTTGTTGTCGGAATGTCCGAACAAAGTCCGACCGTGTGTACGGGGCATTAGACTCTATGGTACCCAAGGGGTTAAACACTGAATGTAGTTTACAGCCTTTCCTAGAGAAATTATAATCATGATAACTTTGATTACTATTCTTTGATTCAAATCCTTCTGTGGGGTCTTTTTATGCTGATTATCTAATTAAATGTTTTGATGATCGTATTTTCGATTTATGTAAATAAGATCAACTCCTCTGCTATCTTCTTAAATGGCTGGTATGGCTACCCTCAATGATCGTTCCACCCTTCTTCTTGTTAAAACTATTTCTCAATGATATCAACATGCCACTGCACTCATTAAGTATCCTTGCTGAATGTTTGTTTTGAGAGGAGATTCGGATGACACCTAATGGTACAAGATAGGAATTACAGAACTATAGGCTTATTTAAACCTGTACTTTCGACTCCTCCTTGCTCTAAAGAAACCAGCGTTCATTGGCTAGTGAAACGCGTCAGTGGCGTGACAACAGCACGCCACTGGGGAACCACGTGCTAGTCGATTTGAGTGTCCTCACGGAAATCATCAGCTGACCGCTTGTTTTTCTGGCTGCAATCGGAATTGTGTGTGAGGCAGCGACCACACAGCGAGGGGTCTCCTTTCTTGCCAATACAGCAATGGGCTAATACGGAGAGGGGCTCTTTTCCAGAAGCTCTCAGGGGTAGAGAAGTTCTTCAAGAGGCCGTTTGGTATCGCTCAAGTGGTGAGAGTATCTATATTCCACCTAGTATATATATATATATATATATTTATATATATATATATATATATATATATATATATATATATATATATATATATATATATATATATATATATATATATATATATATATATATGCGTTCAATCTGTCTACACTATCCCCCCTGTTGATACCTGTATGAGACTCATCTGTAGTGCCACTGCATTTGTTTAAATATCCAGAAACCATGAACATTTAGTCAAGCTGTTTGATTTATTTGTTGCTATTTTGTCTGGTTGCTACAAGTGATGAGGGTCTGTGAAACCACATCAGAAAGACCCTGCTGAACTGATGTATTTAATTAATTATGGTCAGGACATTTAATCACTCATCCATCCACCCAATATACTACATGTATGGTATATGACTGAACATATCTGTTGAAAAGGAGTTCTTTCTTAAAGAGACTATTTTATTTTAAATAAGAACTTTCCAGCCTGCTTCTTATCCTAAATAGCTATGCTGTACCGTGATTAGATTTTGGAAGTGGTGATTGTGGTGTGTATGTGTGATGCGCAGATGCGGCTCCCCATCTTCTTAACCATTTGACAACTTTGTCTTATTTTTAATTAGTCTGTGGAACACCTATCTGTGCCTTTTTCTAGTCTATTTTGTTTGTTGTGATTTTTGATTTAATAAAGCAAGTTTGTATCACCTATAGTGGTCTGTTGTAGCCCTCTTAAGAGAACTCTATTCTCTTAGTTTTTGTTGTGTTGGTTTGCGATAATTTTTTTTGGCTGCGTAAACACTGTGTTTGCCAGTAATGTTTGCATCGCATTAAGGTTAAAACTGGACAACACACTCTTTTTATAAATGTGATGTGTAAAAGTCTCAGCATTCAAACTGCCATTGCAAATAATTCCTAATCTAATATGTTTATTCCCTATGATCATCACTCCATCTTGTGGCCATAATGCGTTGTTATCCTGAAATACTTAGGTCGAGAAATGAACAAATCATGGCCACTAGAAGGAGTTAACCACGCTAAGACATTCGCACAGTAAATTTTGTACAAATAGACCCCTTTAATGTTTCTGCATACTGCTCCTGAATTGCCATTTTTTTATTTAGGTTATTTAAATGTTGTTTTTATTGATCTTTTTGATTTACTTGAATGAACTGGCAAGATCCATAATCTTTAACAATGCACACTCTTCACAGTACTGTAGCCTAATTGATTTCTTAAATGAAAACTGCACAGTCTTGCTGTACCTCTAAAACCTTCTTAAATTCTGTGCTGATAGTTTGTACAAATATTCTCAAGGATATTACGATCTATTCTTTGTAAATAAAGATGGAGTCTGCCTGCACTATCCCATCTTTGATTGCCTCCTATGAGAAAAAAAAATGGTTCTGTGCAGCAAATCTGTAGAAAAATAATGATCTTATTGAAAATATTTGACTGAAATCTGACTTCTCTCTACTTCTACAGGTAAATCCTAGTTAAAAGAATGGAATTCTGTTCAGCAAATCAGAACAATTTTTAAATTCTTTGTCTAAAAAAAATATAGTTTACAATACAAGTAATATGTATAGATGAATAGGCCTACTTTCTGCAAAATTATTTGCCTCTTATTTATAAGGATGAAATGTCAGAGGGGCAGAGGATGGGAGCAAGGTACAGGGGGTCAGTAGGGCAGAGGATAGGGTCAGCAGTTGGTAGGGCAGTGTAAAGAAGCTATTGGTTTTTAGGGCAGTGGACAGGGGACAGCAGGGTAGTGTACATGGGGTCAGTGGGACAAATGATGGAAGGTCAGCAGGGGGATTGTACTGGAATTGGTAAGGCAGTGTACAGGGGGTCAACAGGGCAGAGGACTGGGGTCAACAGAGCCAAGGACAGGGGTCAGCAGGGTGGAGGACAGGGGTCACTGCTGGCAGGGTGGAGGGCAGGGGTCACTGCTGGATAGGCAGATTACAGGGATCACAACTGGAGAGAAGACAGGGATCACCACTGGAGATGCAGTAAGGCAAAGGACAGGGATCACCACTAGAGAGGCAGCAAGGCATAGAACAGTGATCACTTCTGGAGATGCAGTGGGTTGGTATCACCACTGGAAAGGCAGAGGACAGTCATCCCCACTGGTAGGGCAGAGGACAGTGTTCACCACTGGAGAGGGAGAGGACAGGGATCACTGCTGGAGAGGCAGCAAGGCAGAGGACAGGGATAACTGCTGGAGATGCAGAGGGCAGGAATCACAACTGGAGAGACAGAGAACAAGCATCACCACTGGCAGGCCAAAAGACAGGGATCACCACTGGAGAGGCAGAGGACATGGTTCACCACTGGAGAGGTAGAGGACAGGGATCACTGATGGAGAGGCAGAGGACAGGGATCACCAATGGCAGGGCATAGGACAGCAATCACCGCTGCAGAGGCAGAGGACAGGGATCACCACTGGCAGGGCAGAGGACAGGGATCACCCCTGAAGAGGCAGAGGACAGGGATCACTACTGAAGAGGCAGAGGATAGAGATCATCACTGGCGCTGCAAAGGGCAGGAATGACCCCTGGCAGGGCAGAGGATAGGGTTTACCACTGGAGAGGCAGAGGATAGAGATCATCACTGGTGCTGCAGAGGGCAGGAATCACTCCTGGCAGGGCAGATGACAGGGATCACCACTGGAGATGCAGTAAGGCAAAGGACAGGGAAAACCACTAGAGAGGCAGCAAGGCATAGGACAGGGATCCCCACTGGAGAGACAGCAAGGCAGGGGACAGTGGTCACTTCTGGAGATGCAGTGGGTTGGTAACACCACTGGAGAGGCAGAGGACAGTCATCACCACTGGTAGGGCAAAGGACAGTGTTCACCACTGGAGAGGGAGAGGACAGGGATCACTGCTGGAGAGGCAGCAAGGCAGAGGACAGGGATAACTGCTGGAGATGCAGAGGGCAGGAATCACAACTGGAGAGACAGAGAACAAGGATCACCACTGGCAGGCCAAAAGACAGGGGTCACTACTGGAGAGGCAGAGGACATGGTTCACTGCTGGAGAGGTAGAGGACAGGGATCACTGATGGAGAGGCAGAGGACAGGGATCACCAATGGCAGGGCATAGGACAGCAATCACCGCTGCAGAGGCAGAGGACAGGGATCACCACTGGCAGGGCAGAGGACAGGGATCACCGCTGAAGAGGCAGAGGACAGGGATCACGGCTGAAGAGGCAGAGGACAGGGATCACTACTGAAGAGGCAGAGGACAGGAATCACCGCTGAAGAGGCAGAGGACAGGGATCATCACTGGTGCTGCAAAGGGCAGGAATGACCCCTGGCAGGGCAGAGGATAGGGATCACCGCTGGAGAGGCAGAGGATAGAGATCATCACTGGTGCTGCAAAGGGCAGGAATCACTCCTGGCAGGGCAGATGACAGGGATCACCACTGGAGAGGCAGAGGAGAGATATCACCACTGGAGAGGCAGAGGACACGGGTCACTGCTGTAGAGGCAGAGGACAGAAATCACCGCTGGAGATGCAGAGGGAAGGGATTACCGCTGGTTGGGCAGAGGACAGGAATCACCACTAGAGAGGCAGAAGACAGGGTTCATTGCTGGAGAGGGAAGGGACAGGGATCACTGCTGGAGAGGCAGAGGATAGGGATCACCGCTGAAGATGCAGAGAACAGGCATCACCTCTGGAAAGGCAGATGACAGAGATCATCACTGGCAATGCAAAAGGCAGGGATCACCACTGGCAGGTCAGAGGACATGGGTCACCGCTGGAGAGGCAGAGGACAGAGATCACCACAACAGAGGCAGAGGACAGGGTTCACCACTGGAAAGGGAGAGGACAGGGATTACTGCTGGAGAGGCAGAGGGTAGGGTTGACCACTGGAGAGGGAGAGGACAGGGATCACCACTGAAGAGGCAGAGGACAGGGATCACCACTGGCTGGCCACTTGACAGATCTCCTCCCCACACTACACATAACTGAGATCACATCCCCTTACACACACAATCTGCACAGCGTGTAGCTGACTGCTATGTTGTAGTTCTGTATTGTGAAATTCCCTGGCCAGAACAGCAGTGCAGCTGCAGTTGCCAGCTACACACTATGCAATCCATGGTGGTGTGTAAGGAAATGTGACCTCAGCTGTGTGTATTGTGGAGAGGAAGAGCTGTGTGCTGTGCTGGGATGGTAAAGGAGCTCAGCGGCTGGGTACAGCATCTGGGGTGGAGGGGGCGGGGCTGTTCAGGAGGCTTTGGTGGGGTACAAGTAAAATCTTGGGGGGTGTGCAGCCCACCCCAACACACCCTAGATCTGGCCATATCCTCTGCCTTGCTGACCCTTGTCCTCTGCCCTGCTGATTACTCTCTTCCCTCCTCCTGACCCCTGTCATTTGCCCTATTGACCCCCAACCTTACTGATCTCTGTACACTCCCCTGCTGACCTCCCATCCTCTGCCCTGCATGACACCATCTACACTTACCTACAAACTAATAGCCCCCGTACACTGCCCTATAAACTGCTGACCCTATTCTTTGCCCTGCTGACCCCAGATCCTCTGCCCCTCTCACATTTTTTACTGTACCCCCACATCAGACAGGCTGGGCGTAGGACAGGGCGTAGGACAAGGGTAAGTAGAGCTGAGGATAAGGGTTAACTGAGTCAAGGACAGTGATCAGAAAGGCAGAGGACAGGAGTCATCACTGACAGGGATGGAGGACAGGGGTCACCAATGGCAGGAGGGAGGATGTGGGTAACTTCTGGCAGGAGGGAGGACAGGGGTCACCGCTGGCAGGAGGGAGGACAAGGTCACCACTGACAGGTGAGAGGACAGGGGTCACCACTGACAGGAGAGAGGACAGGGAGTACTGCTGGCAGGAGGGAGGACAGGGGTCACCACTGGCAGGAGGGAGGATGGGGTCACTGCTGGCAAGATAGAGAACAGTGGTTAGGGGCTTTGGAGGGGTGCATCTGAAATCTGTGCAAGCCCATGCCAGCACCCCTCTAGATCCAGCCATGTAAGAAGGACTGGTGCATGTTGCTGCCTTACCCCTCTGAAATTCACTCATAAACTGTCTTCTGTGCCATCTTACAGACAGTAACTTTCAAAATTTTACAGTATGTTAATGTTTTAATTATTCTTTTTGTTCTCCCCTTTCTTCTTTTTTCAGGTGTTCCTGGAAAAGAGTTTTTGGCAACTGTGTGAATAATCATCCAGAGTGAATTCTGTGAAAGGCAGAGGGGAGAGCCAAGGCTGGAGGAACTGGAGCCAATTTATATGATATATGAAGCTGTTTTTGCCCAATTTAAATTGCTGGGGCTGTACTTGGTGATACACATTGAGCTGATAAAAGTGTTAACCAAATGGTTTTATTTTCAAGTCTTTGAAGAGGACTGAGTGTGGATATTAAACAAAGAAAAGACACTTTGGGGGTCATTTACTTTAGCACCACGGCACTAGTAATGCTAATTAGCGCTAAAATGGTATTCACTATAGCGCTGGTGAGAAAATACTCCGAAAATCAAATTTACTATAGTTCCCTGAAACTAAATAGCGCCCAAATCCTTACTCTGCTAAAAGCTGGAGAATTGCACATAGAAATAATGTTTAGAGTATGATATGATTGCCTAAATAGTACTGCAATATGCGGTATATAATTTCAAGATAATCTGCTTTTAAACTGTGTGAAAAAGTGATTTCTACACTGAAATATCTTTAAAAGTCTGAGAAGAGATAAATTCCTCTTTTCTGTACAACTAGGTGCCAACACAACTGAGCATGCTCAGACCTGCAAATAGCTCTCATTTTAGCTCCAATGTCTTTTGTACCAGGTGCCATAGTAAATGCCAAAACTAGCACTTGGCTAAAATGCATTTTTGAGAATGAAAATCTGCGCTATTATAGTCCAATGCAAGTTTCAGCCATTGATTCTAATGGTACAATAAATAAATACTTTTAATGTTGAAATGAAATGTATCTTTCTCTGAAATAAATGTTCCTTGCAACAATGTTGCTGCTTCTATTTTGTTTTTTTCTCATTTATTTTGTTTTTAAGAATGCTAGAATGTGGAATGTTTTGATGTTTTGGTAAAATATATTTTTCTCTGTCACTTCCACTTGTTACTCTCCATCTCACAACAATCTTTACCCAAACTCACACAGGTGTCTTTACAAAGCACAAACGATACCATTGCTGATGCAAATTTAAAATGAGTCACAGTTTTCGGTGCTTTTTATTATTTCCAAATATTCATAATTTGAGCCCAAAAAATGTGATATGTGTACCAACATCAGAAATTAAAATGTAATTCCCAAAAATTTGAGGATAATATCACTATTCACTACTAATATCACTATACGCTCACCTACAAAAAAACACCAAATATCACAGAATAAATCAAGAAGAATAACTCTTGAGTAATGTAATTCCATCACCTGTCCAGAGAAATGCAGTATTTATGAGTATTTATGTCTAGGAGGTTCTCACATGTGGCAACTCCATGGCTTAGAGGTTAGAACTTCTGCTGAGCATCTGGGTTTGATTCCCAATACATGCCGCTTCATGTAGAGAAGCCCCCTAAATACTTACCTGAGCCCCATCTTGATTCAGCGGTGTTGCATGAGGGACTCAGCTGTCCGGGACTCCTAAATGGCTGAGACACAGCAGTGGGCACCGTTGGTTCCTGCTGCTGCCAATTAAAGTCAGTCTCCCAGGTCCTATAACTATGTCTAAATGTAGTATTTATGTGTAGGAGGGTTCCACCACCATTGTAAATCTTGTCAGATACACTATCTAGCCAAAAGTATTGGGACACCTGCATTTACACACACATGACCTTTAATGGCAGCCCAGTCTTATTCCGTAGGGTTAAAATTTGATTTGGCCCACCCTTTGCAGCTAGAACAGCTTCTGGAAGGCTGGGAAGCCTGTTCACAAGGTTTAGTGTGTCTATGGCAATGATTGACCATTCTTCCAGAAGTGCATTTGTGAGGCCAGGCACTGATGTTGGATGAGAAGGCCTGGCTCGCAGTCTCTACTCTAATTCAGCCAAAAAGGTGCTCTATTGGGTTGAGGTCAGCACTCTGTCCAGGCCAGTCAAGTTCCTCCACCCCAAACTCGCTCATCCATGTCATTATGGACCTTGCTTTGTGCACTGGTGTGCAGTCATGTTGGAACAGGAAGGGGCCATCCTCAAACTGTTCCCACAAAGTTGGGAGCATAAAATTGTCCAAAATGACTTGGTATGCTAATGCCTTAAGAGTTCCCTTCACTGGAACTAAGGGGCCAAGCCCAACCCTTGAAAAACAACCCCGCACTATAATCCCCCTCCACCAAATGATTTGGACCAGTGCACAAAGCAAGGTCCATAAAGACATGGATGAGTGAGTTTGGGGTGGAGGACCTTGACTGGCCTGGACAGAGTCCTGACCTTAACACAACAGAACACCTTGGGGATGAATAATGCTGTGTACACACGACCGGACTTTTGACGGACTGAATCACGTCTGACTTTTTGACGGACTTTCAACTGACTTTTCGACGGACTTCCATCAAATCAGACTTGTCTACACACAATCACACCAAAGTCCGACAGATTCAATCGCAATGACGTACGACCGGACTAGAATAAGGAAGTTCATAGCCAGTAGCCAATAGCTGCCCTAGCGTCGGTTTTCATCCGTTGGACTAGCATACAGACGAACAGATTTTTCAACCTGACTCGAGTCCGTCGGAAAGATTTGAAACATGTTCTAAATCTAAAGTCCGTCACATTTTCGACAGAAAAGGTCTGCTGCAGGTCCGATGAAGCCCACACATGGTCGAATTGTCTGACAGATTCGTTCCGTCGGACAAGTTTGGTTTAAAAGTCCGGCCGTGTGTACACGGCATTAGAGCGGAAACTGTAAGCCAGGCCTTCTCGCCCAACATCAGTGCCTGACCTCACAAATGCACTTGGAAGAATGGTCAAACATTCCCATAGACACACTCCTAAACCTTGTTGACAGCCTTCCCAGAAGAGTTGAAGCTGTTGTAGCTGCAAAGGGTGGGCCAACTCAATATTGAACCTTACGGACTAAGACTGGGATGCCATTACAGTTCATGTGCGTTTAAAGGCAGGCGTCCCAATATTTATGCCAATATATTGTATATTGCTTGTGACACTGAGCATGGCTATAGACTTAGGGCTGGATCACACCACAGAGATGCAGAGAACACGTGTGAGGCTGCCTGCTGGCTAAGTGGGTAGAAATTCTGCCTAGTGGCACTGGGGTTGCTGGTTCAATTCCCCAACATGCTAATGCTTGTGTTGAAGTTTATATGTTCTCCCTGTGTGGGTTTCTCACTACAATCCTAAGACATGCTGGCATTGTATTTGTCTCCTGTCGAAATAGTCTCTAATGTAAGAAACTTAATTTTGGACTTTAGATTGGAAGCTCATTACAGCCAGGGACTGCTGTTAATGGGGGTTATTTACGAAAGGTAAATCCACTTTGCACTACAAGTGCAAACTACAAGTGCAAAGTGCACTTGAAATTGCACAGAAAGTGCACTTGGAAGTGCAGTCGCTGAAGATCTGAGGGGAAGATCTGAAATGAGGGGAAGCTCTGATGATTTTATCATCCAATCATGTGCAAGCTAAAATGCTGTTTTTTATTTTCCTTGCATGTCCCCCTCGGATCTACAGTGACTGCACTTCCAAGTGCACTTTCAGTGCATTTTCAAGTGCACTTTGCACTTGTAGTTTGCACTTGTAGTGGATTTGCCTTTCGTAAATAACCCCCAATGTTTGTTAGCACTAATCATTCCCAGGGACTTGGACATTTAAAATTGTAGGGTTTACACTGCAGAGGTACATATGCTTAGAAAACTGATGCTTTGTTTATGTGCATGCAAATCGACTTCGATCTTTGGCTTGTAGTTGGTGATTTGATGAACACAGTTGCAATCACTTTAGACATACACGAGGAGACAGATTAAAAGATACTGGTGGGCGTGTACTTCTATTGGGCGTGTCAGTGTGCTAACAATACAACCTCGCTTATATAAAGGGCTGCAGTAGGGGGGGGGGGGTGTTCGTTTGGCCTGAGAAGGTCAGGTTTTTTGCTGTGATTTGTGGGGGAAAAAGGAATGATATTATGCATATTAACAAATGCCCAACTAGGGTTGTTTGCTGAAATTCTTGTTCCTTTTTTCCATCAAAAGTGGGTTTTTGTGGCCATGCTGTCAATGTTGTGTGTGTATTGTTCCTGTCTAACCATGCAAACATGGTTTGGGAGCATGTGCTGACCCTTCTACTCTTTGATCTCATTGCTTAAAGTGGTGTTCCGGCCGAAATTATACTTTTTAAATAAAAATACCCCTATAATACACAAGCTTAATGTATTCTAGTAAAGTTAGTCTGTAAACTAAGGTCTGTTTTGTTAGTTTATAGCAGTAGTTTGTTATTTTATAAACTTACAGCAGGCTGTGGCCATCTTAAGTGTGGGCATCTGAAGCCAGACTGTATTTCTTCCTGGATCTCATCCTTGCAGATCTCGCACATGCTCAGTGCAGCACAAGCAGTGTAAAAGGTTTCAGGTCAGGTTTCCATAGCAATGGCAGTGTCGGAGGAAGTTGCCGCCCCGTCCCAGAAGGCATTGCAAACTGGAAATGATGCGATGGGCCATGGCCAGGGAGGAGGAAGTGAAAAATGAATACAGCAGTAGGTGCTGAGAAAAAAAATGAAAAAATATCCAATTCGTTTACAATGCACAGTTTAGTGAGGGATGCTGAAGAGGTGTAAAAGTGGATGGAACTCCACTTTAATCATGTACACAGAAATGCAGCTTCCAGCAGAACATAGTCACCAATGTATGTATGTGTGGATTGTGGGGTGGTGGTTGTTATGTTTTGAATAAGTCCCTTTTTAAAATTATGTTGGAATGCTTTGTAAGAATGACTGCTAAGTATGTTTCTAAAATCTTGCAGATAAAAATGTGATTTGTTGCCCGTTATACACTGAAAGTTAAGCTGTGTCCACTCTAAGGTTTAGACAAATTTTAGATTGTAAGCTCCTATGAGCAGGGCCCTTAAAATCCAATTGCTAACTGTTTTGCTAAATGTAGCACCATATATCCTGTAGAATTTTTTTTTTTTTTAAGCTAGTAAATGTACATAATTTTGTTTCTGCTGGCAAAATAAAAGTACATTATTGAGCTTGTTTGTTGTGTTTTTATTTTTTATTTTTTTATTTTATTTTTTATTCTTCTTAGTTTTGGGGGTAGTGGTTTTGGGGAAGTGCAATATCTTTTTATATCTTATAATTTCTATATGTATTTGTGCACTAAAAAAACTAATCTCTTCATTTGAAGTAGCCTGATTTCAAAGCAGCAAGGTCAGCGGGATTTCAGGTGCTACTTGATAGACATCTGTGTGGCTTCATACAGATTTCTATTGAAGTCACACCTGAAATCAGCAAAAGTAGTGCAGGAACTACTCTTGCAAATCGGTGCGGCGCTACAAAATCGGTGTCGCATCGATTGGAACAGTGCCATTGCTGCCAATAGGCTGTGACTTGTCATGTGTTTTGATCTCTCAAATCGCTCCAATGTAAACCTAGGTTTCAGCACACCTGCAAGTAAGTGATAAAGGTGGAATCTTTATAGATAACAGCTGTGGAGAATTGCAGGTAATGAATTCAGCTGGTGGATAGGCAGTGTTTTAATGTGTCAGCTCTGGTTTACATTGGTGCGATTTGACATGTCAAATCAGTGGCAATCGCACCGTTCTAATTTGTGCGACTTGTATTGGTATCAGTACGGAAACCTGCATAGCTGTCTCTGATATTGCCCCCAAAGTGGGGACAGACATGCGGGAATGAAATTGTGCGAGTTCAGCTGAACAATTTCCTCCTGCTGTCAGTGTGAACCAGGGCTCAAACTGGGCATTTTGTCCTTGTAATTCACCTGCTGCTATCCCAGGGACACCATTTCGAATAAAACTCCCTTAAGTTTACCTTCAAATATCATCATGTAGAAATACAGATTTGCATATCGGCAAATAAACTAAAATAAAAAATACTAATCGTGGTTGTGATCAAAAGAGCGTGGTTTCACCTTCTGACCCGGAAATGAGTCATTGTATGCACACACACAGTTCCTGTGCTGGTCAGGATCTCCATCTAGGTGGGCATGGTGAGGTCCCTCTTTAGCAACGACAAGGTACTGCTGATTGGCCGGGTAAGTGTGGGATATGTACTTACTCAATGTGGGGGTGGCTGTGGTAGTTAGATTTGGTGTAGGTGGGGTTCATTGATTTGTTTGAGATCACCACACATTTGCTTCTGGCCCATGTGCACACATCGCTTCCTGCATTTGTTCTGCTGATGTTAATCAGTAAGTATAAATGAGAGCTCCTTTTATTAAAATATATATGATTTGTTGCACAGTTGGGCGACTTTTCCAGCAAATTTGGACCTCTGAGTTGCATGACAAGTTGTACCCCATGATTCTCAATGATAACCATTCATATATGTGCTACTTTAAGTCGCAGCAACTTCAAAGTAGTCCCTGTACTACTTTGATGTGACTTTCATGTGACCTGAGGTACATAGGGCGCAATATTACACAGGCATTCCCAGAAGTTGGGGCCAAGTTGCAGTGGCAAAGTGGCTGCAAAATGGTGTGACTTTCAGGTCACAGCAGTGTAAATGAGATTCAAGGATAACACCTTTGAATTTGGCCCTATTGTCACTTGTGCATCCTGAAAGTGTGGCAAATTCATCCCTGCACTACCTTGGTTTGACTTTGATGTGATTTGAGGTCCATACGCCACAAGATTACACAGACATTGCTTTAAGTCATGGCAAAGCTGTGCAATTTTAAGGTCACACAAGTGCAAATGGGGCCTTATTCAAAGGTGTTATCAATTAATCTCATTAAGTTACTTTCACACTTGGGTGACTTTTCATGCAGCTTTGGACCTCAGAGTCACATGAAAAGTTGTCCCCCATGATTTCCATTCATATCTATGCAACTTCACCCATGTTCACATAGCTCTGAATTGATATGTCAAATTGCAGGCCAAATCGGCACCTATTGACGGCAGTGGAACTGTCCGAATTTGACGCCACAACGATTCCCAAAAGTAGTCCCTGCACTACTTTGGGCGACTTCAGGGGGCGATTTCTTAACCACTTCAGCCCCGGAAGGATTTACCCCCTTCCTGACCAGAGCACTTTTTACAATTTGGCACTGCGTCGCTTTAACTGCTAATTGCGCGGTCATGCAATGGTGTACCCAAACGAAATTTGCGTCCTTTTCTTCCCACAAATAGAGCTTTCTTTTGATGGTATTTGATCACCTCTGCCATTTTTATTTTTTGCGCTATAAACGGAAAAAGACCGAAAATTTTGAAAAAAAATGATATTTTCTACTTTTTGTTATAAAAAAAATCCAATAAACTCAATTTTAGTCATACATTTAGGCCAAAATGTATTCGGCCACATGTCTTTGGTAAAAAAAAAAGTCAATAAGCGTATATTTATTGGTTTGCGCAAAAGTTATAGCGCCTACAAACTAGGGTACATTTTCTGGAATTTACACAGCTTTTAGTTTATGACTGCCTATGTCATTTCTTGAGGTGCTAAAATGGCAGGGCAGTACAAAACCCCCCCAAATGACCCCATTTTGGAAAGTAGACACCCCAAGGAAATTGCTGAGAGGCATGTTGAACCCACTGAATATTTATTTTTTTTGTCCCAGGTGATTGAATAATGACAAAAAAAAAAAAAAAAAAAATTTACAAAAAGTTGTCACTAAATGATATATTGCTCACACAGGCCATGGGCATATGTGGAATTGCACCCCAAAATACATTCAGCTGCTTCTCTTGAGTACGGGGATACCACATGTGTGGGACTTTTTGGGAGCCTAGCCGCGTATGGGGCCCCGAAAACCAAGCACCGCCTTCAGGATTTCTAAGGGCATAGATTTTTGATTACACTCCTCACTACCTATCACAGTTTTGAAGGCCATAAAATGCCAAGATGGCACAAAACACCCCCAAATGACCCCATTTTGGAAAGTAGACACCCCAAGCTATTTGCTGAGAGGTATGTTGAGTCCATGGAATATTTTATATTTTGACACAAGTTGCTGGAAAGTGACAATTTTTTTTTTATTGTTTTTTTTTTTTGCACAAAGTTGTCACTAAATGATATATTCCTCAAACATGCCATGGGCATATGTGGAATTGCACCCCAAAATATATTCTGCTGCTTCTCCTGAGTACAGGGATACCACATGTGTGGGACTTTTTGGGAGCCTAGCCGCGTACGGGGCCCCGAAAACCAAGCACCGCCTTCAGGATTTCTAAGGGCATAAATTTTTGATTTCACTTCTCACTACCTATCACAGTTTTGAAGGCCATAAAATGCCAAGATGGCACAAAACCCCCCCAAATGACCCCATTTTGGAAAGTAGACACCCCAAGCTATTTGCTGAGAGGCATGTTGAGTCCATGGAATATTTTATTTTTTGACACAAGTTGCGGGAATGTGAGAATTTTTTTTTTTTTTGCACAAAGTTGTCACTAAATGATATATTGCTCACACAGGCCATGGGCATATGTGGAATTGCACCCCAAAATACATTCTGCTGATTCTCCTGAGTACGGGGATACCACATGTGTGGGACTTTTTGGGAGCCTAGCTGCGTACGGGGCCCCGAAAACCCAGCACCGCCTTCAGGATTTCTAAGGGTGTAAAGTTGTAATTTCACTCCCCACTACCTATCACATTTTTGAAGGCCATAAAATGCCCAGATGGCACAAACCCCCCCCAATTGACCCCATTTTGGAAAGTAGACACCCCAAGCTATTTGCTGAGAGGCATGTTGAGTCCATGGAATATTTTATATTTTGACACAAGTTGCGGGAAAGTGACAATTTTTTTTTTTTTTTTTTTTTTTTGCACAAAGTTGTCACTAAATGATATATTGTTCAAACATGCCATGGGCATATGTGGAATTACACCCCAAAATATATTCTGCTGCTTCTCCTGAGTACGGGGATACCACATGTGTGGGACTTTTTGGGAGCCTAGCCGCGTACGGGGCCCCGAAAACCAAGCACCGCCTTCAGGATTTCTAAGGACATACATTTTTGATTTTACTCCTCACTACCTATCACAGTTTTGAAGGCCATAAAATGCCAAGATGGCACAAACCCCCCCCAAATGACCCCATTTTGGAAAGTAGACACCCCAAGCTATTTGCTGAGAGGCATGGTGAGTATTTTGCAGCTCTCATTTGTTTTTGAAAATGAAGAAAGGCAAGAAAAACATATTTTTTTTTTCTTTTTTCAATTTTCAAAACTTTGTGAAAAAAAGTGAGGTCTGCAAAATACTCACTATACCTCTCAGCAAATAGCTTTGGGTGTCTATTTTCCAAAATGGGGTCATTTGGGGGGGGGTTGTGCCATCTGGGCATTCCATGGCCTCCGAAACTGTGATAGGCAGTGAAGAGTGAAATCAAAAATTTACGCCCTTAGAAAGCCTGAAGGCGGGGCTTGGATTTTGGGGTCCCGTACGCGGCTAGGCTCCCAAAAAGTCTCACACATGTGGTATCCCCGTACTCAGGAGAAGCAACAGAATGTATTTTGGGGTGTAATTTCACATATTTCCATGGCATGTTTGAGCAATATATCATTTAGTAACAACTTTGTGCAAAAAAAAAAAAAAAAAAAAAATTTGTCTTTTTCCCGCAACTTGTGTCACAATATAAAATATTCAATGGACTCGACATGCCTCTCAGCAAATAGCTTGGGGTGTCTACTTTCCAAAATGGGGTCATTTGGGGGGGTTTTGAACTGTCCTGGCATTTTATGCACAACATCTAGAAGCTTATGTCACACATCACCCACTCTAACCACTTGAAGACAAAGCCCTTTCTGACACTTATTGTTTACATGAAAAAAATATTTTTTTTTGCAAAAAAATTACTTTGAACCCCCAAACATTATATATTTTTTTAAAGCAAATGCCCTACAGATTAAAATGGTGGGTGTTTAATTTTTTTTTTTCACACAGTATTTGCGCAGCGATTTTTCAAACGCATTTTTTGGGGAAAAAACACACTTTTTTAAATTTTAATACACTAAAACACACTATTTTGTCAAAATGTTTGATGAAATAAAAAAGATGATCTTAGGCCGAGTACATGGATACCAAACATGACATGCTTTAAAATTGCGCACAAACGTGCAGTGGCGACAAACTAAATACATTTTTAAAAGCCTTTAAAAGCCTTTACAGGTTACCACTTTAGATTTACAGAGGAGGTCTACTGCTAAAATTACTGCCCTCGATCTGACCTTCGCGGTGATACCTCACATGCATGGTGCAATTGCTGTTTACATTTGACGCCAGACCGACGCTTGCGTTCGCCTTTGTGCGAGAGCAGGGGGGGGGGCAGGGGTGCTTTTTTTTTTTTTTTTTTTTTTAATTATTTTTTTTGCTTTTTTATCTTATTTTTAAACTGTTCCTTTCATTTTTATTTTTTTTTTTATCATTTTTATTGTTATCTCAGGGAATGTAAATATCCCCCATGATAGCAATAGGTAGTGACAGGTACTCTTTTTAGAAAAAATTGGGGTCTATTAGACCCTAGATCTCTCCTCTGCCCTCAAAGCATCTGACCACACCAAGATCGGTGTGATAAAATGCTTTCCCAATTTCCCAATGGCGCTGTTTACATCCGGCGAAATCTAAGTCATGAAATGCTTGTAGCTTCCAGTTTCTTAGGCCATAGAGATGTTTGGAGCCATTCTGGTCTCTGATCAGCTCTATGGTCAGCTGGCTGAATCACCGGCTGCATTCTCAAGTTCCCTGTTGGGACAGGAGAGCCAGAGAAAAACATGGACGACGGTGTGGGGGGGGGGCATTCCCTCCCACTGCTTGTAAAAGCAGTCTAGAGGCTAATTAGCCGCTAGGATTGCTTTTACAAGAAAGCCGACCACTGGCTGAAAAGAATGATACCAAGATGATACCTAAACCTGCAGGCATCATTCTGGTATAACCACTCAAAGTCCAGCAACATACCTGTACGTTGCTGGTCCTTGTTGGGCATACATTGTAAACTTTTTTTTCATGCAGCCTGTGGGCTGAACGAAAAAAAGATATTGATCGGTGGGTATGCCCACCATTAGAATACCTCCCTTCATCCACCCACTTCTAATGATGGGCATACATGCACCATTTATATATGCCGAAGCATGGGGGCATCCTCCCGCAAAAGGCAGGAGCAAATCGCTCCTCCACCCACTACTGCCCCCACGCTTCGGCATATATGCTGAAGTATGTAACTGCGGTGGTGAAATCACCTCCGACAGCGCTGGAGTCGCGGCTTTATGTATCGTGGGAGCAAACGCTGTTGCTGTCAAGATAAATAAATCCGCTCTGCAGCTGAATGGCGTACCTGCTAAGCAAATGATGGTTAACAAAAAAACAAAGTAACATTACAGTATAACAGTATTACTTACCATACCTGCAAAGCAAAATACAAAAAAAACATAGTAAAAAATAAAACATTTAACGCAACCTGTGCCTACCTAAAAATATATATATGCCGAAGCATGGGGACATCCTCCCGCAAAAGGCAGGAGCAAATCGCTCCTCCACCCACTGCTGCCCCCACGCTTCGGCATATATGCTGAAGTATGTAACTGTGGTGGTGAAATCACCTCCGACAGCGCTGGAGTCGCGGCTTTATGTATCGTGGGAGCAAACGCTGTTGCTGTCAAGATAAATAAATCCGCTCTGCAGCTGAATGGCGTACCTGCTAAGCAAATGATGGTTAACAAAAAAACAAAGTAACATTACAGTATAACAGTATTACTTACCATACCTGCAAAGCAAAATACAAAAAAAACATAGTAAAAAATAAAACATTTAACGCAACCTGTGCCTACCTAAAAATATATATATGCCGAAGCATGGGGGCATCCTCCCGCAAAAGGCAGGAGCAAATCGCTCCTCCACCCACTGCTGCCCCCACGCTTCGGCATATATGCTGAAGTATGTAACTGTGGTGGTGAAATCACCTCCGACAGCGCTGGAGTCGCGGCTTTATGTATCGTGGGAGCAAACGCTGTTGCTGTCAAGATAAATAAATCCGCTCTGCAGCTGAATGGCGTACCTGAAAACACAAAGGTGGTTAACAATAAAAAAAACAAAGTATAAAAAAATTGCATACCTATAAAGCAAACATGATAAAAACATAACAATAAAACATTGCAGTATAGAATGCAGAACAATAGAGAGAGAATAGAGAGAGAACAATAAAACAACAACTATTTTTGGTTTTTTTATTATATATTTTTTTTGTGTTTTTTTCTTTTTTTTACTTTTTTTTGTTTTTTTTACACTTTTTTTTGTAACTTTAACTTTTTTAACTTTTACCAGGTTTGGGTCTCTCAAAATGCGACAGCATCTTGGGAGACCCTGTGGAAGTGTGCCTAGTCTGTGCAGTGCTGTACCCTACGCTAATACTCCACTAGTGTGTGGTAGCGTTCAAAACATTCACCAATGCAAAGACCAGGTTTGCCAGGACAGAGGGGACAACAATACCGGGTGTCACGCCTAAATCCGCGCTTGCTGCAGACACGACATCTTTTTTGGGGGGTTTGTTGGGTAGGGGTACTCGGGAGGGCATAAAGAAAATGCCTCTCATGCAGCCGGCTTACTGCATTTGGTTGGGGATGGTGAGGTGGAGCACCGTCTGGATACAGAAGGGCTCTGACGATCTCTTCCTGGAATTTAAGGAAGGATCCAGTCCGTCCTGAAGCTCTGTATAGCACATAAGCATTCAGCAAAGCCAATTGAAATAAGTAAACAGACACTTTTTTGTACCAGCGTCTGGCCTTACGGGCAATTAGGTACGGCGCCAACAACTGGTCGTTGAGGTCCACCCCTCCCATATTAAGGTTATATTCGTGGACACAGAGGGGTTTCTCCACAACACCAGTCGCCGTAGGAATTTGGACCATCGTGTCTGCATGAAGGGAGGTGAGAACGAAAACATTCTTCTTATCCCTCCACTTCATAGCGAGCAAATTATTATACTTCAAGCAGGCTCTCTCCCCCAGCCTAAGACGGGAATCTACAAGCCGCTGGGGAAAGCCCCGGCGATTAGGTCGCACGGTGCCACATGCTCCAATCTGATGATCAAAAAGGTGGCTAAAAAGTGGCACGCTCGTATAATAATTGTCCACGTACAAGTGGTACCCCTTTCCGAATAAGGGTGACACCAAGTCCCACACTATCTTGCCAGCGCTTCCTATGTAGTCAGGGCAGTTTGTCGGCTCTACGTGACTATCTTTGCCCTCGTAAACCATAAATCTACATGTATAGCCTGTGGCCCTGTCACAGAGCTTATACATCTTGACCCCGTATCTGGCACGCTTGCTGGGAAGGTACTGTTTGAATGACAAGCGGCCAGAAAATTTAACCAGGGACTCATCAACGCAGACAACTTGATGGGGGGTAAACAAGTCTGCAAAACGTTGGTTGAAGTGGTTTACGAGGGGCCGAATTTTGTAGAGCCGATCGTATTCAGGGTCTCCACGAGGACGACAGAGTTCATTGTCGTTGAAGTGCATGAACCGCAAAATCTGCTCGTATCGTGCCCTGGCCATGGAAGCAGAGAACAAGGGTGAATGGTAAATTGGGTCAGTGGACCAATATGACCGCAACTCACTCTTTTTATTCAACCCCATGAGGAGGGAAAGGCCCAGAAAGATCTTAAATTCGGAGACCGTAATTGGTCTCCAATCTCTGGCAAGGGTGGACTGGGGCATAGTGGCGATGTATTGACCAGCGTATAAATTGCTTTGGTCCACAATAGATCTAAAGAGATCTTCGGTGAAAAACAGCGAATAAAAATCCAGTGGCATAAAGTCAACTGTTTCCACCTGAATTCCGGGTTGGCCAGTGAAAGGGGGAAGTAAGGGTGCTGCAGAAGTGGTGGGTACCCAATTCGGATTGGCCAATGCAGCAGGAAGGGCACTATGGGCACGACGGGCCTGTGTTCGTCTTCTTGGTGGCAGCGGGACACTACTAGTGCTTGCCACCTCGCCAGCTTGAACTGCACTTATGGGACTCGCCACGTCACCACGTGATACTGCAGTGCTGGATGTACGACCAGGGTGTACTAGGCCGCTGGTGCTTGCCAGTTCACCAGAAGGAGTAGCGGCACTAGTACCTCTCTGCTCCCTACGAGAGCCCTGCGGTTCATGCACTTCAAGGACAGCATAAGTTCGGGGTCTGGTACGCCTGACCTTAGCAGGGACCACAACTCCGTCGTCAGAGCTATCTGTCATGGAGCCGCTGCTATTGGTGTCAGAGTGACAATGGGTACAGGGGGGTGATCGGGGGGTGATCGGGGGGTGACAGGGGGGTGAAAAGTGTGCCTGGCGTGTTCTACTGAACGTGTGGTGTTGGTGCACTTACTTGGATGTCTTCTCTCCTCGGCGTCGGATCAAAAAGACCGGCTCCGTGAGAGATGACATCACTTCCTCTCCCTCTGTTTACATTACAGAGGGAGAGGAAGCATTCGATTCGTGGGAGCGATCGGGAGGGGGTGGCCATCAATGGATGGCCTCCCCCTGACCCCTAATCGCCCGCGAACGAGAGCCGACCACTCAGGGCACCGGGGGGGGGTCCGATCGGACCCCCCGCCCGCGGGAAGGCATCACGTACTAGGTACGTGATTTTGCCTGCCCGTGCCGACCTGCTCACGTATATAGGCGTGAGGCGGTCGGCAAGTGGTTAACTCTCAACTTTTTGAGATGGGTATAAGGGACACCTATTAGCAAAAGTATGTAGGCATAGGACACACCTCCTAAAACACCTTCTTAAAGGAGAATTATTAAAAAAAAAATTAGTTAAACCTCTAAGTGCTTTTGTTTTACCAATAATATTCCTTTAGATTGGCTTTGGAAATTTACAAACAAAGCAATTTAGAAATTAGATGAAAGGTTTAGCACTGGGAAACCCTTTTTGAAAGATAAAAAGTGCATTTTATATACAACTGTACAGATCAGAGCAAAATAAGGGAAAAATAAAGAGGAAAGAAGGACAGAGGGACTTTGTTCCAAATAAGGGACAGTTGGGACCTATGTGATTTCACTAGACATCTGTGCAGGAAAGTGAACTGATGTCTCTGAAATCGCTCACAAAGTCGGGCTGAGGCCCCTTTCACACTTGTGCGACTTTGGACATCAGAGTGGCATGACAAGTCATACCCCATGATTTTCAATGTGTACCATTCATATCTGTGCAACTTGAGGTCCATAGACCTCAACTGTACGCAGGCATTCCCTGGAATAGCGGCAAAATTGCTGATGCAAAATCACGGGAAAATTGCGCGCCTTTCCCTGCAACTCCTGCGTCCATAGACCTCAAGATTACACAGACATTGCTTAAAGTCGCATCAAAATCGCACAACTTTCAGGTCATACAAGTGTAAAAGGGGCCTAAGTCATTGTGCTGAGTACTATTAAACCTAGAATATAAAGTAGTCCCACCATTAAATACTAGTAAATGTATTTTCTCAATATAATTGTACTCAAATGGCTGAAAATCACACAGATGGTATCACCTACCTAAAGCTTGCATTAGACTCAGCAGCATATGCTGAAAAGAGGCAAACGCCTATTAACCAATGGCACATCAGCATATGCCACATCAGTATGAGCATGGTTGTTACTATAATATTAATGTCTGAGATGCAAAACATTATTGTATAGAATCAAACATTAGTAAATGTATTTTCTCTCTTGGCATGTGCTCAGCTCTGTAGCATAGCGGTATGCCCTGCAGCCCTCAAAGGTTCAAGCCATGAGTTCAAATCCCACTGACAGCATCACCGCCTGAAAGTGTGCATTGTGCTCAGCAGCATAATTAGTCAATGCACATCAGTTTGGTTTATTCCATATTTTATCTCTTCAAATGCATGCAATGGTATATACTTATTCAATAATACAACCCCTGGCAAAAATTATGGAATCACCAGTCCCTGAGGATGTTCCTTCAGTTGTTTATTGTTGTAGAAAAAAAGCAGATCACAGACATGGCCAAAAACTAAAGGCATTTCAAATGGCAACTTTCTGGCTTTAAGAAACACTAAAAGAAATCAAGAAAAATAATTGTGGTGGCCAGTAACAGTTAGATTTATAGAACAAGCACAGGGAATAAATTATGGGATCACTCAATTCTGAGGAAACAATTATGGAATCACCCTGTAAATTTTCATTACAAACACTAACACCTGCATCAAATTAAATCTGCTTGTTAGTATGCAGGTAAAAATGAGTGATCACACCTTGGAGAGCTGTTGCAACAAGTGGACTGACATGAAGCATGGCTCCAACACCAGAGATGTCAATTGAAAAAAAGGAGAGGATTATCAAACTCCTTAACCTCCCTGGCGGTATGATTCTTTCTGATTTTAGGTGCTGAAAGCGGTACAAATATTTTGCATGGAAATTTGGCGTTTTATATTGTAGGCTTGTAATTCTTAACAATAACACAATTAAATCTGTCCAAACAAGAGTCTAGTAGATATCCCGGGTATGATAAAGTTTGAAACACAAAAACATAAATTATAATATAATTAAAAAAAATAATAATTAAAAAAAAATAAAAATAAATAGTAATAACATAAATTTCCACACGATTCACTATCGCTCAATTCTGCAAGTGTTCTAATTTACTATCGCTGTTTTCTAGCTGGTCTAAAGCCATTTTTGACGTAAAGGGACACTTTTTGGTTGCTATGGACAATCTCCAGTTTCCAGGCAGAAAGAACAGTATATGCAATATAAAACTGCATGCAGGGCATTGGCCAGAGCACTGGGGACAAATGGGATGTGAAATGATTTCATACAGTACTGTAATCTGTAAGATTACAGTACTGTATGTGTTATGCTTTTTACATTTTTTTGAATTTGCCGCCAGGCTCCGCCCCCGTGCGTCGCGACGCTCGCAGGGAACGGAGCCTGGCACAGAGGCTTCGGAGGAGGACACAGCCCGCGGACACTGCGGGGGACATCGCAGGATCCCGGGGACAAGGTAAGTAAGGAGGCACCAGGATCCTGCGATGCAATCCCGAGTGTGGCTCGGGGTTACCGCTAATGGTCCTGAATTTTAACCCCGAGCCACACTCGGGAAAACCGCCAGGGAGGTTAAAGAGGGTAAATCATTGGGGGCGTGGCCTGGACGGCGATGTGAGAGGACGTGATCGACCGGAGCTCCGCTAGTGGTAATCCTTATTCCCCCATCCTGCACCAAATACGGGCTAGATTTCTGCCCAAATTGTGGGTACCAGCAGCGCAGACAAGCCGGATCATGTCCCCCCCTAAAAAAGGTGCAGCTGCCTCCTCGTCCTTAGACAAATACCGGAGGACGGAGCGAGGCACAGAGCAGCAAGATGGCGCCGCGCCAGCAGCACACGAGGCTCCTCACACAGACCCAGCAACAGACGGCACGGCCCAGGTGCTTGAAGCCATCTCGTTGTGCCAATCCACCCTGACGACCAAAATAGAGGAAGTAAAGGTGGACATATCTTTAATCAGGCACGACATGACAAAACTGAGGGAGAGAGTTACTGAGGCCGAGACCAGGATTGGACGTGCGGAGGACACACTATACCCCCTGCAACATTCCCATGATGATCTGCAGCGGCAGATGCAGCAACTTGCACAGAAGCATGATGACCTCGAGAACCGCTCCCGCAGATCCAACCTACGCTTCATTGGGCTGCCTGAGGGCTCGGAGGGCACAGATCCTGCCACCTTTCTTGAGCAGCTTCTGATTACAACATACGGCAGAGAAGCCTTCTCTACAACTTTCGTGGTGGAACGGGCCATCCGTATGCCTGCACGCCGCCCGCCTGAAGGAGCACCACCCCGCACCTTCATAGCCAAGCTGCTAAACTTCAGACACCAAGATGCGGTGCTTCGATTGGCAAGAATTAAAGGCAACATTCCCTTCCAGGCAGGCTTCATCTCAGCATTCCCAGATTTTTCTGCTGAGGTGCAGAAGCAACGAGCGCGGTTCACAGAAGTCAAACGCCGCCTAAGAGCTCACCACATCAAGTACGCAATGCTCTTCCCAGCACGTCTACGCGTGGCAGGCGAAGACAGGGTGCACTTCTTTGAGGACCCCACCTTGGCTTCGGAGTGGCTAGACCAGCAAGACGCCGCAAGAAATCGCCCAGCCTGACCACATCCTAGTCCTACCAACATTGTAAGTGCCTTTTCTTCTTAACCTACTAAGTTAACTTTTTACCTGAACCCACTACCCTTGATCCTCCGTTGCCAACATGGCCTACCACTTGAACCTAGACATCTACGTTTTGTGCCCACAACGTATTTGGTCCTCAGCACTCGTGCTATGTGCTCCCCTTCTCCTTATACTCAAACTTGCCAGGACCTGGAACCCACCACCACTACGGTTCCTCCAAAGTACTGAGTACTTGCAAACCCACATTCCCGCTCACGCGGTGCGTTTAACGGTTTGGTCTCAAGGGGACCCTCTTAATCTCAGGGACATGCCATTACCAAACACAAGGAACTATCCGATCCCTATTGCACCCCCCGAACACCGGACGCACCCCCCCATTGCTATCATAGTACTCTGGACTCCAACCTTTTTGGTGCCAATATGATAAGAGTCTATACCACAAAGAAGCATAGGCCCAGGCTTATGCAATATACCTCCGGTTTGAACCGCAGAGATTTCACGTTCTCCATCGTTGATTTAACATCCAGAACTTATTCGCACCCAAAGAGGGTTTTTGTTTACTCTGCTGCCGGCGCTGCCAAATAGGCTTTCGCCGACAGTGGAATGTTTAAAAGTGCAGCAGTTTCTGATTGATTGATAATGCAATGTAGCTGCACTAAGTTTGGGCTGGATGCCCCAGTCAAGTTCGGGAGACTGAGGGCAGGGAGGGGGGTTGTGGGAAATGTTCGCTTTAGGAACAAGTTTGATGTTGTTACATGCCTTCATATACCAGTACGCAATCAATGTCATATGGGAAAGGTGACAGAACTTAAAATTAATGTGTGTCTTCCCTTCATCCATGCGGAGTGTGGTGGCATGGGAGCCCATAAAATGATCCACGTCTATCCTATCATCATCTGTACTACACTGATATGGCCAACATAAAATTCCTCTCCTGGAATATTCGGGGGATCCGGGATAAAATTAAACGCACTGCGATTTTCAACAATCTTAAATCATACAGAGCTGACATCATAGTCCTGGTGGAAACCCATGTCACGGGTCACCTTCAACATGCACTTAAACGTCCCTGGATTGGTTGGGCGTTCCATGCCACCCACACTCCGTATTCACGTGGAATTTCGATCTTAATAGCCAAAACAACCCCATTTGCAGTCATTTCAGTGTGCACCGACCCTCAGGGGAGGTATATATTCTTGCACTGCACACTGAATGGTACGCAGTATTTAATAATGGCATTTTATATTCCTCCTCCATATAACTCCACTTTAATTACTGAGGGTTTGCTATACATGGCACAACACCCCAATATCCAATGTATTTGGCTAGGCGATTTTAATATGGTCCTAGAACCCCGTAAGGATAGATTACAATCACAACAAAGTACCCCTCATCCTGAAACCACTAGACTCGCACGCACGTTAGCAGAATTTTCATTAACCGATACCTGGAGATACAAACACCCAGACACCAAGGCCTACTCCTGCTTTTCGGCGACACATTCCACCATGTCCCGAATTGATCTCATCTTAATATCAAACAATTTAATCCCAAAGCTATCTGACTCAGGTTACCACACGAGATCCCTCTTGGATCACGCTCCATGTTGGGCCACACTACAACTAGTCCCCAATACAGGACCCCACAGCTGGCGCCTACACCCTTTTTGGCTTACAACACTGAAAGACCAGGAGGACATACACGGGGAGTGGCAATACTTCTTCAAGACTAATAGGAACACTGCCCCTAAGGGTATGATATGGGAAACATTCAAACTCCATGCGCGCGCAGTTCTATCTTCCCGCATAAACAGAATCAAAAAAACTTCCAAAGCACTTAAGCTTCAGGCCTCTGACAAGCTAAACTTGCTTACTGGAGAGTTCCAAAACGACCCAACACAGGAAAAGGCATCTGCACTCAGAATGCAGACCCGCCTCGTAGACCAGTTACAGTTTGAAAAAGGTAAGCAAAAACTCTTCTTTGTGCGACAACGGATATTTGAACAAGGGGAACGCGCAGGAAAATTATTGGCGTATCTTGCTCGCCAAGATTTTTTTTTTGTTTAATATATTTTTATTAAAGTGAAGTATAACAAAGATATACATATATCTCATAATGAATACATTCTTGAAAATACAGCAACAAGAGTTTCAGCACTCACAGATTTCAGTGGGTAGTTATAAGCTAACCCTCCAATAATTGGTTCAGAAGCTTAACAAAGTGTTAGTATAGCATAGGGTTAATACTTTGTGAGCACTTGAAACAAACCAAAATGAATATAAAAAGGAAAAAACCCTTATTTTGGTATATAGAACTGAGAGATAAATAAAAGTAGAAGAAATAAAATTAAGAGAAATTATATAAAAGAGGAGAGAGTAGTAGAATAAGAAAGGTAAGAAAACAGAGGGTAGGAGGGGGGGTATGGGGGGGGGGGGGGTTGTTGCTGGCATGCATGTCTACACATCAAAAGGGAATGATATGTTAAGGTGTAGTTGGCTAAGCTTAGACTAGAGGTTTAAGAGATTTGCGTTATAAGTTCCTTATAAGCAGATGTGGATTGAAATTGTTTCCAAGAATCCCAGGTTTGAGAATGTTTCTTAGAGGTACCTCTGATGTCGTGGGTGATGCTCTCCATAAGATGTACCTTATCGACCATTTGTAACCAATCTCTTATAGAAGGGATTGTTGGTTGACCCCATAAAGTAGGAATTAAAGCTTTGGCCGTGTTTAGTAAATGAGGAATAATTGAACGTTTATATATTCTTATGGGAGTTTTGGTGGAATGAAAAAGGATAGTCCACGGGTCGTTGGGTATATTGACATCCGAGATCTGTAATATTAGATTGCGGATATTATCCCAATAAGGTCGGATGAGTGGGCAAGACCACCAGATGTGTGCGTGAGTGGCTTTGTTCCCACAGTTCCTCCAGCATAATGGGGAACCGGCTGGGAACATTTGTTGTAATCTGACTGGGGTATAGTGCCATCTAGTAAGCAATTTATAATTGACCTCTGACATTTTTGAGGCCAATGAGGAAGTGTGGGCTAATTGGAGGATCTTTTCCTTTTGATTATCTGTAAGGGAAGAATCTAAGTCATGCTCCCATTTAGCCAAGAATGGCGGAAAGTTGGGGTTTTGAAGTGTAATGAGAGCTTTGTAAAATAGAGAAATTCCATGTAAAGGGGGATCTTTTGGGTAGAATATTTCTTCTATGGTATTTAATTCACTCAGACCTCTAAGCGGGTTGGGAAGGGATCCTAAGAAATGTTGTAATTGGTGATATCTCCATTTATCTAGAAATGTGGTGGGTTTAGGAGCAAGTATCACGTGTAATGGTTTGAGTATGTTGTCACGGAGGACATGATGTAATAGAAGAGGTACCTACCATCTGGAGCATCACATGTACGTTTTTTGTTAAATCCAATGGAGGTAGCCCATGGCTGCCTCGAATGCATTCCAACCACCCACAGCTTTCTAGATCTTTGTACATTAGAATGTAATTTATAGGTTTCTATAATCCTGTTACATATTGTCTGCATTGTGTTGTTCCCCTGCTTCTCTCCCTTCCGGAGCCCGATGTGGGTCCCATGGGCCGTGGACCCGTCCTGGGGATGGGGGCTTCGTCGTTGCGTCTCTTCCTGGCAGGAAAAGATGGGGGGCACAATCAAGGGGCCCGTGCCTCCTTTCTGCACCCTTGGGTGTATCACTTCCTGCCAGCGGCGTTCCGGATCACATCCGGATGCCGCGGCGTTGTGGGCACGCGATGCTGCGTGCGTGCGACGTCGCGACATCGCGCTATTACGGCGGGTGTGACGGCTGTGCCAGGATATTTATCTTCCTGAACGCCGGGGGAGCCACATGTGGAGGGTTAATCCCTGCTGGAGGAGGAGGAGGGGTGGGGACAGCTTGCATGCACCTGCAGCCTAATTAGGCATCCAATCAGCGGCCAGCACTTTATTTATAATGACCAAGCAGATTGGGGGATCTGCTTTTAGTTACTACTGTTTCATCAGACTGATCAACTGACTTATACTCTGGAGACAGGTAATCACCAGTATCTGAACACATTAATGAGTTGGACCTGACATACCCTGTATTGTGGGTCTCTGTCACGTCATTCCTTCCCACTGTGATTAGTTATACTATCTTGTACAATTCACATCTGATTCTACCCACCCTCAATACATTTCCACCTGTATGGCACTTCACCTTGTGTGTTTTTTTTTTTTTGTCTCACTTCTGTCCCATTTTCTTCCCACCTTGACACCTCATGACCCCTTTTCCAGCACCCATGCATTTTTCAGTACACTATCACACACACCCATCTCTCACATATACACGGTTGGATTGTGTTTTTTGCCTATGTTTTTGCTTTCACTGCTTTTTGATTGTTTATTTGGCCCCTTGCACTGCACCTTCCCATTTCCCCACTCCCATGCTTCCCTTCCACTCACATGCATCACCCCACCTGCACTATCCTCACACTTCACCCATCTGTTCCTTTTTTTTTTTTTTTTTTTCCCCCTGGATCTTTTCCTCTTAAGCCTTTTTTCCTTCACTCCCTGATCTTTTTTTCCCATTCTTCCCTTAACCATCCCCCCCTCCTTCCCGTTCTTTCTTTCCCATCCCCTCCTTTCCCCTGGTTTTTTTTTTTTTTTTTCCCCTACTAGTCTGCCCGTCCCCTTCTTTCCTCACATGTTCTCCCCACACTTGTCTTTTTCTTTACATTCCTATATTCTCACCCTACTTTGTCACTTGTTTCACGGCCAACACATAGACACCACTATTTACCTATTACATTACATACTCTGATATACTGATATCTATATACAGTCCTACTTACCCTTGTTAACCCCTTCCTCTCCCCCCCTTTTGTTACCATCACCACTATGGGAATATTCTTACATCGCTGACCCTAATAAGCACAGACAACATCCAACAAATATTTAATTAAATAAATTACAGAGTTATCTCTCTTTTTTTCAAAAAATGACACATGATACATATATCTCTATCCGTGCTAAACCAAACGCACTGATGGTACAGTTGTCTGTTGTTTGATGCTTTGGCTGCAGGTCTCGCTCGCTTGCCCCCACACTCCTCCCCAGTTTTGGGAAATATCCACTTGGTGTGACTCCTTGTAAGACACGCATGGACGATTAAACCCCCCCTTTTCCCCTGTTGACGTGGTGGACGGCCGGGGACTCTTGTCGGGACCCGGTGGGGGAGACGTCGGAGAACCATAAGCTCAGGAGAAACTGCTCAAACACAATGTGATTGGTAATTATACTGTTAAACATATATATATTATATTATATTTTTATGGTCATATCCATAAACTCTAATATGCAAATTTTGTCACAGCGCCTCAATCCTCTGAAGATGACCCAACGGGGTCGAAACGCGTCAGGATTATCACCCTATTTAGCGCTTGATTATTGTATAATACTTGTGCCAGCTTCATTTGTGTTATCTCCTGTAGCACAGCTCCTATTTTAACCATTATGGTTACGTTCCATTAATAAAAAAACTTTTTCAAGTAACAACCTATTCTCATAATTTTTTGCTGCTTTAAAACCCCACGGGGGATTTCTTTTTCTTAATGGGGAGAATTAACCTATTTAAAATGATACTCCTCCCAAAATTTCTTTATATGTTCTGGAACTCCCCAGTACTGATCCCGCTAACACTATTTAAAAAAATGGACAAAATTATCAACTCTTTCATATGGGGGTCTAGTAGACACAAATTGGCTTGGAACACGATTAAAAACCCCACCTCGTCGGGAGGTGCAGCCACACCAGATTTATACACCTACTATATAGCTGCACAACTATCGCACTTTTACCACATCCATAAGACTGACGAAACCAGATACCAAGCACTAGTATGCAAAAGGCCAAACAATGACATGTACTCTCCACTACAAGTTTTATTTAGAAAGGGGAACAAACAGCAGACAAAAACAGACCAACATTCAATGTTACTCCAACATCGCCACATATGGGAAAAGGCGATTAAAATGCTGGGTGATGATTTCTTCCATTCACACACACCCCTCTGGCACAACCCCCTCCTGGGAGAACTGAGGTCCCTACCCGGAGCCACCAGATGGGCAGCTAAGGGGATAGTATTCCTTTATCAGGTTGTCACCCTATTTGGTGTACGTCATTTTCAAACAATCAGCGAAGAATTCGACCTCCCCTCTAACATGCACTTCAGTTACTTGCAATTGAAGCATGCACTACAGACGCAGTTCGCAAGTGGCTTTCCTAACTCCCAAATGGTCTCAGTAGTAGATGTAATCACAGGACCCAATCCAGAAAAACTCATATCTACCCTATACACCACACTAAGAAATAGAGAAACCGCCAGAATAATAGACAAGGCAAGATTCAAATGGGAAACAGACCTGGGCCAAATAGACATTAATGACTGGGAAGATATCCTAGAGAGCGTACGGAAATCCTCACCTAAGATATCTGAACGCCTGACCCAACTATACATCATTCATAGATCCTACCTCACGCCTGCCAGAATGGCCAAATTCTCCCCAAACCAAAACCTAAATTGTCCACGATGTCTGGGTACCCCATGCTCTTTCTTTCATCTGATCTGGTCTTGCCCAGTGATACAAGACTACTGGTCACAGATTGTGAAGTTCCTCCACGATCTTATGGGCTCACCTATACAACTGGACCCCAAACTGTGCCTCCTGGGCCTACTTCCAGACACTATGGCCAGGTCCACGGCTACACTTCTTAGTGAAACCCTTTTTAGCGCCAGGAAACTAATAGCCAAACACTGGCTGGGAGCTACCTCCCCCACCGTCCAGGACTGGCTGAGGGATGTGAACACATCCCTACCATATAAAAAAGTGCTATATAACCACAGAGGATGCCCAAAAAAATACTATAAAGTGTGGGGTAAATGGCTTGAAAACACAAACACATGCTCCACGTGACCAATAGGTAATAGCTGTACACCAGGAGTGGAGGTTGCTTTCATAGATACCTGAATCTAACCTCAAAGAATGTCTAGCCTGATGGAATGCTATAGCTTAATTGAATGCTCTAGATAAAGAATCACAACTGCATATACGCCTACATCTTCCTAAAGGTATAAATGCAACATCAGAAATGTATGTTTGAATATAAATAATGTCTGTTGCTTACATGACTATGCCACATATGATAATTGTATGATGTGATTGACAACAATAAACTTGTTTTTTTTGAAAAAAAAAAAAGAGGGTAAATCATCACGCAGTGTTGCACAAGATGTTGGTTGTTCACAGTCGGCTGTGTCTAAAACATGGACCAAATACAAACAACATGGGAAGATGGTTAAAGGCAAGCATACCGGTAGACCAAGGAAGACATCAAAGCGTCAAGACAGAAATCCAATCATCCACAGTCCACGATTGCCTTTCCTTAGCCCATTGTAACCTTGTTTTTTTTATGTTTAGGTGTTAGAGATGGCTTTCTTTTAGCTTTTCTGTATGTAAATCCCATTTCCTTTAGGCGGTTTCTTACAGTTCGGTCACAGATGTTGACTCCAGTTTCCTCCCATTTGTTCCTCATTTTCGTCATCGGCACAGACCACCATGCCGTTTCTTCCCCCAGCGTGTGCCGTGACTGTCACAGAGCCAGAGTCCACGGCCTGGAAGGAAGAGGGGCAAAGATGGATGCGGCTTGCATAGGGGATAGCACGGGTTTCGTATGCAGGCAAGTGTCATATAATGTATTTAAGGGTCGGTTACCACTCTATGTCCTAGATGGTGCAAGAGGAAGTGTCTCGCTTGCCGATAAGCCTACCTGCATGTTAATATGTAAAATATGGGATACAGTTAAAAAAATACTGGGTGTCTCTTATCCTACTAGATACACCCCTATATGGGAAAATGATAGACTTCCTCAAATTTTGGCCCTTAGAGGCTTTCAGAGATGGGGGAAATTAGGAATAACTAGCTCAGTTATATAAAAACGGTATACTTAAATCCTTTGAAAATCTAAGGGGAGAGTTCTCTCTACAATCTAATTGGTTCTATCAATTCCTTCAACTAAGACATGCTTTACATGCCCAATTCTCCTCTGCTAGGATATTTTTTCCCCCTATCCTTGTTCTTGATAAGATAGTACAGGCAGGGTCAACAAAAGGTCTCACCTCTGCTACATATAGGGTATTGTTAGATTGGGTTTTTACTGAACTTTCCCATTCGCTCTAGGGCCGGCTGGGAAAAAGATATCGGTTCTATCTCCGAGGAGGTCTGGGATGATATTCTTCGGTCCTCGCCCCGGATGTCTCTTTCTCCATCACACAGACTGACACAGATGTTTATTCTCCATGCATACTAGCCATTATGCTTTTAATTTGCAGGCCTTGCGGGGAGCAAAAGAGGAAGTAGAACCCATCATGGTTTATTCCTCTTTAACTTTCACTGTATTTAATGGGTTTTATTTTAATCACAGCTGCTTATATTTAATTCATATATTTTTATTTTATTTTTTGATTTTGTATTTGTGTATAATCTACTAGACCACATCCCACACAGCAACAATAAATGCGAAAGATTTGAAACGGGACTTTAAAGGTGCCAACATTTGATAAAAAATACATTTTATTTTAATACATTAAAATCGCATATAAAAACATCAAGACAGTATCCACATGATGTTATACAATGATGATGCAGTATTTTCTCTCAACATGTTTTGCCAGGCTTTGGCTTCTTCAGGGTTTTAGCCTTTATACTGCATATGAAATCGCTAAAGATTCAAAAAACAATACATTAGTTGATATAGATTTAAAAAAATAAAAAAAAATATATATATATATATATGTATGTATGTATGTATGTATGTATGTATGTATGTATGTATGTATGTATGTGTATATATATATATATATGTATATATGTGTGTGTATTGGACAAATTGTTTAGTATAGGTAATCACCTATATACCTGTTTTTTTGTTTTCTTCGAAATCCATATCGACTAATGTATTGTTTTTTGAATCTTTAGTGATTTCATATGCAGTATAAATGTTTAATCTCCTGAAGAAGCCAAAGCCTGGCAAAACATGTTCAGAGAAAATACTGCAACATCATTGTATAAGATCATGTGGATACTGTCTTGATGTTTATATATGCGATTTTAAAATTTTGTATTTTTTATCAAATGTGTTTGCATCTTTAAAGTCCCCTTTCAAACCTTTCCCATTTATGATTTAACACAATGTTTGGACATAGCTCTTAATTGTTTAATATTTGAAATATTTAGCATTTCACTACAGTAATACATACTTTAATATTTTTTTAAACAGAGTTTAGTGTCACTTTAACCTCTATCACAACCTTATGTCATGAAAATACAGTAGTTATTGCAGCTGCTGCTCTCCTCTATATGCAGATATTAATAAAGCTACTTTAATCAGTCTCCATGTAACCACTGATCGATCATCTCAACTACTGGGGTCTCTCTTGTTAGCCTCTTAGTGTCTACCGCTGCTTCTCTCCTTTATATGCACACAGGCTTAATTGAATGAAACTGCCAATTAGTCTTATTTCAGTAGCTTGGTTCCCTACTGTTTTTTAGTACTTATACTTTAGCGCATATTTCAGTAGCTAATCTGTCTTAGTTTGGCAGCTTAGTTTTCTAATGTTTTGTGTTTTTACTTGTAGTAGCCTATTAGTCTTGTTTCAGCAATTGGGCTTCTTAATGTTCTTTAGTACTTACTGTTTGGTGTCTTAGTGTGTTTGTATTTATTTTAGTAGCCCCTTAGTTTTATTTCAGCAGCTTGGTTTATTAATATGTTTTGTACTTATTTTTGGAGCTAATTAGTTTATTTCATCAACTTGGCCTCTTAGCGTGTTTTAGTACTTGCACTGCTAGCTAATTAGTCATATTTCAGCAGCAAAATATTTCAGTACTTTTTTGCAAATGTTATTTTTTTATGCATTTTAGTGTATTTGTACATTTTTTATATTTGCTATCTTTAATGTTTTACTATGTATAAAATGTTTATCCTTTGATATAAATCAATCGAGACTACTGAAGTTCATGTTACAGCTTTGCTATTATGTGATGTTCTAGAACAGGGGTCGGCAACCTCCAGCACGCATGCCAGGCATAGCATGCAGCCGCATATATGATGGCATGCGAGGGAAGCCTGGAACACCCACCTCCCACACATCAGCAAAGCTGGGCGGCAGTTGCGGCTGGATACATGGGAGGGAGCATGGCTGGTTCTTTCTTACTTGATTTTCCTCTGCTCACACCCACCTCACTCAGGTTGCCTGTATTTTGCTGACACTGAAATTGTGTTGAGCATGGCCGGATCTAGTCCCCCCCCCCCCAATAGATTCAGTGCCGGGGTCAGTAAGCTCCTCCTCCTATCCTCGGACTGCACTCAAAAATGCTTCTCCCCACACTTCACATAGCTAAGATCAGAACCTTTTACATCTTTGGTGACATTTAATGCTTGTGTTTCTTTTAGCTGACCCTGACAGAAATGTGATGAGTCCTGAAAATGGCGTGATTGTGTAACCTTACAAAGCACTGTTGGGTGTTATTTACTAAAGGCAAAGACACTTTGCACTACAAGTGCACTTGAAATTGCACTTGTAGTGCAAAGTGGGTTTGCCCTTAGGAAATAACACCCATTGTCACAGAAAACACCAATTAGAGCACAACAAAAGTGTTGGAACGTTGAAACAATAATCCACACATTCTTGATTAGCAATCTTTTTAATACCAGCACAATCACATGTGCATTTAGAAAAGGTTTTTAAAACAAACCAACATGTTTGTTGTATAACAATTTTTGGTGTCACATTATAAAAAGTAGAAATGAACATTTAAGATAAAACATGTTTAAAACCAACAAGAAAGGCACAAATCTTGAACTTACATTTGGTAGAACTTGAAGGCAATATCAAACATGAGTATTTACAAACTGTGTTTGATATTGCGTTCAGATGGGGTGAAGTCACCCCAGGAAAAGCCAAATTTTGAAGATGCACACAAATTTCCGAATGTCAACATTTGCTAGCTGCCATCACAGGGGATCAAGGGACGTGTTTTGTGGGTGCAACCCCTTCCTCCCAGCTACTTTATTATTGAGGAAGGGGTTGCACCCCCAAACGCGTCCATTGATCTCCGTGATGGCAGATAGCACATGTTGACACACTGTGTGCCTCTTCAAAATTTGGCTTTTCGCAAATTTGTCAAAAAATGTCAATAATTTTTAGCACACAAAAACACAAAGGAATTTGGAGGGGTGTTAAACTCTCCCTAAAACATCAATGATGTTCTTTATTTTTTGTTGAACATCATTGATGTTTTTCTGGATGTTTTCCAAGTCCCTATTACACCCCATGATCTCCCCGATCAGGATCTGTGCACTTTCCGAGGTGAAAGGATCTGGATCCACAACATCACGATCACCTAAAAAGATAGAAACCAAAAAACACCATGTATTATAAATATTCCGGCATCCATCCCTTACCTGAGCCTGTGGTCGCAGACACTCACCTGCTGTGGTGCCAATTTCCACCACGTCTTCCTCCTCCTGCTCTGCTTGGCTTGGGTGGATTTCCCCTTTTTCCAGAGGTGGGGGGTCTCTGGTCTCCTCGGATGAGGGGTGTCCTCCGAGTCTTTTCTCCCCTATGTAAAAAAAAATAGGTATACTTAGCACACAGATATTTGATGGCAGAACTATAAATATGAAATATTGCTTGGAAGTGGGGTACAATTGTCTATTTTGGCAGAGTTCCAAGATGTAGAATTTTTATTGTCCTTTGTCAAGCTTCAATACTTTACCTGTTTTGTACAAGCTTCACAGTTGGAGACACCATTATAGTATACACTGGAGCACCTGTGTGGCCCCCTAATAAAAAGGGTGTTCTTGTGTCCCACACTAGTGCTTCAGCGTCCAGATGTGTAAACAGCTGCTGAGTGTCCTCTCCTTACACAGAATCTAGTTTGCATTTCATTCTAGTAACAAACCCATCTACACAACCAAATTATTTTCAGACAAGTAGGCCCTAAAAAATGTGGGCAAATGCATATGGCCAAAACAATGGTGTTTTCTAGGCCGAACGAAAAATGTTTGATACGAACAAATAATGTGCCCATGAACATGAAAGTTGACATTTTAAACTGGATAACAGTTAAGAAAAGCACATGGAGCAGCACGAACGTAATAAACATAAAAAGAATCGGAACACAGCACAACTACTTACTTTTTTGCAGCACTCTCCTGATCTTTCTGTACTGCTCATGCTCTCTTAATTTGAGGTCCGACCAACGTTTCCTGAGCTGATCTTTTGATCGTCGCACCCCGAAATTCCGGTGCAGACTCTTGACCACTTTCGCCATGATCTTGGCCTTTCTGACATTGGGGTTGGGGTAAGGTCCATATTTCCCATCATAGTCGGCCTTCTTCAGGATGTCGACCATCTCCAACATCTTACCAAAGGACATATTTGAGGCCTTAAATCGTCTCCTTCTGGATCGGGACGTTTCTGGCTCCGGGCTTTCCTCCTCCTCCTCCTCGTTGGTGTAATTATCAGACACCTGCTGTGTCTCCGCCATGTGCTCTTCCCCACTGCGACAAACGAGAAGGGGTGGGGAATAGACTAGAAAGAACGTCAGGGGCGGGCAGAGTTTCACGCATGCGCAGTGTCTATAAAGCGTAACACACGTGCGTAGTACGTACGATCTGTGAGCAGAGGAAGGAGTAACAGAGGCGCCGATCGTGATTACGAAGGTAAGATTTAACATTGGGCGTATACTGCTTCTAGATTGAGGCCTGTATTTGCACAAGTTTAGAAGACTTTAGGCTGACATTAGGGTTTGTCTTGTGTTGTGTCTTGCAGTGAAAATGGATATCTTGAAAGATAAGGACTTTATGCCAATCTTCATAGATATGTTCAGGGAGTTGCCCTGTCTGTGGCAGATAAACCACCCTGAATATAACAACCAAACAAAGAGGAAGGCAGCGCTGGATAATTTGTTGCAATTTGTGAAGTCAGTGATCCCCACGGCAGACATCACCTATTTGAAGATCCCAATTGGTGGCCTGAGGAGCACTTATCTAAGGGAGCACAAGAAGGTCCAGGATTCCCAGAGATCAGGAGCTGTAGATGACATTTATGTCCCCAGGCTGCGGTACTATGACAGGCTGCATTTTCTGGCAGGTCAGACTGAACCCAGGCCAGCACTCTCCACTCTTCCTTCCCCCCCAGCTGAGGCTTCTGACGCCCAACCTGGGCCTTCCAGGCAGCAACATGTGGAGGAGCCCAGCTTGAGCCAGGTATAGCATTCCTCTAAATATTCATGGTTGTCCAATCAATGATGTTAACTAGATGTTAGTTTGGAGTACTAATTTCTGATTGTGATTGATGAAGCAAAAACTAAAACCATGTCCCTTTTTCATACACAGGAAAGTCTCAGCCAAGCCTCGGGCCAAGCAGGCTGCCCAATACCCAGGTCCCTCCCCTACACCTTCAAAGACAAAGTGTCAGGAAGAGGAGTAACCTGGAGGAAGCTGCCATAGGCCTCTTTTGGAAGGCTACAGAGGCCCTGAGAACCCCCCCCCCCCCCCACAGTGTGGAGGAGGACTTTGCTGGCATAACTGCCTGCAAAATGATGCAGATGGAGGAGGGCCAATGACTCCTGTGTGAGTTCTTAATTTTGGAAGCTCTCAATAAGGGGTTGAGGGGCCAAATAACATGTGCTACCCACATTTGTGACCTCACACATAGTCCTCCTCCTCCTCCTCCAGGTCCTACTCCTTCTCCTCCTTCTCCAGGTCCCACTCCTCCTCCTGCCACATCTCCAACACCAGAGCCACTGCCGGGAAGGAAGCGTGGAAGGAAGACCAGAGAGTGATGGTCCTGGGTTCAGTCTGGTCTGGCAAAATATGCAGGCTCTTGTAGTACCACAGCCTGGGGACACAGATGTCATCTGCTGCTTTCAGGATCTCTGGGACTTCTGGACCAGACTGTACTTCCTTACATATGGACTCCTCAGGCCACCAATTTTGCTGGAAAAGAATTGATGTCTGCCCTGGGGGTCAAAGGCTTGCAATGCGGACACAGCAGCTCCGGGTCACGGGCGCAAGAGTGACATCATCGTGGCTCGGGTCAATCACAGCGCCAGGGCCCCCGAACCCGGCAGAAACACTGGGAGGAGATGTCAGCTGTCTCAGCGGTGAGCGGGCATTGCTGGAAGGGCTTCGTTCTAAGAGGCATGCATACTACCACACTATGCTGTTGTCTTACAGGTTTTATTTTTTTTTATTCTTTTTTTTATCCTTCAGCAGTTTACAACCACTTTAAGAATTCATTAAAATAAATATGATATGCACATTCATTTGAAGAGTAGATTTTTTTAGCACTGATTTATTTATTAATTATTTGTTTGCAGTGCTGTACTTTGTATATTTGATAATCACTTTGTGGGCTATTTCTATACATACAGCAGCCATACATACATACAGTCATTTTAAAATTTTTGGGGGGTTTAACTGATTATTTTATTTATTATTATTTTGAGTTCATAGGGTGGAGGGGTATATTGAGAAATTGGTCTTATTTGAGATCTGAAGATGCAGAAAATTGAGTCTGATCTGAGGTGTAATGGTGCAGATATTGGGGAGATCTGAGGTGTGAAGGTGCAGGAACTGGAGCTGGCCTGGGGTGTGGTGGTGCAATAATTGGGGCTGATATTAAGAGTGAAGGTGTAAAAATTGGGATGATCTGAGGTGTGAAGGTGCAGAAATTGGGGTGATCTGAAGTGTGAAGGTGCAGGAATTGGGGTGATCTGAGGCGTAAAGGTGCAGGAATTGTGCCTAATCTGTGGTGCAGGAATTGGAGTGATCTGAAATGTGCAAGTGCAAAGCTCAGTATTCATTTCTTACTATTATATAAGTTGTTTACAGCATTTACTTTATAACGATTCCTTTTCATGACTGAGTGTGAAGTTAACTTTTTATTGTAGCTGGCACTCAAAATGTATTTGAAAACATTTTTCGGCACACTATGATCAAAAGGTTGCCTACCCTGTTGTATATTTAGACATTTTTGTTTTTTTTAATGTGACTAGAGTTCATGGTTTTTTTTGTAGCTCTGATGAAGGTGGAGTGGTGGTGACCCAATATTCTGATATTCTTTAGTGCAGCTAACAGAAAGTGAGACCGACATGGTATTCTGTCAAGATCAACATAAATTTTCTGTATTTGCTTAAAATGTACTTAGCTTTAAAAAAGAAAAGTTATACAACCACCACATCTAAGAACTGTAAGCTGCAATATATTGCATTTTTTTCTTGGTTTTAGTTATCCTTTAAAGTTTTTTCAAAGGCCAATTTTTGAAAAACTTTTAGATATAGTAGGAAAGGGGTAAAACCTTGTTTGTTGTCTGTGTCCTGCTAGGGAGTTTTCCTTTTACGTTGTACTTTTAGTTCAGGAGATGCAACAAGATACAAACTATCGTATTAGGGATTAGCCGAACACCCCCTGGTTCGGTTCGCACTAGAACTTGCGAACAGGCAAAAAATATGTGCGAACATGCGAACACTGTTAAAGTCTATGGGACACGAACATGAAAAATCAAAAGTGTTCATTTTAAAGGCTCATATGCAAGTTATTGCCATAAAAAATGTTTGGGGACCCGGGTCCTGCCCCAGGGGACATGTATCAATGCAAAAAAAGTTTTAAAAGGACATTTTTCAGGAGCAGTGATTTTAATAATGTTTAAAGTGAAACAATAAAAATTAAAATATTTCTTTAAATATCGTGCCTGGTGGGTGTCCTTAGTATGCCTGTAAAGTAGCGCATCTTTCCTGTGTTTAGAACAGTACCACAGCAGAATTACATTTTTAAAGGAAAAAATGTCATAAAAAATTTCTCGCGGCTGTAATGTTCTATCCTGTTTGAAAAAACCTTTGAAAAAAACAGCATGGGTCCCCCCCCTTCCCCAAGTCTATTACCAGGCCCTTTGGGTCTGGTATGAATATTAAGGGGAACCCCACACCAAAAGTTTTTAAAAAATTGCGTGGGGGTCCTCCCAAAATCCATACCAGGACCTTAAGGTCTGGTATGGATTTTAAGGGGAACCCCCAAAATCCATACCAGACCCTTATCCAAGCACGCAACCTGGCTGGCTGCAGGAAAAGGGGGGCAGAGAGTGCCCCCCCTCCTGAACCATACCAAGCCATATGCCCTCAACATGGGGTGTTTTGGGGTCCCTCCCCAAAACACCTCTTCCCCACAACCCTTGCCCAGTGGTTGTGGGGGTCTGCAGGCAGGGGGCTTATCGGAATCTGGAAGCCCCCTTTAACAAGGGGACCCACAGATCCTGCCCCCCCATGTGAATGGCTATCAGGTACATTGTACCCCTACACAATTACCAAAAAGAGTCAAAATGGTTAAAAAGGACAGCAGACCATTTGGGACAAGTCCTTGTCCCTTTCTGACGTCATGTGACGTCACGTAATGTCAGAGGGGGCAGGATCACCTGTTTAGGTCACCGGGTGGCCCCGCCCTCAGCTATATAACAGCTGTCATTGCAAAATGCCTGTGTCAGAAACCATTAAATCAGGCTGAGAGAGAAGTACAGTTAAATCACACTTGTTTAATAATAAAAGTAAAAAGAACAAATGTAGTCAAAACATAGCCAAAGTTCTGTAACCGGAACGGATAGTCAGCAAAGCCAGAAGTCAGGGATCAATGTAGTGGAACAGCAAGCAGGATCTGGAGCCAGAAGGGATGTCAGCAAAGCAAGTCTTGAACGGGATCGCAGGAGAGCATCTCAGTTTCTGTGATGTTGACCAAGGCTAAGGCAGAGACCCTCTGGGCTGGATGGCTTACGTAGGCAGGACTGACGAGCAGGATATCATCAACAGCTGAGTAACTGTGGAGAGATAGGAGCTGGCAATTAGCTGACAGCTGAGCGACCAGCTCAGAGAAGGAAGGGCTGAGCCCAGCCCTGGCAGTACCCCCTCCTCAACGACCCCTCCCCCTCGGAGGGCCACTACGGGAGTCAAGGAGTCAAGTAAAGGGTGAGGACGTGGCACAGAGGTGGTAAAGCAGTTGCAGACCAAAGGTTTTAATAAGGAGACATGAAATACATTCAAAATACACATGTTAGAAGGAAGGTCTAATGCGTAAGCCACTGGGTTAAACTTGTGAAGAATACAGAAAGGCCCAATAAACCGAGGTGCGGACTTCAGTGAGAGAAGACAAAGTCGGAGGTTGCGAGATGACAGCCAGACCTTGTCCCCAACATGTTAGGAAGGCGTGGACAGGCGTCTGCGGTCAGCAGGGAGTCTGTACCTATCATTAGCATGTCGCAAAGCCTCCTGGACTTGTGCCTAAGTGGAACAAAGACCACGGAGATGGTCCTCTAACACAGGAATACTCTGCGGAACAAATGAGTTAGGCAACATGGAAGGTTGGAATCCATAGTTCGCCATAAACGGGGGCAAACAGGAAGCATAATTTAAGGCACTATTGTGAGCAAATTCTGCCCACGGTAATAGGTCTGAACAGTTGTTATGATGGTCAGAAATATTGCAATGTAGGAATTGCTCCAAGGACTGATTGGCCCGTTCATGCGGCCTCATTAGACTGCGGGTGATACGCAGAGGAAAAAGCAAGCTGAATTCCCAACTGTGCAGAAAAGGCTCGCCAGAACTGGGACACAAACTGACTACCCCTGTCCAAAACAATCACCTTGGGTTAGCCATGTAAGCGAAAGATCTCCTGAGCAAAAATGGAAGCCAGTCCTTTAGAAGTTGGCAACTTCTTAAGTTGAATACAATGAGACATTTTTGAGAACTGGTCAACCAGCATAAGGATAACTGTGTTGCCCTGGGAGTTGGGTAGCTCCACAATGAAATCCATAGACAGGTTTGTCCAGGGCCTCTCTCCATTGTGTATGGGTTGTAGGAGGCCCACTGGAAGATGTTGTGGAGTCTTACTCTGAGCACACATGGAACAGGCAGCTATGAAGGTGGCTACATCAACACGTAGACTAGGTCACCAGAATTGTTGGGAAATGGCCCAAAAGAGTTGATTCTTCCCAGGGTGACCAGCAGCCTTGGGAGAATGGTAAGTCTGGAGCACGGCAGTATGGAGACTCTCTGGGACAAAGCAACGGTCACAAGGCTTCTCAGGAGGAGCATGGACCTGAGCAGCAAGAATTTTGTCACCCAAAGGAAAAGTGAGGCTGGTGCGAACCGTAGCCAGAATACGATCAGGAGGAATTACAGGAACCGGTGCCGACTTGGAAGTGGAGGAAAATTGTCGTGACAAGGCGTCAGCCCTTACATTCTTAGTACCAGGTAAGAATGAGACAATGTAATTGAAACTTGACAAGAAAAGAGCCCATCGCGCCCTTCTGGGACAGAGGCGTTTAGCCTCAGACAAGAATGTGAGATTCTTATGGTCAATAAGAATGAGAACTGGCACAGTGGTACCTTAAGAAGATGTCGCCATTCTTTCAGGGCTAAAATGATTGCCAACAGCTCTCTGTCACCAGTCTCGTAATTGCACTCCACAGGTGACAATTTCTTGAAAAAGTAGCCATAAGGATGCAAAGCGCTCTTATGCCCCGTACACACGATCGGACATTGATCGGACATTCCGACAACAAAATCCATGGATTTTTCCAACGGATGTTTGTTCAAACTTGTTTTGCGTACACACGGTCGCACAAAGTTGTCAGAATTTCCGCTCCCTAAGAACGCGGTGACGTACACCACGTACGACGAGACTAGAAAAGGCCATTTCAGAACCAAGAGCGGCACCCTTTGGGCTCCTTTTGCTAATCTCGTGTTAGTAAAAGTTTGGTGAGAGACGATTCAAGCTTTTTCAGACTCGTGGTTTTCAGATCGTTTTCTGCTGTTCAGTTTGTGTTTGTGGGTTTGTATCTGCTCTTCAGTGCGTGCAAGCAAGCTACGCGTGACTTTGTCATTGTGTTCTTGTTTGTTCATTACTGTTTTTCAGGTCGCTCTTCACAGGCCTTGCAGTTCTTCAGTGCGTTCTGTTACTTCGTTCTGAGCAGCCGACCGTTTTCTAGCCATGTTACGTATACGTACTCCTCGTAGAGTTCGTGCTGTGTGGGGGCTTGGTGTTGGGGTCCTGACCTTGACACAAGTCCAGTCCATGAACAGGGTGGGGAGGAGTTCATGGACCAAGAATTGGTTGCTTCAGTGTGACCAGTTCTGTGATATGCCTTTGCTCCGTGAGAGCCGTGAGAATAATCCTGATGATTTCAGGAACTTTCTCCGAATGACGGACCCTGTATTTCACCGTTTGTTGGCTTTGCTGACCCCCTATATTAGCAGGCAGGATACCTGCACCTGCCATCATCCAGGTCCTGCAGGAGTATATTAACGTAAGATTTTTATCCTTTAATATCACATTTTATTGTATATAATGTTTGCTAATAAATTGTATTTCTTTCCTCATTCCCTAATTACCATGATTGTAATATGCTGTGAATGTCCCCTTTGTCCTCATGCATGCTGGATTTTTTGGTAATTATTTTTGTTGTCCTTCATACATATTTGCCTTCACTTATCTCCCCAGCATGGTCTCCTGCCCTATATTCACCTCATGTAGTCAATGTATTTTATCAGCTCCATAGTAGTGCTTTACCCCAAACACCCCTAAAATGTTTTGAAATGTGATTGGTGCTTCACATTCAGGCAGAGTGCCAGAGGCTTTTTTGGGGGGTCCCCAAATCATTTTGAACCCTCCCTCCCCCCAACTGCTAAGTCAGCTGATACCAATTCTCTATCTACCCTCAATCATCTATCTGCTGACTTTGCCAAACCCATACACACTCTACCCATCTCTTCTGTGCTCAGATTTATGGATGAATTCCCCAAAGCATGTAGTGCAAGGGCCTGCCTGTATACTTTCAAATGGTACTGTTTAAAGTTTTGGTATCCTATTATTATCTTGATAGGTAATAACAGAATCTCCAAATGTGCTAAAATGTGTACAGTGTGTATTTATATCTTTGTATTATGACACTTCTTACTTGTCCAGTGGGCTGCCAATAGTGTAACTAAGGAGGGTCTATTCAAAGTAATACACATTATATAGGCATTCATCTCCCAATGAAGTGGAGAGGGTTACCTGTCCAAGAGTCCCCCCCCCCCATATAATGTTAGAAATGGCCCATGAGAGGGGGGGGAATCTGATAGGTGTACCTTATACTTTGGTCTTTAAAAATTCCCATAAATAAATGGTATCATGATGTTGGCCAAGAATGTTTGTGTCTAATCTGCTTTCCATGTTTATGTGCAAAAAGACTAATTTTTTTGTTGTTTTACTCCACAGTTTCCTTCCATGCCACAGGAATGGCAGACTTTGCCCAGCGGTGGGACTTTCCTAACTGCGAAGGGGCAATTCATGGGAAACACGTCCACATCATCCCACCACCCAACTCGGGGTTGTACTATTATAATTACAAGGGGTTCAATAGTATTGTGATGTTGGCGGTGGTGTCGGCTACCTATGAATTTCTGTATGTGGACGTGGGGAAGAATGGCCGGATGTCCGATGGTGGAGTCATCACCCAGTCGGAGTTCTACAGGCGTCTCCAGAATGGCAGCTTGGACTTGCCACCTCCAGAAGACAATGTAGTAGGACTCCCATTCGTCTTCATTGTGGATGAAGTTTTTGCGCTGGGGGACCATCTTATGCGGCCATTCCCGATGAGGACCCTCACCCCGGACCAGAGGGTTTTTAATTACCGGCTGGCCAGAGCCAGAAGAGTGGTGGAGAACACGTTTGGAATCATGGCCAGCCGGTTCTGCCTATTTCTGACACCCATACATATGGCGGAGTACAAACTGAATCACATTATCCTGGCGTGCTGTGTTCTACACAACTTTTAAGGCAACATTCTGCCAACTATGCTATCTCAGTTGGGCCTGAGGCCGGAATTCAAAATGAACCAACCCTGACGGCGCTTGAAAGTGGCCGTCCTGGCTTGCCCCCCCTGAGTGCCCATGATGTCCGGCTAAGATACCTTGAATTCTTTGCGGGTAGGGGGGCTATCAATATTCCAGACAATGTGTAAAACCTTTTTCAAATAAAAAAAACAAAATAAGCAAATCTTTGGTGACATTTACTGCTTGTGTTTGTTTTAGCTGACCCTGACAGAAATGTGGTGAGTCCTGAAAATGGCGTGATTGTGTAACCTTACAAATCACTGTTGGGTGGTATTTACTAAAGGCAAAGACACTTTGCACTACAAGTGCAGTTGAAACTGCACTTGTAGTGCAAAGTGGATTTGCCCTTAGGAAATAACACCCATTGTCACAGAAAACAGCAATTAGAGCACCACAAAAGTGTTGTAGCGTTGAGACAATAATCCACACATTCTTGATTAACAATCTTTTTAATACCAGCACAATCACATGTGCATTTAGAAAAGGTTTTTAAAACAAACCAACATGTTTGTTGTATAACAATTTTAGGGGTCACATTAGAAAAAGTAGAAATGTCCATTTAAGATAAAACAGGCATGTTTAAAACCAACAAGAAAGGCACAAATCTTGAACTTACAAAGTTCACATTTGGTAGAACTTGAAGGCAATATCAGACATGAGTATTTAGAAACTGTGTTTGATATTGCGTTCAGATGGGGTGAAGTCACCCCCGGAAAAGCCAAATTTTGAAGATGCACACAAATAGCCGAATGTCAACATGTGCTACCTGCCATCACGGGAGATCAAGGGACATGTTTTGGGGGTGCAACCCCTTCCTCTCAGCTACTTTATTATTGAGGAAGGGGTTGCACCCCCAAAACGCGTCCATTGATCTCCCGTGATGGCAGATAGCACATGTTGACACACTGTGTGCCTCTTCAAAATTTGGCTTTTCTACAATTTGACAAGAAATGTTAAAAAATTGTAGCACACCAAAAAGCAAAGGGATTTGGAGGGGTTTTAAACTCTCCCCAAAACATCAATGATGTTCTTATTTTTTTGAATAACATCATTGATGTTTTCTTGATGTTTTCCAAGTCCCTATTACACCCCACGATCTCCCCGATCAGGATCTGTGCACTTTCCGAGGTGAAAGGATCTGGATCCACAACATCACGATCACCTAAAAAGATAGAAACCAAAAAAAAACATGTATTATAAATTTGCCAGCATCCATCTCTTACCTGAGCCTGTGGTCGCAGACACTCACCTGTTGTGGTGCCAATTTCCACCACGTCTTCCTCCTCCTGTTCTGTGGGTGGATTTCCCCTTCTTCCAGAGGTGGGGGGTCTCTGGTCTCCTCCGATGAGGGGTGTCCTCTGAGTCTTTTCTCCCCTATGTAAAAAAAAAATGGTATACTTAGCACACATATTTGATGGCAGAACTATAAATATGAAACATTGCTTGGAAGTGGGGTACAATTGTCTGTTTTGGCAGAGTTCCAAGATGTAGAATTTTTATTGTCCTTTGTCAAGCTTCAATGCTTTACCTGTTTTGTACAAGCTTCACAGATGGAGACACCCCTATAGTATCCACTGGAGCACCTGTGTGGGACCCCTAATAAAAAGGCTGTTCTTGTGTCCCACACTATTGCTCATGCGTCCAGATGTGTAACCAGCTGCTGAGTGTCCTCTCCTTACACAGAATCTAGTTTGCATTTCATTCTATTAACAAACACATCTACACAACCAAATTAGTTTCAGACAAGTAGGCCCTAAAAAATGTCGGCAAATGCATATGGCCAAAACAATGGTGTTTTCTAGGCTGCACGAAAAATGTTTGATACGAACGAATAATGTGGCCATGAACATGAAAGTTCACATCTAGAAATGGATAACAGTTAAGAAAAGCACATGGAGCAGCACAAACGTAATAAACATAAAAAGAATCGGAACACAGCACAACTACTTACTTTTTTGCAGCACTCTCCTGATCTTTCTGTACTGCTCATGCTCTCTTAATTTGAGATCCGACCACCGTTTCCTGAGCTGATCTTTCGATCGTCGTACCCCGAAATTCCAGCGCAGGCTCTTGACCACTTTTGCCATGATCTTGGCCTTTCGGACATTGGGGTTGGGGTAAGGTCCATACTTCCCGTCATAGTCGGCCTTCTTCAGGATGTCCACCATCTCCAACATCTCCCCAAAGGACATATTTGATGCCTTAAATCATCTCCTTCTGGATCCAGACGTTTCAGGCTCCGGGCTTTCCTCCCCCTCCTCCTCGTTGATATAATTAGCACGCACCTGCTGTGTCTCCGCCATGTGCTCTTCCCGCACTGCGCCGAACGAAAAGGGGCAGGGAATAGACTAGAAAGAACGTCAGGGGCGGGCGGAGTTACACGCATGCGCAGTGTGTATAAAGCGTAACGCGCGTGCGTAATATGTACGATCTGGGAGCGGAGGAAGGAGTATCGGAGGCGCCGATCATGATAACAAAGGTAAGATCTAAACTAGTGGTTAAAAATAATTGGGACAAGAATGAAAAATGCTGGGCTCAGAAGGACAGTCTGTTATATTTGTTAACATTTAATTTGCAACAATCATGAGCTGAAAATTGTGTGTGATTGATGAATAAAAAACTAAAACTATGTATCTTTTTCATACACAGGAAGACCTCAGCCAGGACGAGGCTGTGGAATGTGCCACACAGAAGGAGGCTGTGGAATGTGGCAGCCAGGAGGAGGCGGGGGTTAGTGGCAGCCAGGAGGAGGTGGGGCTAAGTGGCAGCCAGGAGAAGCCTGGGCCCAGTAGGAGCTTGACCGAATCGCAGGTTCCTCCCCTCCGCCTTCCAAACAAAAGACTCAGGAAGGGGAGTCACGTTCAGAATTCAGCGCCCAGGCTCATTCAGGAGGCTTCTGCGTCCCTCAGAGCCACCCCCACTCCTGAAGAGGCCTTTGCCTGCATGGCTGAAACCAAACTGCAGGCCATGCAGGAGGGTCAACGCAAGCTGTGTGAGGACCTTCTGTATAAAGTCCTAAGTAAGCGGGTGAGTGGCGAAATCACACCCAATACCCACCAAGTGAGTTGGCCCATCCCCCTCCTCCTCCTCCTCCTGCTGCCACAACTCTACCACCACAGCCACAGTGTGGAAGGAAGCGTGGAAGGAAGACCAGAGAGTGATGGCCCTGGGTTCAGTCTGGTCTGACAAAAGATGCAGTCTCTTGTATGACCACAGCCTGGGGACACAGATGTCATTTGCTGCTTTCCGGATCTCTGGGACTTCTGGACCAGACTGCACTCCCTTAGATATGGACTCCTCAGGCCACCAATTTTTCTGTAAAAGAATTGATGTGTGCCATGGGGGCCAAAGGCTTCACCAATTTCTGCTGTTTCTCCAGCGTTGCCTCCCTCTTTGTTTGGTTCTGAGCCCTTAATAAAGGAATTTTTGTTTCAATTATACTCACCTATGTGTGTTTTCCTTCAAAAAAAACAGTTTGTTGGTGAGGAGGCAGGTACATTTCAAAAATACAATGTGAAATTAACAAGGGACACCAATACCAAGCAATCTCCTTAAGATTAACTAATACAAGATATCAATGGTGTTGTGGTAACTTGACACACAAAACACACACAAAAATATTCTGGATTAAAAACCAAAAAAAAGAAAAAAAAAAAAAAAACAGCCTTGAAAAAAATACAAAATTAAAAACAACAAAAAAAAAAATTGGTCAGATGTGACAAATCAAAATATATTGAGGGAATCCCGATAAAGAATAAAGAAAGAAGTTTGTGAGAAGTCTGTGTGAATATGAGCAGCAAAACTACTTCATTCTTCTCACATTATAAAGATGAACAGAGTGTGCTGTATTAAACTATTTAAAACATTGCAGCATGACTAAAGTGCTGTATCCATTCCGAATGCTCATTTTACCAGACCGAGCTGTTCCGTTTCGGAATTTCTTCTGAGCATGCGTGGCACTTTGTGCGTCGGAACTGGCCACACACGGTCGGAATTGACGCAATCGGATTTTTCTTGTCGGAAAATTTTATAGCCTACTCTCAAACATTGTGTGTCAGAAAATCCGATGGAAAATGTCCGATGGAGCCAACACACGGTCGGAATGTCCGACAACACGCTCTGATCGCACATTTTCCGTCAGAAAATCCGACCGTGTGTACGTGGCTTTAGAGGTAGGACGTTGAGACAGAAGGGCACCAGCTCCAGTCTCAGAAGCATTAACCTCAAGGATAAAAAGTAACGAAGGATCAGGATGTGCCAACACAGGAGCAGAAACAAAGGCAGCCTTGAGACTCTCAAAGGCCTTAATGGACTCAGGAGACCAACTCTGTGGGTTACCGTCCTTTCTGGTCATATCAGGCAGGGGCTTGACCAGGGCGAAGGCAGAGATCCTCTGGGCTGGATGGCTTAAGTAGGTAGGACTGACAAGCAGGATATCATCAACAGCTGAGTAACTGTGGAGAGATAGGAGCTGGCAATTAGCCGACAGCTAGTGGCCAGCTCAGAGACAGAAGGGCTGAGCCCAACCCTGACAGCCTGCAGTCACGGGACGCCTCCCATCAAGGCAAAGTTTTTCCGTTCCTTTTTTGTTTTTTTCATGGGTCGTCGGCGCTTGGATCGAAGATGAATGAACTTTGCAGGACACTTTTTTTTTAATAAAGGACTTGTCACAAACTGTCTCCTGTCATTTTTACCATTTTGACACTATTTTTGGTGAATGTGTAGAGGTACAATATGCCCAATACCCATTCACATAGGGGGGTGCCAGGATCTCGGGGTCCTCTTGTTAAAGGGGGTTTCCAGATTTCCAGATTCCAATAAGCTCCCCAACCACAGACCCCCACAGCCACTGGGCAAGGGTTGTGGGGAAGAGGCCCTTGTCCCCATCAACATGGAGACAACGTGTTTTGGGGGACCCAAAAACAACATCCCCATGTTGAGGGCATGCGGCCTGTTACAATTCAGGAGGGGGGCGTTCTCTCGCCCCCCCTTGACTGCTGTGGCCTGCCAGGTTGCGTGCTCGGATAAGGGTCTGGTATGGATTTTGGGGGGACCCCCATGACATTTCTTTTATTTTGGCATGGCGTTCCCCTTAAAATCCATACCAGACCTAAAGGGCCTGATATGGATTTTGAGGGGGGACCCCAACACATTTTTTTTTTAATTTTGGCACAGGGTTCCCCTTAATATACATACCACACCCAAAGGGCCTGGTAATGGACTTGGGGGGGGACCCATGCCGTTTTTTTCAATGATTTTTATGTATATTGCCAGGTTCCGACAATACATTACAGCCACAAGCAGTTTTAAATGTCATTTTTTTCTTTAAAAATGTAATTTTGCTGCTCTCATTCATAAAACTATGAACGGCTGCTATGTTCGACTCGAACATCAGGCTCATCCCTATATGATATATACAGTGCCTTGAAAAAGTATTCATACCCCTACAAATTTTCCACATTTTGTTACAACCAAATATTGAAATGTATTTTATTGGGGTTTTTTTTTTTAATAGAACAACACAAAGTGGCACATATTTCTGAGGTGGAAAGAAAATGATAAATGGTTTTCCAAATGTTTTACAAATAAAAACATGACATGGCCGTTCACCTAAACTGACAAGCCAAGCAAAGAGAGCATTAATCAGAGAAGCAGCCAAGAGGCCCATGGTAACTCTGGAGGAGCTGCAGAGATTCACAGCTCAGGTGGGAGAATCTGTCGAAAGGACAACTATTAGTTGTGCACTCCACAAATCTGGCCTTTTTGGAAGAGTGGCAAGAAGAAAACCATTGTTGAAAGAAAGCCATAAGAAGTCCCATTTGCAGTTTGCGAGAAGACCAAAATTGAACTTTTTGGCCTAAAAGTAAAACACGATGAATATCACCCTGAACACACCATCCCCTCCGTAAAACATGGTGGTGGCACCATCATGTTGTGGGTATGCTTTTCTTCAACAGGGGCAGGGAAGCTGGTCAGAGTTGATGGCAAGATGGATGGAGCCAAATACAAGGCAATCTTTAGAAGAAAACCTGTTCTGCAAAAGACCTGAGACTGGGGCGGAGGTTCACCTTCCAGCAGGACAACGGCCCTAAACATACAGCCAGAGCTACAATAGAATGGTTTAGAATGGTTTAGATCAAAGCATATTCACGTGTTAGAATGGCTCAAAGTCCAGACCTAAATCCAATTGAGAATCTATGGCAAGTCTTGAAAATTGCTGTTTCCAAACGCTCTCCATCCAAACTGACAGAGCTTGAGCTCTTTTGCAAAGAAGAATGGGCAAAAAATTCACTCTCTAAATGTGCAAAGCTTGTAGAGACATACCCAAAAAGACTTGCAGCTGTAATTGCAGCGAAAGGTGGTTCTACAAAGTATTGAAGATTTTTTTAATCATTTATCATTTTCCTTCCACTTCACAATTATGTGCCATGTTGTGTTGGTCTATCACATAAAATCCCAATAAAGTACATACATTTTTTTGGTTGTAACATGACAAAATATGCAAAATTTCTTTTTTTTTTTTTTTTTTTTTTTGTTTACAAACTTTTTTATTGAGTATAAAACAGGGAAAAATATGGTACAGTACAAAATGTTGATTATCAGAGGTTTAACATCGATAAATAATAATCAGTACATAAAAAATAGAATAGCAATTTTGCATACAATGGTTGTGCAATTTGGTAATACCACTATAAGATTTTATTTGAGAAAGGTAGAGGTAGATAAGAAGTTATTCCACATTTATAAGACTATTTGCATGAGTGAACCAAGGATTCCATTTTTTTTCAAATATGTGTTGTGAGTTATTTAGAGTATGGAATAAAATATGCAAAATTTCAAGGGGTATACTTTTATACTTTTTCAAGGCACTGTATATTTGAAAATTGATCAATCTTGATGTACTGATTGCCTATCTCATTTCTTGAGGCCCTAAATAGCCGGAACAGTACAACTATCCCCCCAAATGACCCCTTTTTGGAAAGTAGACAGTCCAAGGTATTTAGTAAGAGGTATGGTGCGTTTTTTGAAGCTGCCATTTTTTTGTTACTATTTTTTGAAAAATTATGAAATTAACAAAAAATGTTTCCTTTTCACAAAGTTAACATTTTAACAAGTTATTTCTCACACACAGCAAAAGTATACTTATGCCGCGTACACACGGTCGGACTTTTCGTCTACAAAAGTCCGACGGACGCTGACGGACCAAAGCCGGCTGACAATCCGATCTTGTGTGGGCTTCCCCGGACTTTCAGCGGACTTTTCCAGCCGCAAATCTGACGGACTTTAGATTTGAAACATGCTTCAAATCTTTACGTCGTAACTACCCCGGACCCAGAAATCCGCTCGTCTGTATGCTAGTCCGACGGACAAAAACCCACGCTAGGGCAGCTATTGGCTACTGGCTATCAACTTCCTTATTTTAGTCCGGTGTACGTCATCACGTACGAATCCGTTGGACTTTTGTATGATCGTATGTAGGCAACTCCGTTCGTTAGAAAGTCTGCCGCAAGTCCGCCAAAAGTCCGCCAAAAGTCCGTTGAAAATCTGTCGGACGGGCTGTCGGACTTTTGAAGCCGAAAAGTCCAACCGTGTGTACGCGGCATTAGAATTATACCCCAAAACACATTCTGCTGTGTCTCCTAAGCTATGTATGGGGATACACAATTTTAGCACCAATGCGCCTACATAATCTAACTGATCACCTTTTAAAGCATTGCCTATGAAAAAATATAGGCGTTCAGAGAATACCAACTAGCCGTTTGGCTAATAGAAATGTGCAAGTAAGAAGACGTTTGGTTAATTGCATTTATGTGCCCAAAAATTTACTTTAGCATATTTTTTACTGAAATTTTGAGTTTCATAAACCATTGCGCCAGTATTGTATAACACAAAACATTGGAACTACCATTTTATTCTTTGGGGGGTCTGCTTTCAGAAAATATATGTGTCATGAACAGGTGTGACCAGAACCGTGTGATCTGCGACAGAGGACACCCAAACGTATATAAGTGAAAATATAATAGTTTATTAAAGAAAGTGAGTAAAATAATACAACCAACTCCAATATGACACAGGGCAATAACCAACCACAGACAGAGACCCACAAATAACAACAGATAGGTAAGTGCAATAAATGGGAAATACCAGGTTTATAAACAATAGCCAGGCCAGGGTCATACACAGCAGAACAGCAGATGGACAAGGGATGTTCCAGAGACAGAAACGTAAGCCAGGCCAAGGTCATACACAGGGAGGTCAGCCGATGGGGTAAGGAACACAGGACAGGGAGAGGATGGATGGGTAAGACTGCAGGCAGGGATACAAGGTAACAGGTGGGACAGGATAGGATCCGGGACAGGATCAGGTTCAGGGCACAAGATCAGATAGCTAGCAGGTCAGGAGGCAATGAAGAAATCAAGGCAAACATGTGAATGTTTGCCGGGTATTTATAGGCCTATGATTGGCCTCAAGTGACACCTGATTGTAGGAGGTACTGTCTGCTCCACACTGCCAGGATCCATCCGCTGGTGGACGCCAGTACTGCGGCCCAAAGATGATATATTATAAACAGGGAAAAGCTCTCCTGACAGTTCCAAACTGCCAGGAGACACCTGCTGGTGGACCTCAGTACTGCATGCCAAATAACAGATCTTACCAGCGGATGGAACATTTCCTGACAGTACCCCCCCTCAAAGGAGCGACCTCCGGACGCTCCAACTAGCCGTTGCTGGGGAAAGTCCATGGTGTCCAGCTGGGCAGTGGGCACATCAGGCTGGGCAGCGGACAGGAACACTCCAGGCTGGGCAGCGGACGGGAACAACTTGAGCTGGGCAGCAGACGGGAACAACTTGAGCTGGGCAGCAGACGGGAACAACTTGAGCTGGGCAGCAGACGGGAACAACTTGAGCTGGGCAGCAGACGGGAACAACTTGAGCTGGGCAGCAGACGGGAACAACTTGAGCTGGGCAGCAGGCTCCGGGTCATCGAGCTGGGCAGCAGGCTCCGGGTCATCGAGCTGGGCAGCAGGCTCCGGGTCATCGAGCTGGGCAGCAGGCTACGGGTCATCGAGCTGGGCAGCAGGCTCCGGGTCATCGAGCTGGGCAGCAGGCATGGGCACTTCAAGCTGGGCAGCTGGCATGGGCACTTCAAGCTGGGCAGCTGGCATGGGCACTTCAAGCTGGGCAGCTGGCATGGGCACTTCAAGCTGGGCAGCTGGCATGGGCACTTCAAGCTGGGCAGCTGGCATGGGCACTTCAAGCTGGGCAGCTGGCATGGGCACTTCAAGCTGGGCAGCTGGCACCGAGACATCAGGCTGGAGGGCAGACACCCGGACATCAGGCTGGAGGGCAGACACCCGGACATCAGGCTGGAGGGCAGACACCCGGACATCAGGCTGGAGGGCAGACACCCGGACATCAGGCTGGAGGGCAGACACCCGGACATCAGGCTGGGAGGCTGGCACATCCGACTGGGAAGCTGGCACATCCGACTGGGAAGCTGGCACATCCGACTGGGAAGCTGGCACATCCATCTGGGAAGCTGGCACATCCATCTGGGAAGCTGGCACATCCATCTGGGAAGCTGGCACATCAGACTGGGAAGTGGGAGCAGGTTGGGTTACTGGCAGGATTGTAGGAGTAGGGAAGAACTTCCGTTTCTTCTTTGGCTTAACTGCTGGAGATCTGTAGGTGGCTGTAGGACTGTAGACAGGAGGTGAGGCATACTGAAAGGAAGGGCTGGGATATGGCAAGGAAGGGGGAACAGCAGCCAGAGGGAGTTCTTGTGGGGAAGTTGCAGGTATTAGAGAAGAGGCAGGTGGGTTAAAGGCAGGATAGGTACAGGAAGTAGAAACAGGGCATTGATACTTGGTGGGGAGCAGGGTATATTGGGCTGTAGCTGAGGTTGCCATGAGCGATGGGGGGAATAGATTCTTGGGAAGGCAGGTGATTAATGGCAGGGCTGGGTTGTTGTGGCTTGGCTAAATTAAGGAGATCTGACCATGCCTGTAGCACAGGATGAACAAACATTGATTCACACACAGCCTGACTAACCAGTGATTGCACTGAATGGATGCAATCAGACAACACCTGCTGTGAACAAGAGGCATAATGTTCCATGAAAAAGGCTGGGTCATCCTCTAATAACCACACCAGAGACTCAACCTGATCAAAACTGAAGGGGGGAGAAAAATCATCCCTGCCCTCTGGAGTACTGGACAAGGCTAGCTCTGCACACAGCTGGATCAGAGGCTGAACATTTTCAAATAGAAATCTACCCTGATCAACCAGAGAATGGGCCAGATGGATACACTCCAGGAGCTGATCCCTGGCCCACTCTTTCAATACCAGATGACAGTAATTGTTATCCTCCAACACCAGTGAGGCAAGGAGAACAACTGTTTCTGATTGCATTTTCATAGCACTACAATGGTTCCTTTGCGCAGTCACTTCTGGTCAGAGATGGCCTTGATTTACTGTCATGAACAGGTGTGACCAGAACCGTGTGATCTGCGACAGAAGACACCCAAACGTATATAAGTGAAAATATAATAGTTTATTAAAGAAAGTGAGTAAAATAATACAACCAACTCCAATATGACACAGTGCAATAACCAACCACAGACAGAGACCCACAAATAACAACAGATAGGTAAGTGCAATAAATGGGAAATACCAGGTTCATAAACAATAGCCAGGCCAGGGTCATACACAGCAGAACAGCAGATGGACAAGGGATGTTCCAGAGACAGAAACGTAAGCCAGGCCAAGGTCATACACAGGGAGGTCAGCCGATGGGGTAAGGAACACAGGACAGGGAGAGGATGGATGGGTAAGACTGCAGGCAGGGATACAAGGTAACAGGTGGGACAGGATAGGATCCGAGACAGGATCAGGTTCAGGGCACAAGATCAGATAGCTAGCAGGTCAGGAGGCAATGAAGAAATCAAGGCAAACATGTGAATGTTTGCCGGGTATTTATAGGCCTATGATTGGCCTCAAGTGACACCTGATTGTAGGAGGTACTGTCTGCTCCACACTGCCAGGATCCATCCGCTGGTGGACGCCAGTACTGCGGCCCAAAGATGATATATTATAAACAGGGAAAAGCTCTCCTGACAGTTCCAAACTGCCAGGAGACACCTGCTGGTGGACCTCAGTACTGCATGCCAAATAACAGATCTTACCAGCGGATGGAACATTTCCTGACAATATGGCTATAAAGATATTCGGCTATTTCCATCAGACTAAAGATCTTGGGATACGCACCCTGGGGGCAAGAACAAGGTGCACTCCTGAGAGGAAGTACGGATACATTCTGCCAAACCTGGGAAGCACCCGCCCGGCCAATGTACATAAATGTGAAAGCAATTAAGGTTCCATTCGCACCTATGCAGGCACAATGGTGTGTGCGTGAATTTACGTGATTTTGTATGTCACATTTAGGGCAAGCCTATTCATTTTAATGGACTGCCATATACACAAAATTCGCACAGAAGTAGCACATGACCCTTTTAAAAAAATGCAGGGTACTTCATGGTGCATTTGGGTGCATGTCTTTGTGCTTTGCAAGAACCTTGCCTAAGATAAATGTTTCAACAAACAACTAAGATATTTGCTCACTCAAAATACTTTTTTAACAAGCAAAGTAAAAAGTGACAAAGATGCTCGTTAAGGTCTTCTGAGACTTTGTAACATGTTGTAAATTGTTTTTCACCAATTAAGGATACATTCTCTATAATAGAACAATCCCTATGCTGTGTATTCGCCAAAGGGAAACATGGTCAATGTCAGATACAGTATAATTAAGAAAACAAGGCTTTTGGAGGTATAGGGGAAAAATGTTATATATATATATATATATATATATATATATATATATATATATATATATATATATATATATATGACCTGGAAACGGTATATGTATAATTATGTGATAACATTTAACACTCTGTACTCTTGATGTAATGACATTCAGCCAGCAGTCCCTAAAGTGTGCATAAAGGCAATTTTTTTAGAGTTTTGGCTAGAGTTTGGATGAAGTCTGTGTGTGTTAGTTTGATGTGTACTATTGTTTATCGCAAGGTACATACAGTATATGTAGAATGAATGTCGTTTGTGTATCGCTGGACAGTAATTGATTTTTCTGGGTTTTTTACCCATATACTAGATAAGGAAAGTCGGATGTTCACTTACATGAATTACAAGGGTTTCTAACGCCTTCCTTCAGCTTGGCTGTATGCAAAGAACGTAAATGGTGGACTTTATTAAAACAATATAGCATAGAAAACATAGTGTTTGCCGTTTAGTATTTTTTCCAAAGCATGTCCATTTTACCAAAGTAAAAGTTTGATGAAATTTTAAAGAGACACTGTCATCTTCCTTTTTAGGATGAATTGACAGTGCATGTGCATAGTCTACCACCCAGCAAGGTATGCTCAGCTTGCCACCTTCCTGCAAGAGGAGGTAAACTTTGAGTAAACCCTGAGTAAACTTTGGTGGATGGAAAGTTGGAATTACCAAAGGGGCCCATGTTCAAGACCAATTTTGGGCCCACCTTTAACTGGTGTAAAAAAAAATTAACTATGTATTGACAGTCAGCAAGGTAGAAGTAACCTGTGTCCAGATCTATGTGACTAATGCCCCATACACACGGTCGGATTTTCCGATGGAAAATGTGTGATAGGACCTTTTTGTCGGAAATTCCGACCGTGTGTAGGCTCCATCACACATTTTCCATCGGCACACAGAGTTTGAGAGCAGGCTATAAAATTTTCCAACAACAAAATTCGTTGTCGGAATTTCCGATCGTGTGTACACAAATCCGACGCACAAAGTGCCACGCATGCTCAGAATAAATAAAGAGATGAAAGCTATTGGCTACTGCCCCGTTTATAGTCCCAACGTACGTGTTTTACGTCACCGCGTTCAGAATGATCGGATTTTCTGACAACTTTGTGTGACCGTGTGTATGCAAGACAAATTTGAGCCAACATCCGTCGGAAAAAATCCTAGGATTTTGTTGTCGGAATGTCCGATCAATGTCCGACTGTGTGTACGGGGCATTAGTGTGGGGCTCACCATCCATCTGACTAACACCTAATATAAATAAGCTCCTAAGTCTCAAAGGACCCTTGCACAAATAGTATGTCAACCCTGGCATCACTGCCCATACCCAATGTGACAGTGTTTAAGCCTGGCAATTTTTTTTTTTTTATTTACTGAGAGAGTTGATATAATTAAAACCCATTGTACAAAATTGTTCTTTTTTTATTTCAACTTGGTCTAGTTATATCATTTTCATCCATTATCTTTAGACATCTCCATACACTTTTTCAGCTCAGATGAGTAATATCAAACAGTTGTCAAAAACTTTTAAAGATTTCCATATCAAATTTATTGAAGCTTGGGTATCTTATTATATGCTGTGTAAATCTATCTGCTGTGGAACTGTAAGCTACAGTATAACTTGTCATGATGCTGTATGCTGCAGTCCTCAGGTTTCTGTATTATTAATGGTGCTTTGAAGGGCCCTGTCTACCAGTTGAGTTTTGTAATCATAAAACTGGTACTTGGTAGGTTACCTGACATTACCTATGTCATTCGCAGTGCTGCCTTAGGCCAGCCATAGACGGTTAAAATCTCAACCCTTTCAGCAGGCCGAGATTTGAGCCTTGTATGGGCAGGCTTAATGTATAAAGTTGACCGCTCGATCAACTTGGGTACAACCAGCCTGCCAGATTTTACTTAAGATTATCGCTAGTGGCTGCTATGGCCGCTAGCAATAATCACTGTCTTCTCCTGGCGGGGGTGGCTTTCTTGCCCCCCCCCCCCCCCACTGGGAGAACACACTGTCTCGGCAGGAGGGATTCCCCTGTCAGCACTGTCTGTGTTGATGAGGCAATCGTGCAAATTTCTTTCCTGCAACCATAAAAATTAGCACTGTCTATGGCCAGTCCTACTTACATTGTGCCATCATATTTTATTTTATCTTCAGCTGTCTCTGTCAAAGCAAGTGACAATGTGCACTACCTGTGGCTAGAGTACTCCCCTTGGTTGTTTCTCATTGTTTCTGTAATATTTAATTAAGTTTAAGCAGCTGGAGATTTTTTGGAAAGTTACTATTCAGAAAACATAAGTGTATAACATACATACTGTGCATGTATCTGAATTACACAATCTGAGAGCACTGAAGCATTTTATATTGTAGTTTCTAATTTAGTTGATAGTCTCAGCTCCTAATTTCGTTAGCTTGCATAAAATAGACACCAATGTCAAAGGTGTTCATAGTGGATTTGAAGCTTTCTTTTCCCTTGCTTTATCGCATGGTTGGGTTCTAAAATGTGGTTAGTCAAATTCTTATGGCAATGCAACTGTGCACACTAATGCCCCATACACACGGTCGGATTTTCCGATGGACAATGTCCGATCGGAGCGTGTTGTCGGAAATTCCGACCGTGTGTGGGGTCCATCGGACATTTTCCATCGGATTTTCCGACACACAAAGTTGGAGAGCAGGAGATAAAATTTTCCGACAACAAAATCCGTTGTCGGAAATTCCGATCGTGTGTACACAAATCCGACGGACAAAGTGCCACGCATGCTCAGAATAAATAAAGAGATGAAAGCTATTGGCCACTGCCCCGTTTATAGTCCAGACGTACGTGTTTTACGTCACCGCGTTCAGAACGATCGGATTTTCCGACAACTTTGTGTGACCGTGTGTATGCAAGACAAGTTTGAGCCAACATCCGTCGGAAATAATCCTACGATCTTGTTGTCGGAATGTCCGAACAAAGTCCGACCGTGTGTACGGGGCATAAGGCCTCATGCATACAGCTGGTTTGACCCATGTGCATCAAATTCTGGATTTTTCAGATACACTGGAGGTACGGGTGCACTTTCCAGCCCCGCTGCCAGCAGCCTGGCAAAATCTATAATCAGAGGCAGCTGGACACTATACCAAGAATGTCTGCATTTTCAGACATTCAGACCCAGAACACATATGGTACTAAACTTAAGCACTGCTCAGTACAGCATCCAGCCAGCACATACTTTTTTGACAGGCTGCTTGCAGTGGAGCTGGACGCTACATCTGTGGCTCCTGGGCTCCCAAAAATGCCCAGATTTGATGCACATGGGCCAAACCACCTGTATGTGTATAGCCTTAGACATGTGAAAACCAACTTCACTCTTTATCTTGTTCCATATCTCTGTATACATTTTCCCTGTTTTTGTTCACTTAGTAGTGTACCTGGTTCATGCACCACCTGGGACTTGTCCCATCCTAAGGAAAGCAAACTCTTCCTACTATTTCTTACCAGTAGACCAGTAGGGATAGGCCAAACACCCCCTTGTTCAGTTTGCAGTGGAACTCCCGAACAGGGGAAATGTTCTAACCCAAACTGCGAACCCCATCAAAGTCTATGGGAGCTGAACAGGAAAAATCAAAAGTGCCCATTTTGAAGGCCTATATGCATATGCAAGTAATTGGTCATAAAAAGAGCATGGGGGACGGGGGACGGGGGACTGGGGACTGCCCTGGGGGATATGTATCAATACATTTTTATTTTTTTAAAACAATTGTTCTTTTTAGGAGCAGTGATTTTAATTATATAAAGTGGCGCATCTGTAGCATGCATAAAATATGCTACAGCAAAAATAACATTTCTAAAGAAAAAAAAAACGAGTCAAATCCCATTTAAAATGATTTGCGGTTACAAGTGTTGACAACTGGCTATTGAAAGAAACTGCGTAGAGTTCCCCCCAAAATCCATACCAGACCCTTATCCAATCATGCAGCCCGGCAGGTCAGGAAAGGAGAGGGGAGAAAGGAGCCCCCCACTCCTGAACCATACCAGGCCACATGCCCTCAACATGGGGGGGTGGGTGCATGTTGATAGGGGCAAAGGCTTCTTCCCAACAACCCTGGGCTGTGGTTGTTGGAGTCTGCAGGCGGGGGGCTGATTGTTAAAGGGGGCTACATAATCTGGAAGCCCCCTTTAACAATGAATGGGTATCATTGTACCCGTGCCCATTCGCCAAAAATGTGTCAAAAAGAAATAACCACAAGAAACAGTTTCTGACAAGTCCTTTATTAAAAAATACAAAATAAAATTAAAAAGGTGTCCCTCAATATAAATTCATTGTCAATCATGACGCCCCGCCGGACCCGAAAAATAGAAAGAAAAAAACACTCCAACTCCTGGGAGGCCTTCTGCCATCTGCCCGCTCTGTGCTTTGACAGTTCTTATACGGGCAAGGGGCAGGGCCACCCGACTACGTCACCCGGTGGCACAACTCCCTTCTGACGTCACGTGACCATGACGCTTTTTTCTTTATTTTTTTTACGGGCACTTTATTTTTTTTATTTATCTATCAGCAGGGAAACCCATTGACAGCTGATGACTCATCAGTTGTTAAGGATCCACGGCCAGCTTTCAGGCCCCGATCCTTAACAACCAGCTTACACTGCACCCTGATTGGGCAAGGCTTTGCCCAATCAGGGCACAGAATGCACTGTGCAGCGCAAATTCAAGTGTTCGGCGAACGGCCGACAGCCAAATGTTCGGCCCGAACTCATGCTAGGGCCGAACGGTTCGCCCATCCCTACTCACCAGTATAAATAAGCTGCCATGGAAGGATAAAATATTTTTATATTAGAGAGTAAGGTTGGGCGAACAGTTCGGCACAAGCATGAGTTTGTGCCCAACATTGTCTGTTTGCCCCGTTCGAGAACACCCGAATGCCCTGCAATGCACTGTGCAGCGCGCCCAGTGCATTCTTGTGACCTTACCGACCCAGCATGCACCAGTCTATTATGTCACAAGGGGGGTGGTGCCACCAGGTGACGTCACCAGGTGGCCCCGCCTTTACCTATATAAGAACTGTCAAACGGCGGAGGAGGCATTCGGTGGTCAGCTGTCAATGAGTGCGGAGTGTTTTTTTTTCTTTTTCTAGCATGGTGGGCAGCGTGATTGATGATAGATTTACATTGGGGGATGCTGTGGGTTTTTTTTTCATAATAAAGAAATTGTCAAAAACTGTCTCTGTGTTTTTATTACTTTTTGACACTTTTTTGGTGAATGGGTACTCATTCACATGGGGGGCAGATCTGGGGGCCCCCTTGTTAAAGGAGGCTTCCAGATTCTGATAAGCCCCCTGCCACAGACCCCCACAACCACAGCCCAGGGTTGTGGGGAAGAGACTGTTGTCCCCATCAACGCAGAGCCCCCTGCCCCAAAGCCCCCCCATGTTGAAGGCATGTGGCCTGGTATGGTTCAGCAGGGAGGGCACTCACCTGTCCCCCCCTTTTATGAGCTGCCAGGCTGCGTGCTCAGATAAGGGTCTGGTATGGATCTTGGTGGGGCTCCAGCCGTTTTTTAATTTTTTTTTATTTTGGTGTGGGATTCCCCTTAAATCCATACTAGACCCAGGGTGACCCCACACAGTTTTTTTCTTTATTTTTCTTTCAATAGCCGGGTGCTGGCAATTGCAAGCACGAGTCAATTTAAATGTGATCTGACTCGGTTTTCTTTTCTTTAGAAATGTCATTTTTGCTGCAGCATGTTCTATATATGCTACAGATCCATTACTTTGCAGGCAGACTAAGGGGACCCCCCAGGCACTATATTTAAAGGAATTTTTCATTTTTATTGTTGCACTTTAACCATCAATAAAATCACTGCTCCTGAAAAAAAGATCATTTAAAAAAAAAATTTTTGCATTAATACATGTCCCCTAGGGCAGTACCCAGACCCCCATACCCCTTTTATGGCCAATTACTTATATATAAGCCTTCAAAATGGGCACTTTTTATTTCTCATGTTCAGCTCCCATAGACTTCAATGGAGTTCGCTGTTCGGGGGGGTCTTCGACCCATCTCTATTAGAGAGAGTTATGTCGGTCTATAGAAGACTCTTACAGATCTGGTCTTCATGTATGAAAGTGTTAGGGCTTCACTGCAGAGTTCAGTGTTTAGCACTATTGTGTCACAGTTATTGTACCCTGCACTGTATTACTAAATACTGTATATAAACATTGTAATGCTTCAAACCCACCATTTTTCACCCAGGCAGCGATACGTTTTATTTAAACATATCATGAGCATAATAATCATCTGTACCAGCAACAGGGTGTGCCAGGTGTGCCTGGGCACACCCTAATACCCCAGTGTGGTGCAGATTCCCCCTGTTTACTCCTGATATTTCTCCAAAGCCCCCTAACAGGGCTCCTTAAAAAACAAAATAATAAAAAGTAAAATAATAAAAATAAAAACTACTGACATTTTCCACTGCCCTACTGACACTACACATGTACACATACATATGTGTTTGAGCTTTGGGGTGCACACCTTAATGCAATAGGCTGTGCACACTTATAAACAGGATCACTGCACACTGAAATGCAATATACTAAACCTTCCTTTATTAAAATAGCCAGCAGGAACAAGTTCTACTGTGATGTGCTTCACGGTAGGCACAGTGCTTTCCCAAGCATTCTTTAGGAAAGCACTGTGCCTGTGAGTTATTTAACAAGTATTTGTTGTGGATTTGGTGCTTACAAGTGATGTTTCAGAACACATTTATCTCACTTAAAAACAGGTTTTCATATCCAAAAACATAACAGTAAGTACTTTATTCCATAACTCTGAAACCTTAAAAGATCCTTTGAGATTTATGGAAGCTGCTCCCATCTCCTGTGCCTTCCTCTTACATAGTTACATAGTTAGTTGTGTTGAAAACAAAAGTCCATCCAGTTCAACCTACAGAGGAAAAAAAACACAACAAATGAAACACCTCCATATGCACTATTCTTTACCCAAAGTTTATCCAGAGGAAGGCAAAAAGAAAACAATAAAGCATGATACAATTTCCTCCAGTGGTGGGGGGAGAAATTCTTTGTTCTGATCCCCCTAGAGACAATCAGATTTTCCCTGGATCAACTTTGCCTGTACATATTGATATCCAGTTATATTATGTACATTTAGGAAATAATCCAGAGCTTTGTTTAAAACAATCTACTGAGCTGGCAAAGACCAGCTCTTAACCACTTCAGCCCCGGAAGGTTTTACCCCCTTCCTGACCAGAGCACTTTTTACAATTCGGCACTGCATCGCTTTAACTGCTAATTGCGCGGTCATGCAATGCTGTACCCAAACGAAATTTGCGTCCTTTTCTTCCCACAAATAGAGCTTTCTTTTGATGATATTTGATCACCTCTGCCATTTTTATTTTTTGCGCTATACACGGAAAAAGACCGAAAATTTTGAAAAAAAATATTTTCTACTTTTTGTTCTAAAAAAAATCCAATAAACTCAATTTTAGTCATACATTTAGGTTAAAATGTATTCGGCCACATGTCTTTGGTAAAAAAAATGTCAATAAGTGTATATTTATTGGTTTGCGCAAAAGTTATAGCGCCTACAAACTAGGGTACATTTTCTGGAATTTACACAGCCTTTAATTTATAACTGCCTATGTAGTTTCTTGAGGTGCTAAAATGGCAGGGCAGTACAAAACCCCCACAAATGACCCCATTTTGGAAAGTAGACACCCCTAGGAATTTGCTGAGAGGCATGTTGAGCCCATTGAATATTCATTTTTTTTGTCCCAAGTGATTGAATAATGACAAAAAAAAAAATTACAAAAAGTTGTCACTAAATGATATATTGCTCACACAGGCCATGGGCATATGTGGAATTGCACCCCAAAATACATTTAGCTGCTTCTCCTGAGTATGGGGATATCACATGTGTGGGACTTTTTGGGAGCCTAGCCGCGTACGGGGCCCCGAAAACCAATCACTGCCTTCAGGATTTCTAAGGGCGTACATTTTTGATTTTACTCCTCACTACCTATCACAGTTTTGAAGGCCATAAAATGCCCAGATGGCATAAAACCCCCCCAAATGACCCCATTTTGGAAAGTAGACACCCCAAGCTATTTGCTTTGAGGCATGTTGAGTCCATGGAATGTTTTATATTTTGACACAAGTTGCGGGAATGTGACAAATTTTTTTTTTTTTTTTGCACAAAGTTGTCACTAAATGATATATTGCTCACACAGGCCATGGGCATATGTGGAATTGCACCCCAAAATACATTTAGCTGCTTCTCCTGAGTATGGGGATACCACATGTGTGGGACTTTTTGGGAGCCTAGCTGCGTACGGGGCCCCGAAAACCAATCACTGCCTTCAGGATTTCTAAGGGCGTACATTTTTGATTTTACTCCTCACTGCCTATCACAGTTTCGGAGGCCATGGAATGCCCAGGTGGCACAACCCCCCCCCAAATGACCCCATTTTGGAAAGTAGACACCCCAAGCTATTTGCTGAGAGGCATGGTGAGTATTTTGCAGCTCTCATTTGTTTTTGAAAATAAAGAATGACGAGAAAAATTTTTTTTTTTTTTTTTTCACTTTTTAAAACTTTGTGACAAAAACTGAGGTCTGCAAAATACTCACTATACCTCTCATCAAATAGCTTGGGGTGTCTACTTTCCAAAATGGGGTCATTTGGGGGGGGGTTTTGCCACCTGGGCATTCCATGGCCTCCGAAACTGTGATAGGCAGTGAAGAGTGAAATCAAAAATTTACGGCCTTAGAAAGCCTGAAGGCGGTGCTTGGTTTTCGGGGTCCCGTACGCGGCTAGGCTCCCAAAAAGTCTCACACATGTGGTACCCCCGTACTCAGGAGAAGCAGCAGAATGTATTTTGGGGTGTAATTTCACATATTCCCATGGCATGTTTGAGCAATATATCATTTAGTGACAACTTTGCGCAAAAAAAAATAAAAAAAATAAAAAATTGTCTCTTTCCCGCAACTTGTGTCACAATATAAAATATTCCATGGACTCAACATGGGGTCATTTGGGGGGGGGTTTGAACTGTCCTTGCATTTTATGCACAACATTTAGAAGCTTATGTCACACATCACCCACTCTTCTAACCACTTGAAGACAAAGCCCTTTCTGACACTTATTGTTTACATAAAAAAATATTTTTTTTTTGCAAGAAAATTACTTTGAACCCCCAAACATTATATTTTTTTTAAAGCAAATGCCCTACAGATTAAAATGGTGGGTGTTTAATTTTTTTTTTCACACAGTATTTGCGCAGCGATTTTTCAAACGCATTTTTTGGGGAAAAAACACACTTTTTTACATTTTAATGCACTAAAACACACTATATTGCCCAAATGTTTGATGAAATAAAAAAGATGATCTTAGGCCGAGTACATGGATACCAAACATGACATGCTTTAAAATTGCGCACAAATGTGCAGTGGCGACAAACTAAATACATTTTTAAAAGCCTTTAAAAGCCTTTACAGATTACCACTTTAGATTTGCAGAGGAGGTCTACTGCTAAAATTACTGCCCTCAATCTGACGTTAGCGGTGATACCTCACATGCATGGTGCAATTGCTGTTTACATTTGACGCCAGACCGACGCTTGCGTTCGCCTTAGCGCGAGAGCAGGGGGGACAGTGGTGCTTTTTTTTTTTTTTTTTTTTTTTCTTTATTATTATTTTTTTTTTATCTTGTTTTTAAACTGTTCCTTTCATTTTTTTTTTAAATCATTTTTATTGTTATCTCAGGGAATGTAAATATCCCCTATCATAGCAATAGGTAGTGACAGGTACTCTTTTTTGCAAAAATTGGGGTCTATTAGACCCTAGATTTCTCCTCTGCCCTCAAAGCATCTGACCACACCAAGATCGGTGTGATAAAATGCTTTCCCAATTTCCCAATGGCGCTGTTTACATCCGGCGAAATCTAAGTCATAAAATGCTCGTAGCTTCCGGTTTCTTAGGCCATAGAGATGTTTGGAGCCACTCTGGTCTCTGATCAGCTCTATGGTCAGCTGGCTGAATCACCGGCTGCATTTTCAGGTTCCCTGTTGAGACAGGAGAGCCAGAGAAAAACACGGAAGACGTTGGGGGGGGGGGCATTCCCTCCCACTGCTTGTAAAAGCAGTCTAGAGGCTAATTAGCCGCTAGGATTGCTTTTACATGAAAGCCGACCGCTGGCTGAAAAGAATGATACCAAGATGATACCTAAACCTGCAGGCATCATTCTGGTATAACCACTCAAAGTCGTGAATGGCGTACCTGAAGACAAAAAAATGGTTAACAATAAAGCACAGTAAATGGTAAGGTATAAAAAATTGCATACCTGAAAAGCAAACATGATAAAACATAACAACAATAAAACATTGCAGAATAGAATACAGTAAAAAAGAGCAGAACAATAGAGAGAATAGAGAGAAAGAGAACAATAAAACGCCAACTATTTTTTTTTTTTTTATATTTTTGTTTGTGTTTTTTTTTTTTTTTTACACTTTTTTTTGTAACTAACTTTTATAACTGTAACCGGTTCCAGGTTCGGGTCTCTCAAAATGCGATGGCATCTTGGGAGACCCTGTGAAAGTGTGCTTAGTCTGTGCAATGCTGTACCCTACACTAATACTCAACTAGTGAATGGTAGCGTTCAAAACATTCACCAATGCAAAGACCAGGATTGTCAGGACAGGAGGGGCAATAATAGCGGGTGTCACGCCTATATCCGCGCTTGCTGCAGACACGATATCTTCTTTGGGGGGTTCATTGGGTAGGGGTACTCGGGAGGACATAAAGAAAATGCCTCTCATGCAGCCGACTGCATTTGGTTGGGGATGTGAATGGGGGAAGTACGGGCGCTGCAGAAGAGGTGGGTTCCCAATTAGGATTGGCGAATGCAGCAGGAAGGGCACTATGGGCACGACGGGCCTGTGTTTGTCTTTTTGGTGGCAGCGGGACACTACTTGTGCTTGCCACCTCACCAGCTTGAACTGCACTTATGGGACTCGCCACGTCACCAAGTGTTACTGCAGCGCTGGTTTGACTACGACCGGGGTGTACTAGGCCGCTGGTGCTTGCCAGTTCACCAAAATGCTACAAAAAAAACTGTTAGCGATCGCAGGGATCAGGCCTGACTCTGCGAACGCTGCAGTTATGCGTTTAGTGTTTTGTAAGTGACAGTGATTGATCGATACTGCACTTGGGTGGGCTGGGCCGGGCGGAGGGGCAAAACGCAGGTGCTAGCAGGTATCTGGGCTGATCCCGCTAACACTGCGTTTGTGGGAACCCTAAACTGCTGGGGACGCTAGTATAGATTTGATCAGATCAGATATTGATTCGATCAGATACTATACCAATAAGGGAGGTGTATGCTGCGTGTGTGGGTGTTAGCGGTACTGGCGCTAACCTGACGCTGCCTGGGGCTGGTGCTTGCCAGTTCACCAAAACGCTACCAAAAAAACTGTTAGCGATCGCAGGGATCAGGCCTGACTCTGCGAACGCTGCAGTTATGCGTTTAGTGTTTTGTAAGTGACAGTGATCGATTGATACTGCACTTGGGTGGGCTGGGCCGGGCGGAGGGGCAAAATGCAGGTGCTAACAGGTATCTGGGCTGATCCGGCTAACACTGCGTTTTTGGGAACCCTAAACTGCTGGGGACGCTAGTATAGATCTGATCGGATCAGATATTGATGCGTTCAGATACTATACCACTAAGGGAGGTGTACGGTGCGTGCGTGGGTGTTAGCGGTACTGGCGCTAACCTGACGCTGCCTGGGGCTGGTGCTTGCCAGTTCACCAAAACGCTACAAAGAAAACTGTTAGCGATCGCAGGGATCAGGCCTGACTCTGCGAACGCTGCAGTTATGCGTTTAGTGTTTTGTAAGTGACAGTGATCGATCGATACTGCACTTGGGTGGGCTGGGCCGGGCCGGGCCGGGCGGAGGGGCAAAACGCAGGTGCTAACGGGTATCTGGGCTGATCCCGCTAACACTGCGTTTTTGGGAACCCTAAAAACTGCTGGGGACGCTAGTATAGATCTGATCGGATCAGATATTGATCCGTACAGATACTATACCACTAAGGGAGGCGTATGCTGCGTGCGTGGGTGTTAGCGGTACTGGCGCTAATCTGACGCTGCCTGGGGCGACTCATATCACCGCCGGGCGATGAGGGGGCTAAACCTTTATTCGGTAATAAACGGCGGGTGCCCTGACACTATAAAAAATAAACGAACTAACCAGCGTCACCCGTAACGGTTATACGGTGATCAGTGGTGAAAGGGTTAACTAGGGGGCAAGCAAGGGGTTAAAACATTTATTAGATAGTACATGGGGGTCCCTGTCGCTATAAAACGCTGACGGCGAACCTAAATATTTACGTCCCTAACTAACGTCACCAGCGACACTAATACAGCGATCAGAAAAATGATCGCTTAGCAACACCGGTGACGGGGGGTGATCAAGGGGTTAAAACTTTATTAGGGGGGGTTAGGGGGGTATCCTAGACCTAAAGGGGGCCTAACACTCACTGCCCTAACACTGTAACTGTCACAAACTGACACCAATACAGTGATCAGAAAAAAAAAAAAAAAAACCTACTTGGTGTCAGTTTGTGACAGGGGGGGGTGATCGGGGGGCGATCGGGGGGGGGGGATCGGGGTGTAATGTGTGCCTGGCATGTTCTACTGTGTGTGTGAGTGTTGGTGCACTCACATTACAGTCTTCTCTCCTCGGCCCGGAACGGAAAATACCGAGCCGAGGAGAGATGACATCATTTCCTCTGCCTCTGTGTACAATACAGAGGCAGGGAAATGATCCCATTGGCTGGGAGCGATCGCGAGGGGGGGGCCACGAATGGATGGCCTCCCCCTCACCACCAATCGCCGGGGGACATTTGTCGACCGCCGCAGGCACCGGGGGGGGGTCCGATCGGACCCCCCACCCGCGGGCAGGCAAGGACGTACAGGTAAGCCCTTTTGCCTGCCCGTGCCGCTCTGTCGACGTACATCGTCGTGCGGCGGTCGGCAACTGGTTAAAGGAGTCTTTTCAAAATTTTTACAGATCTTAATGTGAAGGTTAAATCTCTTTTCCTCTAGACATAAAGAGTGCTCCCTTGTCCTCTATGATGACCTTAAAGTGAATAACTCAACACCAAGTTCACTATATGGACCCCTTATGTATTTGTACATGTTGATCATATACCCCCCTTATTCTCCTCTTCTCAAGAGAGAATAAATTCAGTTCCTTTAATCTTTCCTCATAGCTGAGTTCCTCCATGCCTCTTATCAGTTTGGTTGCTCTTCTCTGCATTTTCTCCAGTTCCCCGATATCCTTTTTGTGAACTGGTGCCCAAAACTGAACTGCATATTCCATATGAGGTCTTACTAATGATTTTTACAGGGGCAAAATTATATCTTTCTGGTGTCTATACCTCTTTTATTGCAAGAAAGTTTTTTGCTCACTTTGCAAACCACAGCTTGGCATTGCATGCTATTATTAAGCTTATGATCTACCAAAACCCCCAGATCCTTCTCCACTATTGACTTCCTCAGTTGTACACCCCCCACTATGTATGATGCATATTTTTAGCCCCCAAGTGCATAACTTTACACTAATCAACATTAATCCTCATTTGCCACATTCCCGCCCAAATAAACAGTGCATTAAGTTTGACTTGAAGGTTAGAGACATCCTGCGAGGACGTTATTCTACTACATAGCTTGGTGTTATCTGCAAAGACTGGAAAGGGAATTTTAATTCCAGACCCAATATCATTCATAAATATGCTAAAAAGTAAGGGCCCCAACCAGGGGCATTGCTAGGGGGTGGCTTTTGGGGCTATAGCCCCGAATCTGAGGCCAATAGCCCCGAGTCTCTGCAGGGGTCCCCAAGGGGAGGGGAGGCTCTCTGGGGACCCTTATGTAAGGGGGGGTGCTCTCTGGGGACCCTGATGTAAGGGAGAGGCTCTCTGGGGACCCTGATTTTAAGGCCTAGGCTCTCTAGGGACCCAGATTTAAGGGGGAGGCTCTCTGGGGACCCAGATTTAAGGGGGAGGCTCTCTGGGGACCCTAATGTAAGGGGGCCTCTCTGGGAAACCTGATGTAAGTGGGGGGGGGTCCTCTGGGTACCCTGATGGAAGGGGGAGGCTCTCTGAGGACTCTGATGTAAGGAGGAGGCTCTCTGGGGACCCTGATGTAAGGTGATGTAAGGGGGGGCTCTCTGGGGACCCTGATGTAAGCGGGGGGCTCTCTGGGGATATATATATACACCCACACGTATATTACTGTATATATATATGTGTATGCCCGCCCAAGCGTATGACTTTCTTTATTACGCTGCTATGGGCTCTAGCCCCAGATCTTTTGTAGACCTAGCAACGCCCCTGGCCCCAACACTGAACCTTGGGGTACACCGCTAATAATCACCTTAGACAGGGCTGTAGATATTTTTTTTCCTGGGGGGGGGGGGGTTCGGGTCTTTCAAACTTAAAAACATCATTTACAATTTTATGTTGGGGGAGGTACAGTTAAATCGTGACAGCAGAGTGGGGCCATGAGACTTTGCAATGCAGCGCAGCAAAAATTATCCCCAAATTAGACCATTCAGAGCATGAATCATTAACATGTACTCTCTGAATGAAGCCTTTTAGACAGTTTCCTATCCAATTACAAACTGATTTTTAAATATCTGTAGACTTTACCTTACGCATTAGCTGTGTGTGGGGAACTGTGTCAAACGCTTTTGCAAAATGCAAGTATACCACGTCCAGAGCCACTTCTATGTCTAAGGTTTTGCTTACCTCATCATAAAAAGAAATCAGATTTGTTTGACAACTTCTGTCTTTCATGAATATATGCTGTCTGTTGCTTAAAATATTTCTTCCTAGCAAAAAATCATCTATTTGGTCTTTTATCAAACTCTCCAGTATCTTCCCGACTATAGAAGTTAAACTAACAGGTCTATAGTTACTTGGTAAAGACTTTGATCTCTTTTTAAATATAGGCACCATAGTGACCTTACGCCAATTCAGTGGTACTATGCCAGTCATTAAAGAGTCCCTAAAAATAAGAAACATTGGCTTTAAAATAATTGAAGTGAAGAGGGCGCTCAGAATTAATAAGTGATGGTTTAAACGTATTAAAACCAATAAAAATAATATTCACTAGCAAACATAATATATAAAAAGCAATATACTAAATAAGCTTAGATACAGTCATGTGATAAAACATGTGCTCTTAGCAATATATTGACCAATGGAGGCCAAAAACTATTAAATGAAGAAAATATTAGTCCAAAAAAAAAAAAACAACACACAAAGTGATCCAAAGAAATCTGTGCAGATAATCTTCCAAAAAAATTAGTGAGTGATCCTTCACCACAGACTGTAATCGCACCCCACGTGCTCTGAATAAATATTCTACTTACCAGAAGGAATTGACTCCTTTAATTAAAAAGTGAGTCAAAAGAAGCTTTGGCAGGATAGTACCTGTTGCAATGATATAGACTGGAGATATGTAGAACTCTTCTTCTGCAGAGATTATATATGGGATATGCAAAAGAAATAATGGAAACCCATAGTGTAATCCTATTTATTTAAAATATGATATAAAAATGCAAAAGCCAAGCGGCCGCTTACATGTGGCTTTTGCATTTTTATATCACTGGTTTTGAAATGACAGCGCTCACTTTTTTTTAGAACACGTGGGTGGATGCCATCTGATCCTGGGGCTTTATTCACCTTTATTCCGTCTTTTTATTTCTGGACCATATAAATTTTGAGCTTGGTTCATTCAGAGCTATGCCAGTATCATCGCCATTATGGACTTGAGCTCCCTCATGTTCCTTGTATACACAGAGATAAAGAAGGTATTTAATACATTTGTCTTCTCCCTCTAGGCCACTAAATTCCCTGGGAGGCCTCATTAGCCAGTTAAGGGTGAAAAGAGGTGAAAAAAAAAAAAAAACATGACTGAGATTTCTGGTTCTCATTAGTTTTGGGGCTACAAAGACTCTCAGAACATAAAGTGGAGGGACACCAATTTGTTATACTATCAGACAGGTTCATTTTTACCTCACATTTAACCCATCAGCCTGAGCCTAAATCCTAAAATTCACTTTAGACACTAGCTGGACAGTATTACTATAAATATTTATGTGCTACCAATAAAGATCTTATTATATATTGAAACGTATTCATACCAACTGAGGTTTTGCTTATAATGAGCACATAAGGGGATAAACTGAAGTGACATTTCATAATTGCTATACAATTATCTATTTTTTATTTGATTGCTTAGTTCTTAGGTTTCTGGCTGTCATTAAGAAGCCCCAATTACTAAATAATTTGCCAGTTGCTCTGGTATTTGTCAGCATTTTGCCCTTCTTTCTAATAAATGAAAACTGTCAGAATGAGAGTCAAAGAATTTGACAAGGAAGTAGCATTTAAAACCTGTTCAAAGAAAATTGCTCAATTATGACATCATATATTGTTTTTGGAAGGCCATGCAATAGTAAAACTAGATATAAATGAGCAGTTAAAGTGGTACTAAAGCCTAAACATTTTTTACCTTAATGCATTCCTTGCATTAGGATAAAATATGTAGCCATATGCCCCCTCACCTCTCCTTATATTTATCTGAGCCCTGTCTTGAGCCAGCATTTTGCCCATTTGTAGTGGCTCTCGCTATGGGCATCCGCAGAACTTTTTTCTGGGGCTGGCATCATTTTAAGGTCACCCATGCTCTACCCTGACAATGTTATGAAGGGGAGGGGGCTTAGTCATTATCACATAAAACGCAGGCCAGGCCAGGGTCCAACATATAGATCCCCCTTTAGAGCAGGCCAGGGTCCCCCATATAGTTCCCCCTTTAGAGCAGACCAGGCCAGGGCAGGTCCCCCATAGAATAGATCTCCCTTTACTTAGTCCTCTTACTCTTACCTTTTTTTCACCTCACTGGGTCCATCAATGCAGCCTCACCAGTGCCCATCAAATGCAGCCTTACCAGTGCCCATCAAATGCAGCCTCATCAGTGCCCATAAAATGCAACCTACCAGTGCCCATCAAATGCAGCCCCATCAGTGCCCACCAAATGCAGCTTATCAGTGTCCATCAAATGCAGCCTTATCAATGTCCATCAAATGCAGCCTCACTGTGCCCATCAATGCAGCATCACTGTGCCCATCAATGCAGACTCACTGTGCCCATCAATGCAGACTCACTGTGCCCATCAAATGCAGCCTCACTGTGCCCATCAAATGCAGCCTCATCAATGCCCATCAAATGCAGCCTCACTGTGCCCTTTAATACAGCCTCATTGTGCCCATTAATGCAGCCAGCCTCACTGTGCCCATCAAATGCAGACTCACTGTGCCCATCAAATACAGACACACTGTGCCCATCAATATAGCCTCACTGTGCCCATCAAATGCAGCCTCACTGTGCCCATCAAATGCAGCCTCACTGTGTCCATCAATGCAGCCTCACTGTGCCCATCAATGCAGCCTCACTGTGCCCATCAATACTGCCTCACTGTGCCTATCAATGAAGCCTCGGTCTGCCTATCAATGCAACCTTACTGTGCCCATCAAATGCAGCCTCACTGTGCCCATCAATGCAGACTCACCAGTGCCCATCAATGCAGCCTCACTGTGCCCATCAATACTGCCTCACTGTGCCCATCAATGCAGACTCAGTCTGTGCCCATGAATTCAGACTCAGTCTGTGCATATTAATGCAGACTCACCAGTGTCTGGATTACACAGAGGGTATCTGCCGCTGTGTCATGGAGATTGCATCTGAATTCTTTGGCGGCACTGTAACAAAGTCCGGACCTCCTACCGAACTCCTAAACCTACTGTTTCATCTATCACAGGAGGAGCCGCCAAAGAATTCAGACACAAGCTCCGTGACAAGAGGAGGAGGAGGAGAGAGGGGAGGACATTCCACTTGGATCGGCCCTGGGCGATGCAGCACAAACCTGGTAGAGGTTCTAACCCTTAACCACTCTATCCAAAAGTGAAATGAAAAAAGTTATACTAAAAAAAATCTCCTAAATTTCTTCAACCTTCACATTTCATGTAGTGATGCCTTTCCCATTTGCCGACCAGTCGCCACAGTTATACTGTGGCAGGTTGGCTTGGCTACGCAAATTGTCGTAGCTGTACGTTGGTCCCTTTAACAGCTAAAGTAGGTGCGTGCACACGCCACCCGAGGCGCATCGCTGGAGCCGATGCGTGTGGCCGGGGGCCGCGATGTCTGCTGGCCATCCGCGTTCGCTCCACAGAGAGCCAGAACGGGGATCTGTCAATGAAAACAGATTGTCTGTTCCTAGTGATCAGGAACAGCGATCTCTCTGTACTCCCTGTCAGTCCCCTCCCCCCACAGTTAGAAACACCTCCCTAGGGAACACTTAACCCCTTGATCTCCACCTAGTGTTAACCCCTTCTCTGCCAGTGCCATTTATACAGTGATCTGTGGCTATTAGCTCTGGTCACTGTAATAATGTCACTGGTCCCAAAAGTGTCAAAAGTTTCCGATCTGTCTGCCGCAATGTCGCAGTCCCACTAAAAATTGCTGATCACTGCCATTATTAGCGAAAAAAAAGAAGAAAAATGCCATAACTATATCCCCTATAAGGGGCCTAATAGGCGCTATATTTTTTGCGCAAACCAAAAAATATATGCTTATTGCGTTTTTTTTTACCAAAAATATGTAGAAGAATACATATTGGCCTAAACTGATGAAGACATTTTTGGGGGGGATATTTATAATAGCAAAAAGTAAAAAACATTGGTTTTTTTTTTCAAAATTGTCGGCTTTTTTTGTTTATAGAGCAAAAAAATAAAATCAAATACCACCAAAAGAAAGCTCTATTTGTGGGGAAAAAAGAACACCAATTTTGCTTGTGTACAGTGTTGCATGTTACAGTGCAATTCTCAGTTAAAGCAATGCAGTGCTGTATCGCAAAAAATGGCCTGGTCATTAAGGGGGTAAATCCTTCCAAGGCTGAAGTGATTAAAGTGGACCTTCAGTCATTTTTTAATCTTTCCATCTATTAAATCTTCTGCCCTTGTTGTTTTAACTTTGGATAGTAAAACATTTTTTTTTCCTGCCAGTAAATACCTTATACAGCCCACTTCCTGTTTCTTGTCTGGTCAATAGCCTATGCTTATGACATCATGCACAGCTCTTTCAGAGTATGCCAGGAAGGGAGGGGGGATGAGTCATAAGAGGGCCAATGAGAGCTGCAGGGCTGCAGAGCTGGAAGTTTGTGTCTGTGTAAATCCAGGAAGTGAACAGGCAGCAGCTTCAGCTGCCCACAGTTAAAATGGTTGCAGCCAGACTCAGTGGAGGGAGATTTCTGCAGCATATTTGGCAGGATCACATTATATATAAAATAATATGCAAAGTGGTTAAAGGGAAGCTTCGGAATGGCAAAGATGTTTTTATTACAAATTATGTGAGCAGACTGCAATTCCATGAGATTCCATGACACTGGAAACAAAATTTAAAAAATAGTTTTCTTATTTGAAAATTAGAGAACCTGTTTATTTTATTTTTATTCTGTTCCTTTACAAAGTGTGAATACATTGTTATAGTCATTTCCTCTGAGGTTGTTATGTGTTTACCTAATACTGGAAAGGAAAGAGAGTGAACTGTCTGATCATCTCTACTGTGTAACACAGTGGTTACCTGATTAGTACTGTGGCCTTGCAAAGCTGGAATTTTTAGTTAACTGTCGGCATGCAGTATTCATATTCTATCTGTATTTGCCTGGTTGCTGCTTTTTTCTCCTATGACCCAAACACATACTATTGGATTAAAGCGGAGTTCTGCTTAAAAAAAATAATTAAAAGTCAGCAGCTACAAATACTGCAGCTGCTGACTTTTAATAATCGGACACTTACCTGTCCCAGGGTCCAGCGATGCGGGGGAATGAAGCCCCGCTTGTTTCCCCCTCCTCTCCGTGGTGCTGGCATTGTAACTGTGGGCGCCCGTGTGTGGCTTCACAGCTGGGCACCCACTGTGCATGCGCGAGCCACGCCGCGCGCCGTGACTGGCCGGGCAATCATCTGGGACCTGTGACGTGTCCCAGATGATTGCTGAGAGGGAGGGGGGTGATCTCCCTTCCGGTGTCGCGGTGCGCCGGGAGGAATTGGGAGCTGGGACCCTCTAAAAAGATAGTATCCGCTCCCCCCCAAAAAAATTACATGCCAAATGTGGCTTGTCAGGGGGTCACCTACCTTAGAGCGGAAGTTACATTTTTGGGTGGAACTCCGTTTTAATTGAATTCCGACGAGATAGGCAGAGAGATTGTGAAATAAGACAAATAGATACAGTGGAACTCTGAATTACGAGCATAATCCGTTCCAGGAGAATCCTTGTAATCTAAAGCACTCGCATATCAAAGCGAGTTTCCCCATAGAAGTCAATGTAAACGAAGATAATTCATTCCACATTGACTTCTATTGTATGCAGTATCGCATTTGGCCAGAGGTGGGGGGAGCCGAAGAGACTCGGAAATATTCAGAGAACGCTCGGAGCCGCTCAGATGGACTCGGAAACCCTCTGAGAGGTTTGGGAACGTAGTATTTCCAAGTGTTTCCGAGTATTTCCGAGTGCATCCAAGTGCATCTGAACAGCTCTGAGTGTCACCGGCGCCCCCACCTCTGGCCAAATGTGATACTGCACACCACAGAGGCTTGAATGCTGCTCGTTTTGCAAAACAACACTTGCAGACCGAGTCAGGATTTTTTTAAAGTAATAGCTCGTATTGCGAAACGCTCGTTAAACGCGTTACTCGCAATCCAAGGTATTACTGTACTTTGTTCATTAGAAGAGTCTTTTATTTTTTTTGTAGGTGTACCCAGTCTTCATTTAAACCTCTTTTTCTTGTTCATACATCACGGAACACAGAGACTTGATAATTACTTAGTGGGTTAGATAGTCACCATCAGGTGATTGGACACTGGCAAGCCTAATTACAAGGCGAGTTCCTCCCCTACATAACCCCTCCCATATGGAGAGTACCTCAGTTTTTTCGCCATTGTCTAAGGTGTTTGGTCACTCTAGAAGATGTGCTAAGAAGAAAGCTCTGCTTGATGGTCTCTGCGGAGGCCTAGGAGCTATACAACCGGATCCATACCTCGGGCCAATATATAAGCCTAAGATGGATGGTACCCGGGCCTTGTGTATAAAGAAACAAGGTTTTGCCTGTAATGTCGCTCTTTGAGGACTGAGCTCTGGGATCCAGTGCTTTGGTGCACAAATTAAGTTGCATAAAAAGTTTTTCTGGCAGAGTCTTCTACAGGTCCAGTGAAGAGGATCCTGTGAGTAGGAACCCAGAACCCTGAAGGTTGCCACAACGCTACCCGCCGTGATGGGTGAAAGTTGGATCTGTCGTGTTATCAGCAGTCCTGCGGCGGGGATAAGGTAAGTGAAGACAATCCTAAAGTATACACATTATGGATTATTGTCTTTTGAGTAGTTGCATGTCGTACCTGGTTTCAGCCACTAGAGGGAGTAAGAACATACCTGGTGTATACTTACATGCCATCCAGGATACACGTTCAGTGAAGCTGGTCTAAGAAGCCGCTCACCTCCTCCGCTGCAGGATCTGCCACATAATATAGAAGGGGGGGATCCCACGCTGTCTGGGGGTCCCGCGCAGTTCTCAGGGAATCCCCTTTCTCCCCCCTCACCCCTGGCCGCCGTCATGTCAGTCCTACGCACGCGCGCATAGGGGGCGTGCTTTTACGGTGATTTTTGGCAGGGAAGGAGGGGGGCGTGGTTGTGGCGCTGTGCATGTGCTGCTTGCACAGTGTACCAGTGCGCAGGCACAAAGGGGCTATGTTTAAAGCCCAGTACGCCAGAGCTCCTGTAAGCAGTGGGACACAGAGCTGTGGGCAGTAAGCATCTCAGTGGATCCGGATCTAGGCATACCTAAGACACCTACTCTGCATCAGGTTGTGCAGACTGAGCTAATGTTTATATTGTAAGACCAGGGCACAGCAGTGATTGCATTTGTACTAGTACCTCTGCTTTGCAGCTTAGGACTATGTCTCCTCGTAAGAGGGCTTCAGGGGGAGGTAAAAGAGGCACTAAAAGATCACTCCCTACTTCTAGGGGTCCCGGGGATGCCTGCAGGATTTCATCCACCCCTGAAAGACTGGAGGCAGCCTCACAGGATGAGTCTGTGCCCCTGTCAGGCTTTGCAGCCTCTCCCAATGTTACAGTCCCTGTATATGTCACTGAAGACAATATGAAGGCTGAATTGGATGGTTTGGAAGGAAGGATTACTACTTTTATCACAGCTTCCTTAAAGAGTTGCAGGGGGTAGATCCCCTCCCTCTGCTTTAGGTTCCCTATCGGATGAGCATTCTGATGAAGAAATATCCCTATCTGGGGATCGTGAGCAGTCGGACGATTCAGGGGAAGAGGAGAAGCTCTCTTCTGCCTCCGAGGCCCTCAAAGTACAGGTGCAATACTTTACTGAGTTGGTGCGTACCACATATAGATTGCCCTCTGCTGAGGCTGCCAAATCCTCTGTTTCCCGGAAATCCCCACAGGCTGCATATACCTTCCCAATTCATCCCTTATTGGAGAAGTTGTTGTATGATGACTGGGGTCACCCAGATAAACTATTTTCTCCTCCTAAGAGGTTTTCTATGCTTTATCCGGTGGAGGAAAAATTCACCAAAAAATGGGAGGTGCCAGCAATAGATGCGGCTATTTCTTGTGTGAATAAAAGCCTGACCTGTCCTGTGGACAATGCTCAAGGGTTCAAGGATCCAACTGATAAGAAGCTGGAAACTTTATTTAAAGCTTCCTTTTCTATGGCTGGCGCTGTGGTCCAGCCTGTGATTGCAGCAATCGGCACGTGCCAGGGGTTCAAGGATCCAACTGATAAGAAGCTGGAAACTTTATTTAAAGCTTCCTTTTCTATGGCGGGTGCTGTGGTCCAGCCTGTGGTTGCAGCAATCGGAATGTGCCAGTTTCTCAAGGAACAAATGAAGCAGGTACTTAACCTCCTCCCCACTGACGAGGGGGAGGTTTATGCAGACCTTCCTAAGGCCTTATGTTTTGCGGTTGATGCCATTATGGATTCTGTTCAGCAAGCATCCCGCCTTTCCCTCCTGCTCATACACATGCGCAGGGCCCTTTGGCTTAAGCATTGGGCAGCTGAAGATTCGTGCAAAAGATATTTGACTGCGTTCCCATTTTATAGGGAACGCCTGTTTGGGGATGACCTGGACAAATACATCCAGAAGATTACCGGGGTAAAACCACGTTGTTACCGGTCAAAAGAAAGAGTAAACATCCCACATTTAGACATTCTCTGTCCCCAGCCCCTAGAGCCTTGTCCTCCAGGCAGTGGCGACGGCCTCCCCAATCCAATACTAGGGGAAAGGTCCAAGGCCAAGCCCAAGGGCAAAAGAAGTCTTGGGGTTCAAGATCTGTTAAGCAGAACCCCAAAACCTCCCTATGAAGGGGCGCCCCTGCTCGGCCAAGTGGGGGGAAGGCTGCTGCAGTTTGCAGGCGCCTGGCGGGAAGAGATTCAGGACAGATGGGTAACCTCCACGGTGTTTCTGGGCTACAAGCTGGAGTTCCCGCCTTCTCGTTTCCTAACGTCTAGAGTCTCCAAGGATCCAGAAAAAAGAAGATCCTTGTTTCTGGCCTTAGAACATCTACTATCCCAAGGGGTGATATTAGAGGTGACCCCAGAGGAGCAAGGCTCAGGGTTCTACTCAAACCTCTTTACGGTTCCAAAACCAAACGGGGATGTCGGACCTATTCTAGATCTAAAAGACCTGAACCAGTATTTAGACATTCGTTCTTTCCGCATGGAATCTATCCGCTCTGTAGTTTCCACCCTTCAGGGGGGAGAATTCTTGGCATCAATAGACATCAAAGATGCTTATTTACATGTGCCAATATTTCCCGCTCACCAAAGATTCTTGAGGTTTGCGGTGGATCAGCTCCACTTCCAATTTATGGCCCTACCTTGCGGTCTTGCTACAGCACCTCGAGTGTTCACAAAAATTCTAGCCCCGCCCTTAGCAAAACTAAGGGCTCGGGGTGCAACAGTGACAGCTTATTTGGATGATTTGCTTCTTGTAGAACAGTCTGTAGCACGCTTAGACCGCAGTATGCTCAGCAAAGTAGAGTACTTTCAGTAGCTAGGCTGGGTCCTCAATCTAGAAAAATCTTCTTTAAAGCCCCTAAAAAGGCTGGGCAGGAAACAGTGATCCGGGGTGAGCTGTGCTGTGTGCTGGGCAGGAAGCAGTGCTCCGGGGTAAGCTGTGCTGTGTGCTGGGCAGGAAGCAGTGCTCCGGGGAGAGCTGTGCTGTGTGCTGGGCAGGAAGCAGTGCTCCGGGGAGAGCTGTGCTGTGTGCTGGGCAGGAAGCAGTGCTCCGGGGTGAGCTGTGCTGTGTGTTGGGCAGGAAGCAGTGCTCTGGGGAGAGCTGTGCTGTGTGCTGGGCAGGAAGCAGTGCTCCGGGGTACACTGTTATGATCTTTTCCTGCTCTGCCCACCTGTACTGAGCTGTGAAAGCCCCGACTCAGCAAGTAAAACGAGTACCGAGGAGAGAGACAATTTTCCAGTTGTAAGCTGTTTTTGTGGCAACAGGAGGCATAGGATTGTGGGCTCTACTAACTCCAGCTGTGGAGTACACAGGCAGGAATTATCAGATGCTGCTGCCTCTGTAGCCCAGAGCATCCTTGATACAGCATCCCTGATAGCAGGTGGCGGAGTGATATTCAGCTGTCAGGGATTCTGTAGCCGGGACTACAGCGACAGTATCGGAAAATGCGGCTGCCTGCTTGCTCATTCCGCAGCCAGTGGCTGCAGTTCTGACAGGAATTTTACATTCAACTAATAGTCACGTTGGCAGTGCTATTAGTTAGCAGGGGTGCCAAACTGGAGTTGTCACACATTGTGACAGTGAAAAAAAAAAAAACTGGGGTGTGCCTTGGCATTAGGGTGTGCCCAGGCACACCCGGAACACCCCCTGCGCACGCCTATGAACTCAGCATTAGGTTTGCAATTTAATCTCAGCCATCTAAAGCTATCAACGATGAACTTCCCAGGGTGGGAACACCCACCTCCTTGAATCACTTAATTCATCTCTGTATACAGATTGACTTGCTGCCTGAGCGAAAGAAAAGAGCTGGAAGCTGCATCTGATGCCTGAAAGAGCTGGGAACCTGCATCTGATGCCTGCTCGTTCCGGGGCCCCATTATCTGCCTCCATTGTGACAATGCCTAAAAATGCCACTGACATTAAGGAGGCTCCACATGCCAGCTTTCCTAGACCTCCTCTGTCCAAACAAGAACAGTCTCGACGTCGCTGTAACAATCTCTTTCTCTAGATGATGAAGGCCACTTCTTATGGACTTATCCCCGAAGACACTGTAGGAAACCCTCTCCTCCACCTCATACTGTTGCTGCACTAAATCCCAGCCAAAACCACACCTTGCTGCCAGTCTCCTTCCAGCTAGCAGAAAAGACTCTCTCTGTTTCCGCCATTGTGAACTCTGGGGCCTGTAGTTGTTTTGTGGACTCTTTCTTCGCAGCCATGCATGAAAAATAAACAGCTTCTCAGGTTCACCTGGTGGATGGTTCAGGCATCAAATCTGGACCTGTCACTCTAGAGACTGCACCTATCCTGTGTCTTACAGCTTCTGATCATCAGGAATTCTTACATTTGGATGTCATTACGTCCCCTCTGTTCCCTGTTATCCTTGGGCAACCCTGGTTGAAGGCTCATAACCCGCTCATCAATTGGTCCACTGGGGAAGTGTCTTTCCATTCCGATTATTGCAGGAAATTCTGTCTTCTTCCTACACCCAGTCCTAGAGAACCACTCCTCTACATCAATGTGGATTCTGAAACTGCTAAACTTGCGCCTTCTGTCTATCATGAGTATCTGGACGTTTTCAACAAAAAGAATGCTGACACTCTTCCCCCTCACAGACCTTACGATTGTCCTATCAAACTTTTACCTGGCACAGAGATTCACTTTGGAAGAATCTACCCACTCTCTGAACTTGAACTAGAGGAGTTACGAAAATACATCAATGAATCTTGACAAAAGATTTATCCGGCCATCTTCATCACCTGCTGGAGCAGGAATATTCTTTGTTGAGAAGAAAGATCACACACTCAGGCCTTGTATTGAATATCGGGACTTAAACAAAGGAACCATTAATAGTCTGTACCCCTTACCACTCATCCATGAACTGTTCCAGAGACTACAAGAAGCATATGTATTCTCCAAATTAGACTTAAGGAGAGCTTATAACCTGATCAGAATCAGAGAGGGTGATGAATAGAAGACGGCCTTTAGGTCTCGTTTCAGGCACTTTGAATACCTGGTGATGCCCTTTGGACTGTGTAACGCACCAGCTACCATCCAGCATTTTGTGAATGATGTTTCGAGACTTATTTACTATTGTCTATTTAGATGACATTCTAATTTTTTCTACTTCTCTAGAGTTACATCGGTTCCATGTGAACAAATTATTAAGCAGACTGAGAGAACATCATCTCTATGCCAAAGCGGAGAAATGTGAATTTGAGAAGCTCACCATCCAGTTCTTGGGGCTCATTATCTCCGTAGATGAGATTGCCATGGACCCAGAAGATATCTGCAGTACTCGATTGGCCTGCCCCTACTGATAAAAAATCTGTGCAGCAGTTTGTGGGGTTCGTCAATTTTTACAGAAAATTCATCAAGGACTTTTCTGGTATCATTTTTCCCTATCACACAGTTAACAAGATTACGCACAACTTTAACATGGACCTTGGAAACTCAAGCTGCATTTGAGAGACTGAAGGATCTTTTTACATCTGCACCCATTCTGAAACATCCGGACCTTGCTTTGCCCTATGTTCTCGAGGTTGATGCCTCTGAGATTGCTGTGGGAGCCATTATGGGGGTCATTTACTATAGCGCCAATAAATGATCTTGCAGTCCCGGAAAATATTACAATTCAACCTGTTCTTACAGAGAGTTCTTGGTAAATTATAATTCTATTAACTCAATAGAAACAAATCCCTGAAGTGAGAAGGGAGGTGAGAAGTAGTCCTGTACAGTGGCGGCTGGTTCCTAGAAATTTTTAGGGTGGCGCAAACAAACTGAAAAAATTATAAAAAAAAAAATCAAATGCAGCCAATGTGCCCATCAAACGCAGCCACTGTGCCCATCAAATGCAGCCACTGTGCCCATCAAACGCAGCCACCGTGCCCATCAAATGCTGCCAGTGTGCCCATCATATGCTGCCATTGTGCCCAACTGCCCATCATATGCTGCCAGTGTGCTCATCAAATGCAGCCAGTGCGCCCAACTGCCTATCAAATGCTGCCAGTGTGCCCAACTGCCCAGTGTTTCCATCAAACACTGCCAATATGCCTATCAAATGCTGCCAGTATGCCCATTAAATGCTGCAAGTGTGCCCATTAAATGCTGTCATTGTGCCCCTGCCCGCTCGCCGTCTGCCCGGCACTTACCCTGTGTCTGTGGGGCAGCAGGTAACGGCGTCGCTTTCCTAACACAGCTGAGTGGACTGTGAGCGCCAAGCATGGCGATCGCAGTTCATCTATTTTGCAGCCTTACTTACCAGCTCCACTCAGGCCGTGCGTTCCACGGAGCTTCTGACGTCACTCCCGGTTTCCCTCTGGCACAGGGAAACCGGAAGTAACATCTTAACTTGAAGAACAAAGCACTCGCCTGTAGTGATACTACAGGCAGAAGTTGTTCAGCGCAATGGAATGCGCCACAAAGCAGGTAAAAATCCTGCAAATGAAGTGCCTCGTCTGCAATCTCGTGGTTGCATTAACGTGGCGTTTCCTATAGTGCACTGTGTCTGGTGCCTTTTTTTAAAGAAAAACTTATTTTTTTATTCATTTTTTACTGCTGGGGGGTGGCGCCCATGCACCCCCTATGGATGGGCCGCCACTGGTCCTGTATCACTGTGAAGCAATCCGGTTGATCTTCAGCCAGCCCTTGAAAACAATTGTATGCAGAGAACTTCTGGATGTCAGAGCAAAGCAACCTAAATCAATTGATTGTGAATAAACAAATGTAAGAGCGAAGGGGTTATGTCGACAGGTCTGGTAGTGTGGAGGAGCCTATGGGAACATAGGACTCCTTTCCCATAGGCTCCTCCACACTGCCAGACCTGTCGTCGTAGCCCCTTCGCTCTTACATTCTGGCAGCCGCAGGTCCTCAGACATCATCAAGCCTGGTACAGGACCCATGGCCCTACATTGGATGTGAGGATGTAGAGTGACATTCCACTGCCAGAGCATAGGGGAGAGCTGCCTGCTGGGGGAGCAGCGATCAGCCCACTGTGAACCAAATCCTCCTGACCAACTTGTTCCTGAACCAGAGATCATGTGCATCAGTGGTTCAACGTCTGCCCGGGACAACCACTCCTCACCGGTGATTGAGACCCAGAGGACGTCATTCGGCTGGACACCCCGGGAAACCATCCACTTATGCCTAATAGACGTACTGCTATACGGCAGGTGCGTCCTACGGATCTGGTAAGGGTATCCAACTTTTCCTATTGAAGATCTGTGTGCTTTGGTATCTGTGGTCGCCTTTCCATTTGAGTGTCCATATACTTCCCAGGATATATGGTACCCCCCCTTTGGAGAAGACTTCCACTCACCTCATCATTCATGGACTTTTGTCCCTTGTTGCTTTTTATTTAGACATTAGTTTGACCACTCTTAGCAGGCCACTGCTAGTATTTTCTTTTGTCACTATATTTCACATTTTCACAGGTGCATACAATTTCTTATTTATGCATTATTGCCATAAAAAGTGTTTGGGGACCCAGGTCCTGCCCCAGGGGACATGTATCAATGAAAAAAAAAGTTTTAAAAATGGCAGTTTTTTCGGGAGCAGTGATTTTAATAATGCTTAAAGTGAAACAATAAAAACGAAATATTCCTTTAAATATCGTGCCTGGGGGGTGTCTATAGTATGCCTGTAAAGTGGCGCAGTTTTTCCATGTTTAGAACAATACCACAGCAAAATTACATTTCTAAAGGAAAAAAAGTAATTTAAAACTGCTCACAGCTGTAATGTATTGTTGGGTCTCGGCAATATAGATCAAAATCATTGAAAAAAATGGCATGGGTCCCCACCCAGTCCATTACCAGGCGCTTTGGGTCTGGTATGGATATTAAGGGCAACCCCGCACCCAAATTTTTAAAAAATGGGCGTTTGGGTCCCCCAGGCCCCCAGGCACTATATACTCTGAACAGCAGTATATTTACTATACGGCCTGCCCTATATACTCTGCAGAAAATTGGGCCAGAACACTGTAAGCCCTCACAGTTACTCTTGGTGAGCGCAGGAACGGCCCTGCTGTGAAATACTATATCAAAAATTGTAATTACATGCCCCTGTTAAACAGGGGCAGAAAAATTGGGCCTTTGGTGGTGGCGGTACCAGTACACTGTAAGCCCTCACAGTTAATCTTGTTGGGCTCAGGAATGGGCCCTGCTGTGAAATATTATGTCAAGATTTCGAATGACATGCCCCTGTTAACTAGGGGCAGCAAAATTGCATCTTTGGTGGTGGTGGTGACACAACACTGTAAGCCCTCACAGTTACACTTATTAGGCGCAGGAACGGGCCCTGCTTTGAAATGCCTATGTGAACAGGTTACAGTAAAGCAGAGGAATGGCTCTTATGAATGTCAACCCTCTCTTTTCTGCTGCTCAACACACAGATGCAGAATAGTAAATACAATGCTAGTACCTTTGATAGTAAGGAACTGTATTACAATTCAACCTGTTCTTACAGAGAGTTCTTGGTAAATTATAATTCTATTAACTCAATAGAAACAAATCCCTGAAGTGAGAAGGGAGGTGAGAAGTAGTCCTGTACAGTGGCGGCTGGTTCCTAGAAATTTTTAGGGTGGCGCAAACAAACTGAAAAAATTATAAAAAAAAAAATCAAATGCAGCCAATGTGCCCATCAAACGCAGCCACTGTGCCCATCAAATGCAGCCACTGTGCCCATCAAACGCAGCCACCGTGCCCATCAAATGCTGCCAGTGTGCCCATCATATGCTGCCATTGTGCCCAACTGCCCATCATATGCTGCCAGTGTGCTCATCAAATGCAGCCAGTGCGCCCAACTGCCTATCAAATGCTGCCAGTGTGCCCAACTGCCCAGTGTTTCCATCAAACACTGCCAATATGCCTATCAAATGCTGCCAGTATGCCCATTAAATGCTGCAAGTGTGCCCATTAAATGCTGTCATTGTGCCCCTGCCCGCTCGCCGTCTGCCCGGCACTTACCCTGTGTCTGTGGGGCAGCAGGTAACGGCGTCGCTTTCCTAACACAGCTGAGTGGACTGTGAGCGCCAAGCATGGCGATCGCAGTTCATCTATTTTGCAGCCTTACTTACCAGCTCCACTCAGGCCGTGCGTTCCACGGAGCTTCTGACGTCACTCCCGGTTTCCCTCTGGCACAGGGAAACCGGAAGTAACATCTTAACTTGAAGAACAAAGCACTCGCCTGTAGTGATACTACAGGCAGAAGTTGTTCAGCGCAATGGAATGCGCCACAAAGCAGGTAAAAATCCTGCAAATGAAGTGCCTCGTCTGCAATCTCGTGGTTGCATTAACGTGGCGTTTCCTATAGTGCACTGTGTCTGGTGCCTTTTTTTAAAGAAAAACTTATTTTTTTATTCATTTTTTACTGCTGGGGGGTGGCGCCCATGCACCCCCTATGGATGGGCCGCCACTGGTCCTGTATCACTGTGAAGCAATCCGGTTGATCTTCAGCCAGCCCTTGAAAACAATTGTATGCAGAGAACTTCTGGATGTCAGAGCAAAGCAACCTAAATCAATTGATTGTGAATAAACAAATTTTCCTGTGTTGAACAAATTGTAAATGGAATCACCAGGATCACTGACTTAAAGATGTTGTCCTCAGTAGAACTAGAAGTAGAAGTAGAAGCAGATGGCTAGAAAGTATAGATGCCTGTATATAGTGTCTATGAGGTTTAGCCTAGATTATTGGCACTAATGATGTTAGATGGAGCAGGATGCAATGGTGTCTATATACAGTGTCTATAAGGTCTGATATTGCCGCAGGATTGAACAGAAGCAGCCTTCAGGTTGCCTCCGAACAGCCAAGGGATGCTGCCCACAGGTGTCCCTCTGAATAGCCGCTGGATGGATCTGCTGGTGTAGGCTGCAACTCAGCTGCAGCTCACACCATCACAGAATCCATGCACACAGATCTGCGCCGTGTCCCAAGAGAGCGTGCAAAGCCTCAGACCGTTCCTCTTATAGCCACTTCCAGCAGTCTGTATTTCCCCATCAGCCATCTGGTAATTGTAGTTACTGATGATTCAGCAGGAGGGCAAATCCCATCCATTGAGACTACATGTTTCAAGATGCTTTGCTCTGCCTTGTCTCAGTAGATCAAGGAGGTAACAGGTCAGTGTCAAACTCAGCACTAGAGCTTCCCCGCAACAAAGCCACACAGTGTCTCCTGACTGCAGGAATATACTAAATTACAACTAAGCAATTAAGATGACTAAAATAAGACTAAAACTAAAATGGCATTTTAGTCAAAAGACTATGACTAAAACTAAATCGAAACTTGATGTAAAAAATTAACACTGGTTCTAAATCACAACAGCTAAATGTTATTCGATTTTTAATCCAGGAACATATAATGAGTTTGGAAATTCTAGAGAAATTCTTAAATAATGCATTACAATTTAATTGAACCCATTCGATTTTATTAGACTAAAATGATTTTAAATAAAACTAAAATATGGCTAAAACTGAAACAATTCAGATGACTAAAATATGACCAAAATGGAATTTTAGTCAAAGGACTATTACTAAAACTAAATCAAAATTTTAATGTCAAAAATCGCACTGCAATCAACTCTGAGACAGTGTCAGGTATGAATGCCTGCAATTTTTGATTGTTTTCTATGATCTGCAAAGTTCCCCTCTGAAGAAACTCTCATTTACTGTTTTTTGTGCCATCCTATAGACACAGATAATGACTTTAAGAGTTTTACAGTATGTTAATGTTTTCATTATTCTTTCATGTTCTCCCCTTTTATTCTCTTTTCACTCAATTCAAAGAGGACTCCCTATGTAGTTATCCCCACCCTTCTTCATGCTTTAGCCTTCAAATATCACATGTACTGCATTCTGCTGGAGCTAGACACACAATAATTTTTTGACCTAGTTGATGTTCATCTCTTATGATCTGTACAGTTCTGGATTAAAGCTTTCTACAATCTGCACAGTTTCATTTGGGTGGATTCATTGTCTGCCATTGAGACTGTAAGTTAAGCACTTCAGCCCCGGCAGATTTTACCCCCTTAATGACCAGACCATTTTTTGCGATATGGCACTGCGTTACTTTATCTGACAATTGCCCACAAATAGAGCCTTCTTTTGGTGGTATTTGATCACCTCTGCGGTTTTTATTTTTTGAACTATAAAAAAAAAATAGTGATATTTTTGTCCTTTCTGCTACAAAACATATCCAATAAAAATATGTAAAAAAATCATATTTCTTCATCAATTTAGACCAATATGTATTCTGCTACATATTTTTGGTAAAAAAAAATCCCAATTAGCGTACATTGATTGGTTTTGCGTCTACAAACTATGGGATATTTTTCTGTCATTTTTATTTTTACTAGTAATGGCAGTGATCAGCGATTTTTAGTGGGACTGCGACATTGCGGTGGGCAAATCGGACACTTATGCCCCGTACACACGGTCGGACTTTGTTCGAACATTCCGACAACAAAATCCTAGGATTTTTTCCAACGGATGTTGGCTCAAACTTGTCTTGCATACACACGGTCACACAAAGTTGTCGGAAAATCCGATCATTCTGAACGCGGTGACATAAAACACGTACGTCGGGACTATAAACGGGGCAGTGGCCAATAACTTTCATCTCTTTATTTATTCTGAGCATGCGTGGCACTTTGTCCGTCGGATTTGTGTACACACGATCGGAATTTCCGACAATGGATTTTGTTGTCAGAAAATTTTATATCCTGCTCTCAAACTTTGTGTTTCGGAAAATCCGATGGAAAATGTCCGATGGAGCCCACACACGGTCGGAATTTCCGACAACACGCTCCGATCGGACATTTTCCATAGGAAAATCCGACCGTGTAAACGGGGCATAAGTGACACTTTTTGGGGACAAGTGACACCAATACAGCGATCACTGCTAAAAAAAATGCACTGTTACTGTATAAATGACACTGGCAGGGAAGGGGTTAACATCAGGGGCGGTCATAGGGTTAAGTGTGCTCCTAGGGAATGCTTTCTAACTGTGGGAGGGATGGACTGACTGGAGAAAGAGAGACATCTGTTTTCCTAATTAGCAGGAATCACAGATCTCTCTCTTCCTCTCTCACAGAATGAATGCCGTTCTGCCTCTCCTATGAACGATTGTGGCCGCCGGACCTGCTGATTGGGCTCCCGGTGTGTTTAATCATAGCGGGAGTGGGTCTCCTGCAGCCCAGAAAGTGCATCTTGCCAGACCCAGGAAGAGGAAACAACGTACAGGTACGTTGTTTCGCGCAGCCGGATGCCCTGACGCAGTATATGTACGGTGGGCGGTCCAAAAGCAGTTAAGCTATCTCACCACAACTGGATCAGTTATATAGATCACACTTTTAATACTTAGATTGCAGAAGCAGAACAGGGAGTCAGCAGAGCATTCACTTTCACTAAGCTCTATTTGCCATTAGTAAATCAACCACTTTGTGTTCTCCCCAATACTTGACACACATTGTAACTATTGTGAAGGTTTAGTATTGTAGGAGTCCCTCTTTGCTCACCTTGTCCAGCATTGGGTGCAGGTCCCTTTAATTTTCCTACAATAGCATTGACTCCCAAAATCCTCTGGTCTTCAACCATTTCCCGAATTCTTGGACATACCCATGGGATATAAATTGTACTGTTTTCCTGAAAACACACATTAGCTCTCCCGGTTGCTTTTCGGAATCACTGGGTCTCTTACACGTATAAGTTTGCTAAGTCAGCCACCTCCTGAGACATATGGGCATCAACATACCAAAGTCATATGACCAAATGGAGACACCCTGTCTGGTAATTGGTCTCCACCTTATTCACCAACCCTCTTTAGGTAATGCATATTATTTGGCTTTAGCATATTATTGAAAACAAAAACGGCTATTTCTTTTAGGAAACAGAATGCAATCTTGTCCTAAATGGTATACAAACCTACATTAGGCTAGCTATGTTTATAATCACAGGAAGAAAACAGGAATCGGCGCCATAGAGACCAATGGACAATTGTGGATTCCAATTAAGAGTGCTGCCACTCACTAGTGAATAATCAAAATAAACAAACATGCAGTGCAAATGTATAGAAAATCCACAATCACATGAAAAATTCTCAAAATCTAAAAATGATGGACTCCTTCCAATTTTTTTTATATTAACACCTCCCTACCAATACTCTACCACTATTTCATGAGTTTAAACAATCTATAATGTGCATGAAGTGCAGATCTTAATCCAATAAAGTGCAAATCCAATGTATATGTAAATATATATACAGTATGGGGGTCATTTACTATAACTCCAGGAAGTACTGGGCACTATGGCAAATAATAGTGTCACCGCAATTTTCAGTGCAATTAAATCAAAGGTTTCTTTGCATCAACAATTGTTATGCCGCGTACGCACGGTTGGAATTTCCGACAACAAATGTTCAATGTGAGCTTGTTGTCGGAAATTCCGACCGTGTGTAGGCAGCATCGGACATTTGCTGTCGGAATTTCCGACAACAAAAATTTGAGAGCTGGATCTCAAATTTTCCGACAACAAAATCCGTTTTCGGAAATTCTGATCATGTGTACACAATTCCGACGCACAAAATTCCACGCATGCTCGGAATCAAGCAGAAGAGCCGTACTGGCTATTAAGCTTCATTTTTCTTGGCTCGTCTTACGTGTTGTACTTCACCACGTTCTTGACGATCGAATTTCCGACATTTGTGTGACCGTGTGTATGCAAGACAAGTTTGAGCCAACATGTGTCGGAAATAAATCCACGGTTTTGTTGTCGGAATGTCCGATCGTTTGTACGCGCCATTAATATGCTGACATCTAATTACCACAAAAAACTATTAATATGTGCTGACAGCAAAACATACTAGAAAAATCCTAAAAAGGTGCGTGTGTAAACATATTCTCAAACTGAAAAAAACATATATTTCATAGATATGTGAAAAGTGTCCAATGTTTCAATCAGAAAAAACAAAGATTTAAAATGTCTTTATATCCTCCAAGTGCATGTGTGCAAAAAAATCAAAACTCCTGATTTCAATCCCCAAACAATCAAAAACGTGATCCAATAATTTGTGTGTTCAAATATCTGTTGTGCTCCCTTATCACGAAAGTCCTAAAGTGACTCACCAGAGGCTGTGGCTGGTCAGATTATAAACCAGCAATTGCGCAGTGTTATATCCTTGGGAAGATCCACTCTGCTGATTCAAATGTGTCCATCCGTCAGTCTCTCTCCCGCATAGGAACAACAGATGATTAGGAGGAAGAAAGGAAGGAAATCTCTATAGCATAATCTCATTTTAAAATTTGTTTGTTTATTGAAACTTGCTTAAAATACACTCACATTTTTTAAGTGTCAATCCGACACTAGGGAACAATTGCGTGTTTTTATAATAAATTTCTCTGCTCCTGGCTGTCCAGGATTTTCTATAGATTTGCGCTGCATGTCATCTACGTTTATAGTCATTTTACTATGTGTTCCCACATATCATATTAATCTCATATAAATATATTATTGGCATACATTCTCTACAAATATATATTTATTGGCCAATGCCATTTCTTACACCTCCTTCCATATTCCCTCTAATGAGTCTGCCCTGAAAACCCTGTTGTCAACCACCGAGGCTACTAGCTAGAGCCAAACAAGTGGATCTCGTAAAATCAGCCTGCGCTCAATCTCCAAGGCAGTAACTTCACAAAAAGTATGTCCCCATGCCGTGAATTGGATGGAATCCACTCATCAAGATAACATATGTGAAATAGGGAGAAGCCTCATAGCGTAAATCAGCTTAAATTTTTTTGTGAAATCACAGAAATACACTTACATTGAGGCAAAGAAAAACAAGCAGTATGAAAGAGCCAGCCGCGGTGTCACCTATCCAGCCGGGCCACAATGACGTCACGCGTATTCTCCACCCGACGCGTCTTCTGGGATTGGAGGATCTATTGCATTTACACTTCCGATGTTTATTTCACAGCATTTTCAGCACTTGCACTTTATTATATATATAATTTTCTATATATGTAATTGCATTTGGTTATACCTATTCCCGGCTGAACATCACGGGTGTTCAATTTCAAGGAACAGTGCATAATTTTTACTTTATTGCTTTTCTTATGTTATCATTAGTGGTGGGATAAATTAAGAGTTGACTGCCACATTTAAAGGAACAGTGCACCAGTTTTGATTTGTAATGTTTTATCCCATATCCAGGATTTGGGTTGCAGCAGTTCCACAGGGGTCTACTTATCTAAGTCCCCTATGGATTCAGTGCTGTGCCAGACTGCAGTTCCTTTCTACCGTCTCCCTTCTCTCACAGACTGTACTACTAGCTGAAGAGGTTCACACCGCTCCAGGCAGCTATCCCATGATAACACCTTCCCTGCTGATAGAAGCACAGGTGCTTGCTCTGCAAATATCTTCAAAGGAACAAAGAAATACTGGGAGGACTGTGGAATCTTAGCCAGGAGGGCTAGTAAAAGGTGCAGCTGCAGCCAGGTGGGCTGGCAGTGCCTGAAGAGGTGGTGCTGGGATCAGTAGCCACAGGAGTAGGACAGCTGAGCACTGAGACTTCTTTTTACTACACTACCAAAAGGGCCTCCGGTACCTGCCTACAAGGGGGAATTTGCTACAGGACTGATTGTTCTAATATCAGACCATCCATACAGTGCCAGCTTGTCCTGGGAGTTGTTGATTTACAAGGAAGATTGTGCTGGAGGTACAGTAGAAGGAGAAATGTGTGTATATGAAAGCTGTATATAGTTTTGTGTCTTGGAATAATTCTGCTATTTCATCAAGTGGGCATCCCATAATACCATCAACCCTATCCAAGTTCAATTCCCCTAATAAAATACAAAAACAAAGCTGCGGGACTGGTTCTTGACTCCAGCGTAATACTATATAAAAAAGCACATACCAAAGATAGATCCGCTCACCAGTCTGTTTTTAGGGCTTTGCAGCCCACATTTATATGTATGCAGGGGGCATATGCAGGAAAATAGAAAAACAGCTCTCCACTGGTTTGCTCATAGACAAACTCTCTCACTTTCTTTCTGGCACTCTATTTTCGTCACAGAAAGGAATACCTCTCTAAAAATCAAGACTTTCAATTTGGTCAGGAATGGTGACCCCCACCTCCCCACTCCCCAGGACCAGCTCCAGTGACCAAAAGTGATAGAATTCTACGTTGCTCTCGTATACACAAACTTTTTCTAAGGCTGGGACTATTCCAGCCCAAACTCCTGGCCTGATGGGCCTATTTGCAGTATAGGTCTGAAAATCTCTACACAATGGAACAAAGAGCTGAGATTACCTGAAGACCTTAAAAGGAAAAGTCCAGCCAATGCTCATTTGACTGTACTTCTGTGGATCAGAGGAGAGAAATTCCTTTTGCACTCCTGTGACCCCTTTTCAGCAGAGAGTGGGCTGAAGTCTGCTCTCTGCTGACATCACAGAATTTAGTCCAGGCACTACGTAATGCAGACAATGGAAGTCTGGACTGACACCTGGCTCAGCCTCTCAGCGAGCCGCTGAGAGCCTGAGCTGGCTGCCCCCCCCCCCACAGCCCAGCACTCCAATGAGCGAGGAGGGAGAAGAGCAAAGAGCTGTGACTGACATTCCACAGCTCTCTGCTCACGGAGCTCTGAAAACAAAGCGATCGGCGATGTTCGATTGCTCGGGTTTTCAGTGCAGAAGCGCCAGGGGACAGATGCAGCATCGGACCGATGCTGCATCCACCTAGGTAAGTATGAATCTGACAAAAAAAACCTTTACCTCTCTTTTAAAAATATGCCACATTTTGCAATTAATTCACTGTGAGAGATTTCTAGTTCATTCATGGAGTTTTATCATTTCGAAGGGGACATAATGTGAAAAAGCGTTCCTTGATGTAATGATTTTCTTAATGTTTCAATAAATATTAATTCTGCGTTTTCGTAATACGTGCATATTTAAAATTTATGTCTACAGATCTGAGTCCTGGGTATGAAAATATTTTTGCAATTAATGCAAATCTACAATGAATGTATTAAGAGTTCCCAGCAGACCTGAATCTCATGGGAAGTTTATGATTTTGTGTTATTTTCTTTTGCTCCCTTGTGGCGTACCACTTTGATGTATTACAAACACTAAAATGCATCTGTACTTTCAGTTCCTTGCTTGTTGAGTTGAGCAGAGCTGTCAAAAGAGAGTGGAACTTAGGTGTGTTGTTCATAAAATTATCTGAAAAGAAGAAACTGAAATCAACACAGCACAAGTTCAGTGAAGAGAGAACCAGGGGTCATATACCAAGGCCTAGAAGGAAAGGGGAAAACTTTTCCTGTCCTGTGCTATAGTCCTTGCTAATATACAGCACAGTATGTGACAGCTAAAACAAATGCTCAATTTGTATTAAGGCCTCATCCACACAGGGCGTTAAAAAAAAACAAGCTTCAACTCCAGTACTGCCACCAGGAACAAGTGGCATAAAAACGCGTTTCTGGTCGCATTTTGCATTAGTGTTTAGCCGCATTTTTTTTACTCCCAAATTTCCCACAATGCCTAAATAAATATTCCAATCAGCATTTCTCAGTGCCATTTTGGTTGGAGAGAGCGGAGTGAGAGCATCTGTGAGTTTTTGATTGCTGTTATGGATCCTGTTTTCTGAAAATCGATGAGGCCATCCTGCTGATTGCCTTACGAAGGCTGCGGAGAAAGAGACAGCTGGAGGAGGAGAGACGCAGCCTTCGTCGCTATTTCTGGGCGCATCCACTTATATCCCAGCGTCCCTCTTTGGGGTATGCGGCTAAACACTAATGCAAAATGCGACCAGAAACGCGTTTTTATGCCACTTGTTCCTGGTGGCAGTACTGGAGTTGAAGCTTGTTTTTTTTTCTCCAATTTGTATGCCCAACTACGCATGCATTCAGAACAATTTCTAAACTTCACGCAGATGTCCGTTCCTGCATTTGATGACCTGTTGAAGAGGCTTAGAGCAAGGCTGGCAAGAATGTATACTCATATACAAAGCAATATGTCACCAGAGGAATGGCTGTTTGTGACACTCAGGTATTTTCCATTTTTGTTATCCTGAAAAATGTACAGATATATAATTTTTTTTTCATTTATTTATTTTAGTTTATTTTCGCCCCCCTTTTTTTTTCTTTTATACAATATTTGAAATGTTGATAATTGTAATTTTTTTCTGAAGAATATATTTTTTTTAATATTTTTATGTTATTGGTTTTTTTTTAGGTTTCTTGCTACAGGACAAACCTTTGTGTCCTTACATCACTAGACTGCAGAGCGGGTCACAGGCTCCGTGGCATCCCTTCACAGTGTTGCACCATATAAGGAAGACTGTGTACAGTTAGTCAAAATTGGAGTGTCTTCTTAATGCAGATTTCTCATGATTGCAGCCTCCACCTACTTAGCTGGGCATTAGTGTGCAAGGTTTCCACAGTTCCCCTCTAGGCTGGGTTCACACTTATCTGATGCCAGACAACGCATGTGATTTGCACCGCATTCCTGTGCACAACACATGCAATATTTGTGCAATGTGAATTCAGCCATACAGTTTATATGGCTGAAATTGTATCGCACAAAAATGGTGCAGGACACTTTTTTTGGTCCGCACTGGAATCGGATCGCAAGGGTGTTCAGACCCATGCGATCCAATTCCACAGTTCGCACTGCATTCTGCAAACCGATTTTGGGGGTTTCATTAACTTTTTTATTGACACCTACAGTGGTTTGCAGATGTCAGTGTGAACTGCCTGTGAGTCAAATGCGATGCAGGAACCCACACAGGAATCACCGCATCCGGGGCAGGACTTAGGGTGGTGGGGGCCCCTTGGCTTGAGTCACTTTTGGGCCCTACCTTCTATACATATGCACAGCTCTATAAAACAGAAATAGAAAAGGACAAGGTGCGCCAGTGCAGTATTAAAGAACTTCTGTTTAATTGAGCAAGACAAAACAGCCAAATGGCTACTCACAAAAGTAGATAATATATAAGCGTATAAGTGGGGGATACTGTACTGGTATTCGTCCTGGGTCCACGATTAATAAAAGCAATAAAAATGGATAAAATAAAATAATTACCGTATTTATCGGCATATAACACGCACCCCAAGTTTAGGAGGGAATTTTAAGGAAAATAACTTTTAGGAGGGAAGTTTAAGGAAAAAAACTTACATTTAAATGTCCATCAATGCAGCCTTATCAGTGTCCATCTGCAGCCTTGTCAGTGTCATTGCAGCCTTGTCAGTGTCAGTGTAGCCTTGCCCCAGTGTCATTTGCAGACTTATCAGTGTAGCCTTGCTCCAGTGTAATTGCTGCCTTTTCAGTGTCAGTGTAGCCTTGCCCCAGTGTCATTTGCAGACTTGTCAGTGTAGCCTTACTCCAGTGTCATTGCTACATTGTCATTGCAGCCTTTTAGTTTAAAAATGGCGCCGCCGAGATACAGAGCCGGATGTCCTGTGTATCTCGCTGGCTTTCGGGCGCTCCAGGCGGCTTTCAAAATGGGCGGGGCCCGCGGGGCCCCCTATTGGCCAGGGCCCATGGGCTTGAGCCCAGTCAAGCCCAATGGTAAGTCCAGCCCTGACCGCATCGCACCAATGTGAACTGAGCCTTAGGGCGCCTTATGCCCCGTCCACAAACAGAAACCTCCAGCATGGTAGCAGTTTGTTTTATCCTCTCTTCTTGCAGAAGCTGCTCCTGGCCACAACAAGGGGGCTGAAAGAAATGCAAGAAGTAAACTTTGGGAATTGGGATTAATCAAAAGTCTATTTAACCACTTCAGCCCCGGAAAGATTTGCCCCCTTAATGACCAGTGCATTTTTTGTGATACGGCACTGCGTCGCTTTCTTTTTATCCCCTTTTAGTACATGGATGCACTTGCTCCTGATGAGTGGATAGAAGTCCACGAAACGTCGTCGAGCTTATTTTGATGCATCCATCTCATATTTATGATTCCAGATGGTTTTTATTGCTCTATCACCCTGACATAATGTTATGCCTACTCTATTTGAGGGACTGTGATGTCTAATATTTACTTTCTGTGTCATGTTGGTGACTATTCTTAATATGTATGTTGATACTTTGTATTTTATATGCCAATGTGCTATTATGCGTTTATATGGGTTGATCCATGCCCTATCTTTGGTCTAATAAAGAATACAATTTTTTACATATGTATATGGTTTTGTCTGGCTCTACCCCACGCCCCTCATCTAAAGTTCCACCCTCTCCCCCTCTTTTTTGCAAAAGTAATCTTTGGGAATTGGGTTTAATCAAAAGTCTATTTAACCACTTCAGCCCCGGAAGGATTTGCCCCTTAATGACCAGAGCATTTTTTGTGATACGGCACTGTGTAGCTTTAACTGACAATTACGCAGTCATACGATGTTGTACCCAAACAAAATTGAGTTCCTTTTTTTTCCCACAAATGGAGCTTTCTTTTGGTGGTATTTGATCACCTCTGTGATTTTTATTTTTTGCGCTATAAACAAAAAAAGACTGACAATTTTTGAAAAAAAGCTATTTTATTTACTTTTTGCTATAATAAATATCCCCAAAAAATATATAAAAAAATAAATTTGTTCCTCAGTTTAGGCCAATTTATATTCTACTACATATTTTTGGTTAAAAAAAAATTGCAATAAGCGTATATTGATTGGTTTGCGCATGTTTGGTTCTGGAATATATTTTTTGTCTTTTACAATTAGCTTGGCTTACTAAGAGCAGCAGCCTTTTTTATGCAGCTTTAGCAACAACACATGCTTTTTCATCAAATGGTAATAAATCCACTTTGACTGGAAGATAGAAATTGGGCAGTAGACCACTGCGGCTGGCTATGTTCTCACTAATGCAAAACTGTCCGGTACTGCCAATTTCTATCAAGCTCTCATTAAAAATGAAGAGACTGCAGATAATACAACAATGTAAAATGTGCAAGTAGCGGGTCATTTCTAATATGGGAGCAAAGAAGGAAAGCTGTAAAGCACGCCAATACCTTCTGTGTATCACTCACAGCAAAACAATACAGACTATAATAAAAGTTGTGCTGTGCTTATAAAGAATAAACACCAAAATAATGAAATGTTCAATCTTCACCATTAATCGATTAGTGCTCAAATGACATGTGAACAACCTTCTTAAAATCTATATATCGTGTTAGAAATATGTGCCATAAAAGCATCAAAAGTTTTGCAGTGCCAAGAGATGCCTCTGAAGAAGTCCCCAATCAGGGACGTAGCACATGAGGGCAGATCGATGGCGGTAACGTCATCACACTTGGCACGTCTTAGTTCGGATGAGCAGCGGCAACATGCAGTGTTTGTGAATGTTATTCCTGATCTCCATTACAGAGGATTTAACCACTTGACCACCAAAAGGTTTTACCCCCTTCATGGTCCGTTTTATTTTTGCTCTTCAGCTATTTTTCACTATTTATGTAAACAAACAAAAGCTGAAAAAAATTATGTTTCTACTTTCCAAAAAGTAGAAAACATGTCTCTCAGCAAATACCTTGGGGTGTCTACTTTCCAAAAAGGGGTAATTTGGGGTGTGTTTATACTGTCCCGGCATTTTAGGGCCTCCGAAAATGTGATAGGTAGTCAGTAAATCTAATGCATACAGTATAGTAATTAACACCCCTTGAAAGCCTGAAGGTGGTCATTAGATTTTGGGCCCCTCTATGTGGCTAGGCTGCCAAAACGTCTCACACCTGTGGTATTCCCATACTCGGGTGAAGTAGCAGAATGTGTTTTGGGATGTAATTCCATGTATACCCATGGCATGTGTGAGAAATATCTCATTAAAATGACACATTTGTGTAAAAAAAAAAAAAGAAAGAGAAAAAAAATGTTTTAATCATTTTATGAAAAGACTGGCAAAAAAAAATCTTCCATGGATTCAACACGCCTCTCAGCAAATACCTTGGCGTAAAAAAAGAAAAGATAATCTGTGCTACCTGCAGTATAATCCAATTTTATATAAAAGCAGCCAGTAATAATTTTTTGATTTCAAATAAAAAACTGAAAATACTAATATGCAGAGCTAAATTATATAATGTCCATAACAAATAGCTTTATTGAGAAATGTACTTACAAACATCGGATAAAATCAGGTATCAAAACAGATTAATTAAGATGGCCGCGGTTAGTAGTGTGCTTGCGTCACATGTCAGGTCCCGCCCAATGCATTTTGTCATCAGTAGACATCATCAGAGGCCATTTTTCGGATGTTTGTAAGTACCTTTCTCATTGAAGCTATTTGTTATGGTTTTAACGTGCTTTATTATGGGATCCTTTATGTTTATCATTCTGCTGAGCCTCATTTGATCCAGGAGCTGAGTGCGTATATGGTCGTAATTTGCTTAAGTTCTCCTTGGTTTTTAAGCCTGCATAACAGACCATAGATCTTTGATGTGAGCCATCTTCACCAGATGTCCAGTGTTGAGTTAGTCCTGTGTTAGATGCTTATATGACCACTCTATAACTTGAGGGTCCAAACCCTTTGGTAAGGAGACTTGCTGAAAACACTGTGGTGTTGTGTGTACCATTCACCTCAATGAAGCTGTCTCTCCATTACCAAATATATGAACTTTATATATTTTACATAATCTCTGATTAGCTCTGCATATCAATATTTTCAAATACCTTGGGGTGTCTACTTTCCAAAAAGGGGTCATTTGGGGGGTGTTTGAACTGTCCTGGCATTTTAGGACCTCTAAGAACATTATGCGTATGGCCAGCGTTAGGAGTTTCTGCCACACTTCTAATATTGGCCATATAAAAAATGTAATGTTGTTTTTTTCATGCAGCTTGTGGGCTGCATGAAAAAAAGAACCTAACAGATTCCTCCATTCACATCGATCGATGTGGATCAATAAATCTCTGCCAGAAAAAGTGTATGTTATGCCCAACATTAGACGCTTCTGCCACACATTGACCCACTCTTCTACTGTTGGGCATACATATGATGTTCTTTTTTTGTTCAGCCTGATGGTTAAATGAAAATAAGAAAATAACAGATTCCTTATTCAGATCGATTGATGTGGATGAAAAAATCTCTGCCAGAAAAAAATAGAAAAAAGTATATGACAAAGCATAGGAGCTACCGCCCACCATCCACCGCACACTCCTAATGCTGGGCATACACATTCTTTTTTTTAACTGCAGATGGAGAAATCTCCCCCTGTAGTACTGAAGGCACTGACGTATATGTATTCTGAGAGCAGCACCCTGCTGCTCTCAGAATACACAGATCAGTGTTGCAGCTGATTGGTGTTCCTGCAAAGCAAACAAAAGTTGACAATAACGTACAGTAACGATATAACATTAACTCAATAAAACAACTTATTTTTTTTTTTACTTTTATATTTTAAAAACACTTTTTTACTTTTTTTGTAACTTAACTGTTCAGAATATTAACCTTTACAGCCTTTGATTTTAGGGTCTCTCAAAATGTAATAGACAGTTTCTAACTTCTAAATAGAGGGGTCCGCGCTCAGGACAGTGAGAGAGCTGCTGCCTATTCCTAATTGGTATCTCAAAAGATCCAATAATAAAGTATAGTAGTAAAAAGGGAATAAAAACGGCGCTGCCCTCAATATAATTGGGTGCTATATCCTATTACGGTACATAACCTGAACTAAATGTTCATAGTGCAATCTCACCAAATTGTACAAAAGTAACCACAAAATGAAAAAACCAAAACACAAAAAACAAAAAGCCAATGCCGTAACCTCAGTGCATACGACACTGCTGCATTAAGTGAAGTAAAATATAAAATAAAAAATACAATAAATTGAATCCCCCCAATGGGTTAAAATAGAATGATAAAGTGTGCGTGAACAGTGATTTGGTAAAAATATATGTGTTGTGGGTTTCCTCAAAATTCAAAAGTTTTGGGACAAAATGGCGTCAGGGGTGCTGTGAAGTAAGTGATAGAAAAATTGTTAAAGAGTATATATGTAGTGCTACTATAATCTCCATGTGTCGTTAGCATGTGTATAAAAGATGATGCTGCACTTTCCAAAAGTTTTGAGACACCATGGCGTGTTTAAACCAAAAAACAACTTTTGTGAACCATAAAAAACTTAATTGTGACACAATATAGCACACTCCCTGTGAGTTAAATGCGATTATATGAAACAGCATACAATACCCATAAATAGGTTTGACAAATGCATATGCAATAATCATTAACTCCTATAAAATCCATGCAAGGGGTCATACATAAATGACCAGATGGAAAAGACAGAGTCCAATAATAAAAATGTTGTTATTTGTATCCTTGGGGACACACTCCAGTGACTTCCGTGCCTTACATTCAAGACGGTGACTTTGAGGTGCTCACCCCCCAATGATACCCCACTCACCACAGATAATCACCCCTGCAGGGGTACCGAGCAAGAGAGTGGGTGTTCCAGGGCAGGTGATATTCACTCCAGGTATGCTTCCCTTCCTCTACAGCTTACGATTCTGACAGCTACTCCAGGAATCAGATATGTTCTCATATGGTCAGGATATTCCAACAGTTTTCCAGCTTCAACTCTCCAGTATACCGGAGAAAAAGAAACACAAGGGGGCCTCCTTGGTGAAGTACACGGGGGTCAACCAGAAGGTGGCATAAGGAACAGGCACGGTCGGCAACCAAAACAGTGTAAATCCAAGGGTTAATCCAAGAAGCGGACTCAGGAACAAGCAAAATCAGCAACCAGAAACACAATAACATACACCAACAAACAAGAGCCTATACTAGGGCGAAGGAGACGGCTTGAGACAAGTGCTTTATTAAAAATAAAAAAATAAAAAAGAGATTCCAGCGATGTAATCCAATAAATACATGCTCCTACTCCAGAAATGTAATCCAATTCTCGTTTTCCAGCGATTGATGATCTCCAGCGACTCCAGCGAGGAACACGCACAGGATCCTGCCTCCACCGGAGGCACCCAGCCAATGATGCGGCGCCAGCTTGACAGCTCTTATGTAGCTGAGGCTGGGGCCACCACTCACGTGACCCCATCCCCCTCTGACAAGGGGAAATGCCAGGGTTTCCCAGTGATGTGTACGGGTGACCCCGCCCCCCTCTGATGCAACGCAGGATTCCCAAGCCATCCCAAGCCATCTCCTGTGGTTTTTTAACATTTTGACACTTTCTTTTTGTGAAATGTTAGGGGTACAATGTACCCCTTACCAATTCACATAGGGAGGGGCCAGGATCTGGGTGTCCCCTTTGTTAAAGGGGGCTTCCAGATTCCAATAAGCCCCCCGCCCGCAGACCCCCAAAACCACCGGGCAAGGGTTGTGGGGATGAGGCCCTTGTCCCCATCAACATGGGGATATCCTCCCCATGTTGAGGGCATGTGGCCTGGTATGGTTCAGGAGGGGGGCAGGCCACTCTCTCGTCCCCCCCTCTTTTCCTGTGGCCTGCCAGGTTGTGTGCTCGGATAAGGGTCTGGTGTGGATTTTTGGGAGAACCCCACGCCATTTTTTTTATTTTGGCACTCTCTCATCCCCCCATCTTTTCCTGCGGGCTTCCAGGTTGTGTGCTCGGATAAGGGTCTGGTGTGGATTTCATTTTTTTTTAATTTTGGCGCGGAGTTCCTCTTAAAATCCATACCAGACCTGAAGGGTCTGGTATAGATTTTTGGGGGGAACCCCACGCCATTTTTTTTTAAATTTTGGCGTAGAGTTCCCCTTAATATCCATACCAGACCTGAAGGGCCTGGTAATGGAATTTTGAGGGACCCCCACGCATTTTTTTAAAATTTTTCAATGACTTTCAATTACTTTTATGTGTATTGTCGGAACCGACAATTCATTAATAGCCGGCACTAGCGCTAGTACTTTTAAATTACTTTTTTCTCCTTTAGAAATGTCATTTTGCTCTCGGACTGTTATAAACATGGGAAACATGCACTACTTTACAGGCTTACTATAGAAACCCCCCAGGTACGAAATTTAAAGGAATATTTCACTTTTATTGTTTCACTTTAAGCATTATTAAAATCACTGCTCCTGAAAAAATGGCAGTTTTTAAAACTTTTTTTGCATTGATACATGTCCCCTGGGGCAGGACCCGGGTCCCCAAACACTTTTTATGACAATAACTTGCATATTAACCTTTAAAATTAGCACTTTTGATTTTCCATGTTCGTATCCCATAGACTTTAACGGTGTTCGCGTGTTCAAACAAATGTTTTGCCTGTTCGCATGTTCTGGATGCGAACCGAACAGGGGGTTGTTCGGCCCATCCCTACTCTTCACCATTGTCTGAGCTTGCTAGGTTCATATTCATATTCTGACAGTAAGGCTTTTCCTTCGCTCTCATCTGTCATGCTAAGAATCCTGTAGGCCTCCTCACTAGTGTACACTTCTTTGGACATTTTGGGCAATAACTTTATAGGTACCTAGTGGCAACTATAGAAAAAAGAGCTTCTGACTAGCAATCAGGAATTGCTTGCACGCTAGAAATAACTGCTAGTTTTAGCAGAGATCAGGCCTGATCTTTCTGACTCTGACATCGCTACTGACACTAATGCCCCATACACACGGTCGGACATTGATCGGACATTCCGACAACAAAATCCTAGGATTTTTTCCAACGGATGTTGGCTCAAACTTGTTTTGCGTACAAACGGTCGCACAAAGTTGTCGGAATTTCCGATCGCCAAGAACGCGGTGACGTCAAGCACGTACGACGAGACTAGAAAAGGCCAGTTCAGAATCAAGCGCGGCACCCTTTGGGCTCCTTTTGCTAATCTCGTGTTAGTAAAAGTTTGGTGAGAGACGATTCGCGCTTTTTCAGATTCGTGGTTATCAGATCGTTTTCTGCCGTTCAGTTTGTGCTTGTGGGTTTGTATCTGCTCTTCAGTGCGTGCAAGCAAGTTCCGCGTGACTTAGTCATTGTATTCTTGTTCGTTCGTTACTGTTTTTCAGGTCGTTCTTCACAGGCCTTGCTGTTCTTCAGTGCGTTCTGAGCAGCCGACCGTTTTCTAGCCATGTTGCGTATGCGTACTCCTCGTAGAGTTCGTGCTGTGCGGGGGCTTGGTGTTGGGGTCCTGACCTTGACACAAGTCCAGTCCATGAACAGAGTGGGGAGGAGTTCATGGACCAAGAATTGGTTGCTTCAGCGTGACCAGTTCTCTCATATGCCTTTGCTCCGTGAGATCTGTGAGAATAATCCTGATGATTTCAGGAACTTTCTCAGGATGACGCAAGCCATCACTCCGGAGCAGAGGTTGGTCGCTACCCTGTGGTATTTGGCAACAGGGAGAAGTCTGCAGGACTTGAAGTTCTCGACAGGCATCTCCCCCAGGCTCTGGGGATCATTATCCCAGAGACCTGTTCTGCCATCATACAGGTCCTGCAGAAGGAGTATATGAAGGTAAGATTTTTATCCTTTAATATCACATTTTATTGTATTTAATGTTTTGCTAATATCTTGTATTTCTTTCCTCATTCCCTAATTACCATGATTGTAATATGCTGTGAATGTCCCCTTTGTCCTCATGCATGCTGGATTTTTATGTAAATAATTTTTTAGGTCCTTCATACAGATTGTCCTTCACTAACCTCCCCAGCATGTTCTACGGGTCCTATATTCACTGCATGTAGTCACTTAACAATGTATTTTGTCAGCTCCATAGTAGTGCTTTACCCCAAACACCCCCTAAAATGTTTTGAAATGTTATTTTAGCTTTAAATTCTGTCAGAGTGGCAGAGGATAATTTTTTGTGGTGTCCCCAAATCATTTTTAGTAACCCTCTCTCCCCCCAACTGCTAAGTCAGCTGATCCCAATTCTCTATCTATCCTCAATCATCTATCTGCTGACTTTGCAAAACCCATACACACTATACCCATCTCTTTTGTGCTCTGATTTATGGATGAATTCCCCAAAGCATGCATGCAAGGGCCTGCCTGTATACTTTCAAATGGTACTGTTAAAAGTTTTTGTATCCTATTATTATCTTGACAGGTAATAGCAGAATGTCTAAATGTCCTCAAATGTGTACAGTGTGTATTTCTATCTTTGTATTATGACACTTCTTACCTGTCCAGTGGGCTGCCAATAGTGTAACTAAGGAGGGGCTATTCCAAGTAATACCCTGTATTTAGGCATTCATCTCTCAATGAAGTGGAGAGGGTTACCTGTTCAAGATTTCCACACACCCCATAATGTTAGAAATGGCCCATGAGAGGGGGGGAGGGGGAATATGATAGTTGTACCTTATACTTTGGCATTGTTAAATTCCCCTTACTAAATGCTATCTGGAGGTTGGCCAAGAATGTTTGTGTCTAATCTTATTGCCATGTTTATGTGCAAAAATAGTAATTGTTTTTTTTCTCCTCTACAGTTTCCTTCCACGCCACAGGAATGGCAGACTGTGGCCTCCCACTTTGCCCAGCAGTGGGACTTTCCTAACTGCGGAGGGGCAATTGATGGGAAACAGGTCCACATCGTCCCACCACCCAACTCGGGGTCGTACTATTTTAACTATAAGGGGTTTAATAGTATAGTGATGTTGGCGGTAGTGTCGGCTAATTATGACTTCTTGTATGTGGACGTGGGGAAGAATGGCCGGATGTCCGATGGTGGAGTCATCGCCCAGACGGAGTTCTACAGGCGTCTCCAGAATGGCAGCTTGGACTTGCCAGCTCCAGAAGACAATGTGGAAGGACTCCCATTTGTGTTCGTTGCTGATGAAGCGTTTGCGCTAGGGGACCATCTTATGCGGCCATTCCCTATGAGGACCCTCACCCTGGAACAGAGGGTTTTTAATTACCGGCTGGCCAGAGCCCGAAGAGTGGTGGAGAACACATTTGGAATCCTGGCCAGCCGGTTCTGCCTATTTCTGACACCTATCCATATGGCGGAGTATAAACTTAATCATATCATCATGGCGTGCTGTATTCTCCATAACTTTTTAAGGAAACATTCGGCCAACTATGCTGGCTCTGTTGGGCCTGAGGCCGGAGTGATACCTGAAACAACACTGACGGCGCTTGAAAGCGGACATCCTGGCTTGCCCTCCCTGAGTGCCCGTGAGGTCCGGTTACGATACCTGGAGTTCTTTGCGGGTAGGGGGGCCATCAATATGCCAGCAAATATGTGAAGCCTTTTTATAATAAAAAAGCAAAAAAAAAAAATACTTTAATTTTGAGGAAGGGGTTGCACCCCCAAAACGCGTCCATTGATCTCCCGTGATGGCAGATAGCACATGTTGACACACTGTGTGCATCCTCCAAATTTGGCTTTGTGAAAAATCACAAAAACATTTTGCACATTGTAGCACACCAAAAGACAAAGGGTTTTGGAGGGGCTTTAAACTCACCCCAAAACATCAATGATGTTTTTATTTTTTTGAATAACATCATTGATGTTTTTCTTGAGGTTTTCCAATTGTAAATTACACCCCATGATCTCCCCGATCAGGATCTGGGCACTTTCGGATGTGAAAGGATCTGGATCCACAACATCCTGATCACCTAAAAAGAGAGGAACCCCAAAAAAATTAAGTCTCAAAAATATGCCACCATCCATCTCTTACCTGAGCCTGTGGTCGCAGACACTCACCTGTTGTGGTGACTAGTTCCACCATGTCTTCTTCCTCCTGCTCAGCTTGTGTTGGGGGAATTTCCCCTTCTTCCAGAGGGGGGTGGGCTCTGGTCTCCTCGGATGAGGGGTGTCCTCCGAGTCTTTTCTCCCCTATGTAAAACAAAAAGGTATAATTAGCACACAGATATTTGATGGCAGAACTAGAAATAGTAAACATTGCTTGGAAGTGGGGTACAATTGGCAATTTTAGCAGAGTTCCAAAATGTAGCATTTTCAGTGTCCTTTGTCAAGCTTCAATACTTTACCTGTTTGGTACAAGCTTCACAGATGGAGACTCCCCTATAGTATACACTGGAGCACCTGTGTGGCCCCCTAATAAAAATTGTGTTCTTGTGTCCCACACTAGTGCTCCAGTGTCCATATGTGAAAACAGCTGCTGAGTGTCCTCTCCTTACACAGAATCTAGTTTGCATTTCATTCTAGTAACAAAGCCATCTACACAACCAAATTAGTTTAAGACAAGTATAGGGCGTAAAAATGGTGGCCAAATGCATATGGCCTAAACAATGGTATTTTATAGTCCGAAAGAAAAATGTTTGATACGAACGAATAATGTGCCCATGAATATGAAAGTTGCCATTTTAAACTGTACAACAGTTCCTAAAAGCACATGGAGCAGCACGAACGTAATAAACATCAAAAGAATAGGAACACAGCACAACTACTTACTTTTTTGCAGCACTCTCCGGATCTTTCTGTACTGCTCGTGTTCTCGTAATTTGAGGTCCGACCACCGCTTCCTGAGCTGATCTTTCGATCGACGTACCCTGAATTTCCGGTGCAGACTCTTGACTACTTTCGCCATGATCTTGGCCTTTCTGATATTGGGGTTGGGGTAAGGCCCATACTTTCCATCATAGTCGGCCCCCTTCAGGATGTCCACCATCTCCAACATCTCCCCAAAGGACATATTTGAGGCCTTAAATCTCCTTCTGGATTGGGACGTTTCCGGATCCGGGCTTTCCTCTGCCTCCTCCTCCTCCTCGTTGCTACAATTATCACGATCCTGCTGTGTATCCGCCATGTGCTCTTCCCCCACTGCACAGAATGAAAAGGGGCGGGGAATAGACTAGAAAGAACGTCAGGGGCGGGCGGAGTTACACGCATGCGCAGTGTCTATAAAGCGTAACGCACGTGCGTCTTACGTATGATCTGTGAACGGAGGAAGGAGCATCGGAGGCACCGATCGTGATAGCGAAGGTAAGATCTAAACTTGCGCCTATACTGCTTCGAAATGGAAGCCTATATTTTAACAAGATTAGGGTAGTTTGGCCTGACCTTAGGGTTTGTCTTGTGTTGTGTCTTGCAGAGAAAATGGATGGGTTCAACGACCACAACTTCCTCCCCCTGTTCATAGACAAGTACAGGGAGCTGCCCTGTCTGTGGTAGGTGAGACACCCGCATTACAACAATAAACAAAAGAGGCAGGCAGCGCTGGAGAAACTGCTGGAGTTGGTGAAGCCGGTGGTCCCCACAGCAACCATCCCCTATTTAAAAAACAAAATTGGTGGCCTGAGGAGCACTTATCTTAGGGAGCGCAAGAAGGTCACAGATTCCCAGAGGTCCGGAGCAGCAGCAGATGACGTTTATGTCCCCAGGCTGTGGTACTATGAGAGACTGCGATTTCTGTCAGACCACACTGAAGTCAGGGAATCCCTCTCCACTCTTCCTTCCACGCTTCCTTCCACCCCAGCTGAGGCTTCCGATGTCCAACCTGGGCCTTCCAGCCAGGAAGAAGTGGAGGAGCCCAGCTGGAGTCAGGTATAGCATTCTTCTACAGATTTCTGGGCAATAAATAAATGATGTTTACTAGATGTTATTATTGATCACTAATTGGTGATTGAAAAAAGTGTTTTACATATTAATAGACAGTAGTGGGCACCCAAAATTGTTAAAAGAAACAAAAATGTGGGGCTCAGAATGATAGTCTGTTATATTTGTTAACATTCAATTTGCAACAGTCAGGAGGTTAAAATTGTGTGTGATTGATGAATAAAAAACTAAAACTATGTCCCTTTTTCATACACAAGAAAGACCTCAGCCAGGAGGAGGTTGTGGAATGTGGCAGTCAGGAGGAGGCTGGGATTAGTGGCAGCCAGGAGGAGGCGGGGCTAAGTGTCAGCCAAGAGAAGCCTGGGACAAGTCGAAGCCTGACTGAATCGCAGGTTCCTCCCCTCCGCCTTCCATACAAAAGGGCGAGGAAGACGACTCCCGTGCAGGATTCTGCGCTCAGGCTGATTCAGGAAGCTTCTGCGTCCCTCCGAGCCTTCCCCACTCCTGAAGAGGCCTTTGCCTGCATGGCTGCCACCAAACTGCAGGGCATGCAGGAGGGTCAACGCAAACTATGTGTGGACCTGCTTTATAAAGTCCTAAGTAAGGGGGTGAGTGGGGAACTAACACCCAAGACCGACGTGATTGAGTTGGACCATCCTCCTCCTCCTCCTCCTGCTGCCACAACACCACCACCACAACAACAGCGTGGAAGGAAGCGTGGAAAGAAGACCTGAGAGTGATGACCCTGGGTTCAGTCTGGTCTGACAGAAGCTGCAGTCTCTCGTATGACCACAGCCTGGGGACACAGATGTCATCTGCTGCTTTCCGGATCTCTGGGACTGATGGACCAGACTGCCCTCCCTTAGATAAGGACTCCTCAGGCCAACAATTTTGCTTGAAAATTATTGATGTCTGCCATGGGGGTCCAAGGCTTCGCCAATTTCTGCAGTTTCTCCAGCGTTGCCTCCCTCTTTGTTTAGTTGTGAGCCCTTAATAAAAATTTTTTAATGGAAATTCTACTCTCCTGTGTGTTTTAATCCAAAAAGGACAGTTTGTTGGTGACGATTCAGGTACATTTCTAACATAAAATGTGAAATTACCAAGAGACAACAACACCAAACAATCTCCTACAGATTAAATAGAACAACATATCAATGGTGTTGTAGTAACTTGACACAAATAACACACACAAACGTTTTCGGGAGTACAAATAAAAATCAAAAAAAAAAACAAACACCCTTCGAAAAAATACAAACACAAAAAAAAAATCTACATTAAAGCCAAAAAAAAAAAATACACCAAAATAATGTTGTCAGATGTGAGAAATCAAAATATATTGAGGGAATCCTGATAAATAGTAACGAAATTAGTTTGTGAGAAGTGTGTGTGAATATGAGCAGCAAAACTACTTAATTCTTGTCACATTATAAAGAAAAAGAGAGTGCGCTGTATTAAACCATTTTTAACATTGCAGCGTGACGAAAGTGCTGTATCCATTGCGAACGCTAAGTTTACCAGATGAGCTGTTCCGTGTCGGAATTTCTTCTGAGCATGCGTGGCACTTTGTGCGTCGGAACAGGCCACACACGGTCGGAATTGACGTGATCGGATTTTTTTGTCGGAAAATGTTATCTCCTGCTCCCCAACTTTGTGTGTCGGAAAATCCGATGGAAAATGTCCGATGGAGCCCACACACAGTCGGAATTTCCGACAACACGCTCCGATCGGACATTTTCCATCGCAAAATTCGACCGTGTGTACGGGGCATAATACAGCGGTCATCGATAATACTGTACACTGACACTGTACTAATGGCACTGGCTGGGTGACAAGGCAATCAAAGGGTTAACTGTGGAGGGCAATCATGGGGTTGAATGTGTCTAACAAGTGTATGCAAGTGTACATGCGCTGGTCTTTTAGACCCTGCATGTCTCATTAAAGAGAACCTGTCACCTACAAATCATCAGATATGTCATGGAAAAAAAAAGTTTACACCCAAGCACCAGGGTTGCCAACCTTTTCTTCAAGCCAAACCCGAACACTTTAGTGGCGCACTGAAATGTTATTTTTAAGGGGGAACACTATGTACTCTGGTGTAAAGGGGAACTCTGATGTAAGGGAGTTTCTGCCCACCAAACCTCTCACTTTCAGTGTTCTCAGCCTTCCCCTTATTTTAGGGTTTCCAAAGCCCCCCTTACATCAGAGTCCACAGGGCACCGCTTACCTTAGTGTACTCACTCGCTTGGAAGCAGGAGAGAGAAGGGAGGGAATGCGGTAGACTTCACTCTCAGACAGTGGAGGGAGAACTCACTCACCTGAGGATGGAGGCTCAGGCATCAACACACTTATGCACTCAGCGATTGTGGTACTCGGTTACTTGGGGAGCTACAGTCCATTCTGAATATTGTGTTCGAGTTTCAGGTGGTCTGAAACCCGGACACACGATTCAAAACTTGGACTGTTGGGGTGAATCCTGGACAGGTGGCAACCCTACCAAGCACATAAAATCCTCCCCAAATTTTTTTGAGCCCCCCCCACATATACGAATGTATGAAGGTAAACGTCGGGGTGCCTACACGTGAAAACATTGATCGTGATGCACATGTTACATACTGTATCATCACGCATGCCGGAGTAAGCGCAATAAATCTAGCACAAGACCTCCTCTGTAACACTAAACTGATGTCCTGTAGAGGTTTTTTGAAGCGTCACCTATAGAAAATATAGGGTACTGATGTTTGTCGCCATTTCATAGGTACACACAAATTTAAAGTTTGACATGTTGGGTATCTATTTATTCAGTGCAACCTCAACCCTTATATTTTACCAAAAATGTGGTAGTTTTATTGTGTTTGTTTGCCCTAAAATTCACTTCAGTGTGTTTTTTACAGAAATTTTGCATTTCCTAGACCTTTGCGGTAATATCAAGTGATATAAAAAATTGGAACTACCAATATTAAATTCTTTAGGGTGTCTGCTTTCACAAAATATATAATATTTGGGGGTTTTATGTAATCTTTAGGCCTAAAATTAATTTTTAAACATGTGTGCAAAAAATGCTCTGGCAGCGAAAAGGTTGAAGGCAAGCCTTACAGCATGAAGGTGAAAAAAACTGTTCAACCTAAAATAAATGTTTTTATCAACAAAAGTTAAAAACTAATATACCCCCAAAATCAATGAAAACCCCCTTGCACCAAAAAAAAAGAAAAAAAAAAGGTTGATATGGACTGGATAGGAGCTAAGATCAACCACAAAATAAATTGAAAGACAAAAAAAGCCCCCAATAATAAGAAAGAAACAATATATAGATTTAGCAATAGGAATTAAATTAGTTTCCTAACTGATGCTAATCTCTCCCAATACAGTTTGTCAGTTTTTTCTATGCTCTCCCAAAAACAGCTTACAGTTCATGAAAGTTATGGCTGCTCTGACTGTGCCACCCTCTCCCCCTTTTGAGAGGGCTGGCTTAACCAAAAGCCGTACTGCCTATCTAAGCCTGCTGGTCATAGCTCAAAGGCCATGCAGTGCAATATGGTTTTAAAAAAATTCCCCAGGGCAATCCTGCACATACATTTTTCAGGAACACAAATCTCAAACGCTGAGGATTCACCTCCCATGATAGAGGCAAACCTGAATCTCATTCCCAACAATAAGGATTTAGCTTCTTCTTCCAAAAAAGTCACTGCATTAGCAACACTAAAGATTCACTTTACGTAACATTATTTATTGGAGATATTGGATGCAAGGCTGATTACATCTGCTGTTGAGAAAATTTTTTATGGAGTTTGGAATTTTATTTTACTGCAGCGTATAGTGTTTGCTTTTTATTTTCTTTATGTGTTATGTTCAGGGGTAAATGTATTACACGCAGCTACATTTTTACCCAATAGATAATGGATATTGCAGCCAGACTCTCCTTGGCTTTTCCAAAGCTTTAGAACCTAACAATGGCCAAATATTTTTTTAAGTATAAAGAGCTCAAGTTTTATTTATTTTTTAATAAAGAGAGTAAGGGTTAAAATTTCTGTACCCATTTTACTAAAAATACATTTTAGTAGATGTTTCTGTCACCATTCAAAAAGGTTTCTCATCCTTTCCTGTCCATTTGATGCCTGTTTTCCGATCAGGACAAAGCATTAAAATCCTGACAGAGGTTTTAACCTTTTTTCACTCTTTTCAAAACTAGAAAAAAATTTGGTCTGAAATTGGGCTTTAGATAGCTGATGAAATAAAGTAAAATATTCCACACAGCTATAGCGCAAACAATATAAAGTTTGTTGAGTTCTATCAATCTGTCAAGCTACTGGAATTTCTGTATGCTTATATGTGAATGCGAGATACAAATTTCATTCTCTGAAGCCACTTGTGCTTTATTATAGCCCTATGAGATATCCACTAAAAGCAGCAGTATTCCATCTCTTTAATTGTTTATACCTCCATAAAGTGAATTGTAATACAGTGGTCCAAACACAGCTGCAACGGTTGTCATGTATCTCCATGATGATGTTTAGCACACATGCCGATACTGTACTCTATACAGGAGATTTTACGGTGTGGTTGCCATGATTAGTAATATCAATTTGTTAAACAGTATATGTGGCACATGAGCTTACCCATATCCAATACACAATGCAATCATCCTCAGCCTAAACGCTTCCATCTTTATAAAAAGAATATTGTCTACATGAACCAGTTTGGCTGATCCAGAGTAAAATTATATTCAATAATAAATGATTGTCTCTTCTAGCATCTACAGTGTCTTGGATAGCTGTCAAGAACAAGCTTAATACAGCACCTGCCCTACCTTGGACAGCTGCCTTAATGTTGGCAAGCTCCACAAAGTCTAATTGGCTTCCCATGGTTACATAATATCGATGCCTGTGGAGGTTTATTACATATAAGAATGTACCGTAAGACAGAAAAAAATCTGCGTGAATACAGTGACTATAACTTTATAGTCTCTCAGTGTGATGTACTGTCATCCCTCAATTCCAATTTCTATTTTAGACCTCCCTACTACAGATAAGAGAACATGATTACCACAGCTAACTTAATATATTTTTTCAAAATAATTATCCCAAAAAAAAATGTATTAAAAAGTTTTATAACTCATTTTTTAAAACAAAAAATGTTGTATATCCTATTTCATTATTTCCCCATGTATCTATTTGTTTTGTTCCTGGATTAAATTTAACATGGGTATGTTACATGCAGTACAATTTTGTAAAAAATGTATACAAAATTAAACTATACAAATAAGCTCCATGTAGGAGTGAAAAACATGACTATTGGATAACAGATATGCTTAACATACCCTTTTACCCCTATCTTTTCCCCATTACCCCAATAACTAAGACCACACCAAGATTGGAGTAATAAAAGGCCTTAGCAGCCTACTTTATTTAAACAAATAAATCTTTTAATTAGAAATATAAACATATTAACATTAACTGCAAATGAATATCTCAAGCGTTGGTCTGCGCAATCTCTTAATAATCAAAACATGTCCATAACACACTTGCACTGCGGCCCCATCAAATATATACCATAGGCCTCAAGCCGACAAGCTGGCACAGAGACTAACCAATGACCGCAGTGCCCCATTATCACTTCCCGGCTAACGTCCGTTAACCGTGAACCACCATAAGGACCCATATCAACTTTATCTCCCAAACCAACTCTTACTTTAGTCATTTTCCTTCTTTTGCACAGACCAACGCCCGCTCTGCCACGATCTCTCCTCGTCCTCAACCTGTAAGAGAATAAAAACACAATCCTCCAAACGCAAATTCCCTTCACCGATAAAACGGGAGGGTGGGCGGGAACTTTCCTCCACTCTACTGTTACTCCCCCAGGGCGGGATTACCAATTTAAGGCATACCTTAATACCTCCCCCTCGGCTAACTCCAACCCCTCCTACCAGCTTGGTTAACCCTACTGCTCCCAAAGTCATGCACGCCCTGCACCTAGGCATTGCATGCTGCTGTTCCGGGCTCTCCTTTAGCGTTCTAATGCCGCGTACACACGATCGCAATTTTGGCCCGCAAAAGACCGATGAGAGTTTTTCGGCGGAAAATGCGACCGTGTGCATGCTCCATCGGACTTTTGCTGGTTAAATTTTGCTGGCAAAAGATTGAGAGCATGTTCTCAATTTTTCGTTTGGGAAAAGTTCCTATCCAAAAATGCGATCGTCTGTGGCAATTCTGATGCGCAAAATTCCTACGCATGCTCCGAAACAATTTGACGCATGCTCTGAAGCATTGAACTTCATTTTCTCGGCTCGTCGTAGTGTTGTGCGTCACCGCGTTCTTGACGGTCGTAAGTTCAGCAAACTTTTGCGTGGCCGTGTGTATGCAAGGCAAACTTGAGCGGAATCCCGTCCGAAATGCCGCCATATTTATTTATTTCAGTTACTTATATAGCGCCGTCAATTTACGCAGCGCTTTACATATACATTGTACATTCACATCAGTCACTACCCTCAAGGAGCTTACAATCTAAGATCCCTAACTTGCATTCATACATACTAGGGACAATTTAGACAGGATCCAATTAACCTACCAGTATGTCTTTGGAGTGTGGGAGGAAACCGGAGCACCCGGAGGAAACCCACGCAGGTACAGGGAGAACATGCAAACTCCAGGCAGGTAGTGTCGTGCTTGGGATTCGAACCAGCGACCCTTCTTACTGCTAGGAGAAAGTGCTATCCACTACACCACTGTGTCGCCCACCTTTTTCTGACGAGAAGTCCGATCATGTGTACGCGGCATTAGAGTCTGGTGGCACAGTCAATACAGCAGATACTTTAATCAATATACAGTACATATGCACTTTTCAGTGAGCGTCCTCCCCTTGTTTAGCCACAAGGATTAAGATGCTGTGTATATGGTACAGTTTGCGACCATCGGGAGCCTACGCCCAATGCCAGAGGTTTAGAGGGATGGTTTGCCTGAAGCGGAACACTATTCATTGAGTATACTTTTTGTGAAAATGTATTTAACAGCAGTGGCAAAAGGGTGGGCTTTATCACCCACATCCTGCACATTTGTGTCAGGGGGCCAATGTTTCTGTGCTTAGAGCAAGAATGATCACGTAATTGTTGACAGACCTTGTCACTTAACAGTCAGTTTATACTACTTGCTGGCAAAACCCATATCAATATATGTAGAACATACTGTAGAGAGGTAATTCTTGCTGAAGCTGACAGGATAAATGAAATATAGCATCTGGACTCCGGATGCTATGGGCAAAGATGGGTAACAGGAGACATCAGAAAAGCATATGGATGGACCATATTTGTGTGTTGGTTCTTTAATCCTTAAGTGACTCTTGCAATTCCTCTTGCCATCCAATTTAAGAGTCCCTGTGCATAGTGGCTATAGTAAGCTCTTTAATGCACCCTCTCTCATTGCCGCATCTCTCCAGGAAACCTCATAAGTCTTTCCAAATACAATGACATTATCCTTTTTCTGACTAGCTAGAATTAATCAAACAGTTTTTTGTTTGACTGTGCCTATATTATCATTATCATTAAAATAATTTCAACCTATTGGGAATGATAGGAGGGATGATGTAATTTTATCCAGGCAAACTTACCATACAGATACACTCTGCAATCCCGCGCATCTGATTTCTGAAGGTAAAGTCAATTTTTACACCAAGTATAACAGTTGCTATCTAGAGATTGCTAGATAGCTATTATGAGAGAGAGAGGGTGCAATAAAAAGATTTCAGTAGCCTCTAAGGACAGATACTGTTAGATGGGATACCAAGAGTAATGGCAAGGGTCCCTTTAAGCTACCAATAAGCCTCAAATGGAAATTGCCTGATCCAGCTATTTTGAGTGGCTTGAGGTGCCTTCTCTACCCACTTTTAGGGGCCACTCACACCTTTTGGGTTTGGCATGTCATGGTAGTATATGTTAATACACGTTATGTGCATCAGCTCATTGCAATGCCATTCATTTTGAATGACACCATAACTCACTAAGGCAATGCAGCTCCAATGCACATATGTTGCAAGCACAACAGTTCATAATATTGCACTACCATGTGGTGTTCTGTGTTACCAAAAGAGGTGTTTATCCTTTTTTTGGAAAATTTGGTTCATTGCTAGCCAATTCATTTGCTATAGAGCAAGGGTCAGCAAGTTTTTCCACTTAAGGGCCAGATTCAATGAATGTGAATGCATTGAGAGCTGCATTCACCTGCTAATAAATTAATAGGGGGGTACAGGGGGCATACAGAGGTGGCTGTGGACAGGGGGGATACAAAGGTGGCTGTGGACAGGGGAGGTACAGTAGTGGCTGTGGATAGGGGGGTACGGTGGTGGCTGTGGACGGGGGGGATACAGAGGTGGTTGAGGACAGGGGGTGGATGCAGAGGTGGCTGTGGACGGGGGGATACAGTGGTGTCTGTGGACAGTGGTGGGCTACAGAGGTGGCTGCTGTGGACGGGTGGTACAGCGGTGGCTGTGGATGGGGGGATATAGAGGTGGCTGTGGACAGGGGGAATACAGAGGTGGCAAACAAATGGCCCCTGCCCCACCTATAACTGGCCTTCACAGCAAGGAGCACATGGAAGGGCAAACACATGAAAGACAAAAACAGAACATTCCATAGATCAACTCACCAACCAGTCTGCCAACTGACCAAATTAACCTGTCCAACAGGGATACAAAGGTGGCTGTGGACATGGACAGGGGGGTACAGCGGTGGCTGTGGAAAGGGAGTTACAGAGGAGACTGTGGACTGGGGGTACAGAGGTGGCTGTGGACGGGGGGGTACAGAGGTGGCTGTGGAAAGTGGGGGGTACAGTGGTAGCTGTGGACAGGGGGGTACAACGGTGGCTGTGGACAGGGGAGGTCCAGTGGTGGCTGTGGACAAAGGGGGTACAGTGGTGGCTGTGGACAGGGGAGGTACAGTGGTGACTGTGAAAAGGGGGGGTACAGTGGTGGCTGTGGACGGGGGTTACAATGGTGGCTCTGGATGGAGGATACAAGAAAGTGCTTGCCCAGGGTCCAAACAATATTAAAGACGGCCCTGAATATTCCAATTATTAACTCTGTTTAATAATGTCATCTGCAAAAGTGGCTGTGTTATATAATAAAAATGCAGCTATATACCTCATTAAGAGCGCCACTCGGAGCTCCCGTGACTCGCCGCCTCTCTCTTCTCCTCGTCTGACAATTGCAAAGGGCGGGGCCGAGAACGACGTCAGTGGGGAGAGGGAGAGAGGTGGCGAGTGACCTGAGCGCTGAGCTGTCTCCAAGCACCTCAGCACATCAGACAGCCACAGCACCTTTGCCCTCTGTTCCAGCAGCCTCAGCATCAGCACCTGCAGTAATGGTGCCACCCCCAGAGCCTCGAGTTCCCACTCCTGAGAAGTTCTCAGGGGGACCGCAGCAAGTGCCTTTGAAAATGCTTGCCAGTTATACTTCCTGCTACAACCATGTACCTTTTCTTTGGAAAGCACTAAAATGGGGTTCATCATCTTGATACTTCAGGGGGAACCCCAAACCTGGGCTTACCGCTTGATGGAACAGACCAGTCCTCTGTTGAACACTATGGACTCTTTCCTGGATGAAATTGCCAAATTATATGACAACCCCCAGCGTAACACAACAGCGGAGGCCAGCCTCCATGCCCTCCAGCAGGGTCGCAGGCCGGTGGAGGACTATGTAACAGACTTTAGGCGGTGGAGTTCCGATACGCAATGGAACATTGCAGCTCTCTGCTACCAGTTCCGCCTAGGATTCTCTGAGGCACTTAAAGATGAGTTGGCTCGAGTTGGAGTTCCCAGTTCTTTGGAGAACCTGATCCAATTATCCATCCAGATCGATTGTCGTTTAAGGGAACGAAGATCTAAGAGGACCAGCCAATTCTGCGCCATGTGGATGTTGCCCAAAGTACCTAGGAGTCCATCTATTCCTGCCTACCCATTACCTACTGCCACTTCTGAGGTCCCGGAGCCAATGCAGATAGGCCTGCTTCATTCACCACTGTCACCAGAAGAAAAGCAGCGTCGTCGCCAGAATAACCTCTGTCTCTATTGTGGGGGAGCCTGCCACTATGCAAACATGTACTCTAACAAGATCCGTAAGTTTGACTCTTCTCCTCACGAACCATGTGCATTGACTTTAACAAGATCTGCTCACATTGCTGTTCCTGTCTCACTACAGCTTCCAGAAGGGGCACTCCAGGTTCAGGCTATAATTGACTCAGGCGCCTGCAGCTGCTTCATTGACCATGCCTTCGTCCAGAAACACAACATTCCACTTAAACCCAAACAACAACGACTCTTCATACGGCTAGCTGATGGGTCAAATATCAAATCCGGGCCTATCCCCCATGAAGCCCAACCTCTGTCCGCTAACATATTGCCAGACCACCAAGAACTGTTATGCCTGGATATCATCTTCTCACCATTATTCCCGATAATTCTGGGAATGCCATGGCTGCAAGCCCATAACCCCTAAATTATCTGGTTTACCGGCAAGGTGATCTTCCAGTCCTCCTATTGTCTCCAGAATTGTCTCAAGACCTCTCACCATGCGGTTCCAGTTATCGGCTGCTTAAAATCTGTATCTGAATCCCAAAAGCTTGTCCCATCTGTATACCATGACTTCCTGGACGTGTTCCTGGACAAGCAAAAGGCAGATACTCTTCCCCCTCACCGGGTTTTTGACTGCCCAATCGAACTATTACCAGGGGCAGAAATTCCGTTTGGAAGGATTTTTCCTCTTTCAGAGCCTGAACTCTTGGTCCTTAAGGAATACATTGACGAGAATCTGAGAAAGGGGTTCATTCGACACTCCTCTTCTCCAGCAGGTGCCGGAATATTCTTCCGGCACCCCGTGGCTTTCTTTTACAAAAAACTAGATTTATCGGAAAGGAATTACGATGTGGGGGACCAAGAACTCTTGGCAATAAAATCAGCCTTGAAGGAGTGGCGGTACCTCCTGGAGGGAGCAGCACACCCAATATTGATCTTCACGGATCATAAGAATTTAGAATATATCAGAACTGCCAAGTGCCTCAGACCCAGACAAACGAGATGGGCTCTTTTTTTTTCATGTTTTAATTTTCATATTACCTACCGACCAGGGTCTAAGAATGTCAAACCCAATGCATTATCTCGCATGTTCACGGAAGCCGAAGTTTCATCTCCACCAGATACTATCCTGCAAGCTGGAAATTTTCTATTAACTAAATCTGATTTTGTGTCACAGATCCGTCAGGCATCCCTGAGAGCTTCTCTACCCCCCGGGCACGAACCTTGGACTTTAGAAGATGGACTTTACTGGCAGGAAAATAACATTTTTGTACCCCAAACCTGCGCACCACCATCTTACAGGTCTGCCATGACTATCCTTTGGCAGGTCATTTTGGGGGATACAAGACTATGAACTTAGTTCAAAGACATTTTAATTCTTGCTTGACCTGCCTCAAGAATAAGAACAGTAAAAACAAAGCTTGGGGACTATTAAGACCGCTGCCCATCCCTGAAAGACCATGGGATAAGATCGCAATGTACTTCTTTGTCGAGCTTCCTCCTTCTGAAGGGTTTTCATCCATCTTTGTGGTGATTGATTGCCTTTCCAAAATGGCACATTTTATCCCCATAAAGGGGACTCCATCAGCAACAGACTGCCAGGGTGTTCATTAAAGAAATTGTTGACTGTGTATGGCTTTCAACAGTAAACCTGAAACTGACATGCCCTTCCAAGAGACTGGGACCTAGATACTTGGTGCCCTTCCCGGTTAAGAGGAAGATTAATCCGGTAGCTTACTAACTCGAACTTCCCGACTCATTTAGGATTCACCCTGTGTTTCATGCCTCGCTACTGAAGCCTGGTGTGTTGAATCCCTTTCCAGATCATGACCCCCAGAAGCTATAGAGGTGGATGGGGAATTAGAGTTTGAGATTGAAGCTATCCTGGCTTGTAGGAAATGACAAGGGCAGAATCAGTACCTGATCAAAAGGAGAACCTGAGACAAATCTCCATGCCCAGAGACTTATACAGGCCTTTCATCGCTACCACCCAAAGAAAATGGTTCAAATGGGCATCCGGAGGCTGCCCTTAAGGAGGGGGCAATGTCAGAGAACTCACATAGCAAGCGGTCGTCTCCGTGCAGCAGCGGCTAATCCCTGTTCCGCTAATGCCAATGCGCATGCCTGGAGTCTCAGATGGAGACGAGCGCGTGTGTGTTAGCGCGCACGCGCACCCACCAATCACAGCGCCCTATATAAATGAAGAGTCTGCCTAGTGTCAGTGCTGGATCATCTTCAGCTTGTCCGTGTGTTCCTGATTACTGTTCCTACCTGCTGACCTTGCTCCTGAAAACCCAGCTTCCTTGACTACTCTCCTGGATCCTCTCTGCCTGTTCATCCGCCTCTGCTTACGATACAGACCTTGGCTTGGATTTATGACTACGGCTCCGCCTCCTGATTGTGTACCTCGCTGCCAGTCCGTTGCCAACCTCTGCCTGTCCCTGACTACGGTTCTGCCCCCTGATTGGGTCCCTTGCTGCCAGTCCATTGCCAACCTTTGCCTGTTCCTGACACTGCAGTTGATCCTGAGTCTGTACTTACCTACCTGGCTCCCGCTGAACAAGTCTGGTGATCAGTTTCCATGTCTTCTCCAGAGAGGTTCCTGTTTCTCCAAGCTTCAGCCTTTTGCCTGCAGGCATCTGCACCCTTTCGTTGCCGTAGCAGTCCCTGTCTCCACTACCAAGGGTGCTTGGACCGGAACCGTGCAAGAGGCCACTCTCAGCATTTTGGGCTCTGCTCTAAGGTACGTGACACAGCCCTGAGTGTGACAGAGAGCTCCACAGGGTGAGAACCGCAGCATAAAATATGCAATTATATTGTATATATCATGCACCTGACTCTCACCCGTGGGTCTCTGTCTGCTGAAACCATGTGGGGATCTAGGGAGTGACACCGACCTCCCGGACTGGTTCTCCCTTCAGCCTCACCACAGAATATGATGACACCACTTATTGGTAGCTGCCTGTAAAAACCTGATGGTGGAAGACAGAAAACAGAATCTGTTACGCAATGTGTGTAGCCAGGTTCTGTTTTATACTTCTATAGTGAGTCTAGTGCAGGCCTCCAGGGAGGGACTATGGCATGGGCAGGAACTTACTCTGCTTGAGTAATGCCCTGCTGCAGTGGGTCACCTCTCGTGGCGCTCAATAAAGATGCCAGCATTTATAGAGGGGCAGTAGGTTGCTAGCCCAGGCAACCCTTTGGAGGAGGAATAAAGATGTATCAGGTAGGATATGCAACGTGCTTAGAATACACTATGGGCGCCGCCAGATACTGTCTTTATTCTTCTTCTCTGGTGCTGTGCTGGTTTGCTGCCCTCCAAAAAGCTGGCAGGGGGCTTGGTCCTCCTCTTACATTAAGTTTGTGAGAATTATCTTCCCTGCTGACTGCCTAGAATTAGTGATGTCTCCAAAAAAACAAAAAGGAAGAGCAGAAAAAAATCAGAGAGAAACATAAGAAGTCTTTGGAACTTGATGCTCAGAAATGTGCTAAAATTTCGGATATGTTCAGTCCTCATGCACAGTTGCATGAGTTCCTGTGATCCCATGGAAGGGCCCAGTAGAGAGGCAACAAACATTGAACACATAACAATAGAAGGTGATTTAGTGGAATCTGTTGATGACACATCAGAATTTTCCACTAAAGAAAACAGAATTAGGGCGCACTGAATTACCAAGTAAACAAGTTAATATGGATGTTTCAGAGTGCCAAACTGAAGACATAGATATATCATTTAATTATTTTGCTCATCCAAATAAAAATGAGCTTGCTGTCTTATTTAAATATCATCCACGGCAGGATATTCCAGATCCAGTGTTAAAAAAAAGGCTACAAAACTTAAAGATAGAACAAGTCGCAAATGGCTCACCTACTGCAATGAAAAAAATCAATGTTTTGCTCTGTTTGTCTGGCTATTTCAAAGTCACAGGAAACTAATTCTTTTATTGAAGGAATGACAGATAAGCGTCATGTTCATAAAATAATCGAAAAGCATGAGAAGAGTGTAATGCACAACGTGTGTGCCTAAGCCTTTTTTGTGAAATCCAGCAGTGCTGAAGTTGATCATCTACTTTTGTATAAGTGTTAGAATATTATTCCAAATTCATAATTCGGCACTTATAGGTGTTATATTATATTCATGGCAAGCTTGCAAAACATATTTGGTTTTATGATTAATCATGATAAATAGAGTATGTGTGAATGACCTTGATCAATAGATTTGACATGATTCTTCTTCTAAAGCTGAGCATTGCTGGATTTTTCTGGGGTAGCCAATTTGAGTATGACATTTAAGGTATCTTGGTGTTGAATGTCATGAGAAGACGAAAATAGACACGTGTCCACATAGCTAAAGGAATATACATTGTGGATTATATCCTGTTAAGTTAAGTTAGTTTGTAGTTCCAGTCATATTAATAAGTACTAGTATATAGTTACTTAATGTAAAGTTGATAATATGTGTTCATATTATATAGATGTTTGGTTATACGACATTACATGATCAGCATATTACTTCAAGTATGGAGTGTTACATGTGGGCTTGTCAATCGTATGCCATATATGACTAAGAGTGCATACTGAAGCTAGCAGAAATGAATATGTGCCATACAAGGTTCTAAGTTGGTGTGAGGTTATGACGTTCACACGTTCACATGTAACATATAAAGCCAACGTTTCCATATTGAAGGTCACACAGACACAGACAGACACACACACACAGACACACACACACAGCTACTAGGATAGATACTGACATGTTCACATGACACTTTGATAAGTTGGGACAGCTGTCAATTCTGCCGGAAGACTAAGAACGTCATTTCCTGTTTCTTCTTGGAGGACACACAAGACAGCATGGAGACAGGAGGGCAGCAGCCATGAAGCACACATGCTTTCATAAGCTTATTATAGCTTTATAACTTTTTATTCTATTTCATATATTTTTACCCACACTGAACTGAACTATTATATTTTTACATTGTATTTATGATGTCAATTGTGTGACAATAAACTCACACTTTGTTTTAAGTCAGTTTGGCTATCAATGCTATTCATCCAGAAGCGCCTCTGAGATACAAGAATATTTAGATATTAATAATATTCTTCATTTTGGCGAGCCAGCAACTGCCGTCATATCTCTATTTTTACGGAAATCTCGATCCTTGCTGAGGGGGGAGAGATTAGCGCAGTTTTGCGAATATTCAAGTCTCGAGAAAAAGACGGTTCAGAACTATCAACCAAGAGGCGTTTGTGTTGCATCAGATGTGGACAACAGTCCAGCAACAGACGGTTGAAGACGAGAAATTCTTCTAAATACGGTGAGTAAAAGTTATGGAATTTATTGATGAAATAGTGAGAGAAAGCAAGCTACAGTTTAAAGATGTGTCTTTATATCCAAATGGCAGTCACTTGTGGAAATATATGTACAATGAATGCTTAAATGCCAATACACAGATTGATAAATCCAGGTTCACTGTACATAAATTACGTAAAAAGATAGCTAATATCTTAAGCTTAGTAAGAATATTTAACAAAATGATTATTAATGTTGATTTACCTGCTAAAAATGTGTGTACATTACAGCAGACAGAATGTAACACTGTACAGAACACAGGAATACATGAAAATGTGTCCCAAGATTCTCTCAGTTGTCCAAACTGTGAGATTTTTTGTAATTACATAGAGAATCTTGAAAAGCAATTAGAATCTAAAAAGATGATTTTGCCAGAGTTACAAAATAACAGACAGATTGCTGTAATAACTGCAGATGACAAAAAGACTGAATCTAAATGTAAGCAACCATCCTCTTATATTCCGGAAAGTTCGGATATGGAGAATGTTGATGCTACTGATGAAAAAGAAATGAAACATAAAAACTTATTATGTAGAACTGCAAAACTAAAGTTGCAAATACATGACCAACTTATGAAAGTTTTAAAAGACTTTCCTATTTATGACACTGAGCCAACTGTATTTTCCAATTGGGATTTATTTGAAATGTTTGCGGATCGTTTTAATCTGTCAAATGATCAACGCAATTACATATTTCAGTTGTGGGTTCCTGTTAATTTCGCTAAACGAATTAACACACCTGTTATTGATGACGAAGGTCAGGAAAAACAAAATGACGCGACAGATAGACTGCGACAATTATTGCTATGTATGACCGGTGAGCAAATACCGACCATAGAAATGTTAGATCTTTTACAGACTACTGCAGAAGAAAATCCAATTGACTTTAGAATTAAATTTTGCAAGGTTTATCAAATGATATTTGGAGTAGATGATGACAATGACCCAGGTTTAAAAATAGCTTTCATAAAAAAATTTAAATACCTTGACCCAACTTCAGTAGCCATAGCGCAGGAACGTCAAAATTTAAATGATGTAGTAAGTTTCATTGATAAAATTAGGAGACAATTGAATGAAAGCAATCTCACACATGAGATAGCTACAATTCAATGTGACAAAAATAGTCAGGCTACAGACATGTCAGAAACAACAGGTCTTGGCAGGAATGACAAGGACAGCTGCAGACAAGTGAGGCAAGGAGAGCCTATCACGTGTCTTTACTGTCATAGATCTGGTCATATGAGAAAACATTGCTGTAAATTTAAGAGAGACTCACAAATAAAAACTAAAGATATGGAGAATGAAAAATCAGCTTTTGTACAACCTGTTTTTTCATGTCAAGATAAAATTTTGACTGAATTGCCTTATGCCACTGAAGTCAAACAGATCAGTAATTTGACTGTTAACAGCAGTTCAGACAACACTGTCACTGAAAGAGAGGGTTTATTGCCATTGCCAAAAATAGAATCACACCGGGATTCAATTTCTCTGCCATTACAATATGTAGCACCAATTATTTTGGACAAGAATGGTAGGCCATATATACAATGTTTGCTGAATGGTAAAAATATTAATTGTCTCATTGACAGTGGATCTGAGATTAGCCTTACCAAAGAAAACATACCTGTGAAACCAAATTCTCCTATGTGTAATATAGTGGGTTTTAATAATACAGGTAATTCCACTGCTAGACAGGTATCTAATGTAACATTTGAAGTACCTGGATTAGTGAAAACTAACATTAACATTTGAGTATGTCACAAAGCAGAGAATATACTTGGCATTGATGTAATCAATGAACAAAAATGGGTGATCGATTTGGCTAATAAAAGTATTTGGAAAGATCCATCTAGGCCCAAATCAGTGCTTATTGATCCCTCTGTATACAGTAAAGTTGGTTCCATTACCAATATGTCTACAGAACAAAAGTGGCCTGATGTTGATGGTAATTGTGCTTTAAAGGAAGTGGTACAACGTTTTCCAAGTTTGTGGTCAAAGTTCAAAAATGACATTGGAACTTTGAAAAATACTGAACTGAATATTGAGGGAAAAGATCCAGAACCCCTTAATCAGTATGAGTTACCACTAGAATCAGTTGGTCCACTTTCTGCCATTATTCAAGAGTTTGTACAACTTGGAATTGTAAAGAAAGTTAAATCAGTGGTAAATAACTGTATTTGGCCTATCAAAAATACTGATAATTCATATTCTTTATCAGTTGACTTAAGGACATTGAATAAACATATCACAAATAACCCAGTTCTTCCTGATAAATCTAACTTAAAGTTAAATTTGAATGCTGAGGACAAAGTGTTCTCTGTATTAAAAATTATGAATAGCCATTTTTCCCTTTCTTTAGCGAATAGCAGCCAGTACAAACTCGCATTCACATTCAGAAAAGAGACTTATACGTTCACTCGATTAATACCTGGCCTAGGTATTGGTGATGGTGTAGTTCATGAAACTATAGCAAAAATACTTTCAAAATTTTCCAGGCCAGAATGCATTTGTCAGCATGTGGATATGATTCTGCTGAGTACTCAGAATATCGATGAACATATAGCTCTTTTGTCTGAGTTGTTTATGATGTTACAAGCTGAAGGTTTAAAATTAAACACGACAAAAGTTCAGCTGATGAAAAGTCAAGTGAAATACCTTCACATGCAAATTAGTCAAGGAAAGAGACAATTGTTGCAAGAAACAGTTAGAGATATCACTGCAATCCCAACTCCAACAACTCATAAGGCATTGCGTCAATTTTTGCATAAAATAAATCATTGCAAAGAGTTTGTACACTGTTTCGCAGAAAAAGTTAATCCACTATATAATCTTTTGAGAAATAAAGGTAATATAGTTGACCAATGGGGTCCAAATGAGAAAAATGCTTTTGAAATGTTGAAAAAAGATTTGCAGAATGCTCCAGCATTAAGTACAATAGAGGTTTGTTCTGAAGCATCTTTTGTTTTGAAAACTCATGTATCTGAGAATGCCATCTCAGTAACGTTGTCTCAATTACAAGAAGGTAAGGAGAAAATAATTGCCTATTTCTCCAGAGTTTTATCATTTTTGGAAAAAACTTTTGAGTCAGGTGTAAAGAAACTGCTAAGTGTTTACTATGCAATTAAAGCTACTGAGAGCATAGTGAAATCAAACAAAATCATTGTACAGACATATGACTGCTCACTAAAAGGTATTTTTGAGGAAGATAGTTTTAAAGAATGTCGTAAAACATATCCTCTATGGTTCAGAGCTTTATCATCCAAACACATTCAGATAGATGTAAAAGGAAGACATCTTCAGGAATGTACACCAGCACATGTTTATACAGCTGTATCTGAGGAGTCTTCATCTCAGGTTTCCAGCATAAGAACAGAGAAGGACATAGAGCCAGTACTTGTTACTACAGAACAGTCTAACACTAGAATAAGAGCTTCAACACAGAATACAGTTACGCACATTTCTAATCTTTTAGAGATGAGAACAAAGCATAGCCAATTGTCATCTCTGGGTGGTACAAAACTTTCCTTTTGTTTGTGAAAACAGAGATTTGTATCATGACCAAAGGAGGTGTTGCGTCCTGTCATACCTAAACTTCGCAGTACATATGATTTATAGTTTAGGCCATCTTAGACAGGATAAGGACAGTACATTGTCATACAGAAGTTCTCTTTGAAGGAAAATATAAGATAGTGTTATTTTACATATAGTTTAACAAATGCACAAAGTTATTGTCTCATAATGTTTTAACATTTGTTGAGAAAAAAAAGAAAAAAGTTACAAGAATTGAATGCAAATATTTTTTGCCTAATTAATGATACTGCATTTCTTTTACAGAAATGGCATCTAAAATCAAATAAATATGGAGGATAACAAGCTCATATGAAGAGCAAAGAGAATATCAAGAAAATTCAAAGTTAAAGAAGGAATCCTCTAGGGAAGAATATTGGACAAAAGATTTATACTTCAGATTTATGACTGTTTTATCTTATTCAACAAGGTTTTTCTAATCTAACAGAACTTGAAGAAGAAACTTTAAAGACATTTCATGAAGAAAAAATTAATCAGAAGAAACTTTATCTACTATAGATAAACAATTTGGGACTCAAACATTTGTCCACATATACATTTTTTGATAATCCGAATATTCTGATATTAATGTTCATATTAAGTTAGGATTATCATTATTATTTATTTTTCCTTATTCATATATTGAATATTTTTAGGTAACAACTGCACACTCATTCTAGTTTATAGAACATCTTTTGTTCATAACTTAAGAAACATATCACTCTTAATAGAAATATGGAAAGTTATGACATGTTTTAGAGTGTAAAGTATATTTCCAAAGAGCTAAATATTATTTGAGCACAAATATGGAAATATATTATTGCATAATTTATTTTAATAATAATAATAATAATAGTAATAATAATAATAATAATATAAATAATAATAACTATTGTTATTATTATTAATATTAGTAATTATAGATATGAGTCATCATTATGTTATACATTTTTAAATTCTATATCATTATTTTAAGATTTTGAATAGATAGATCTAAGAGAAGTTACAGTAAAGAGAAAAGCGATTAGAAACGAGAGTTATTTCTAGCTGCTTCAGTTCTGAGGAATATTGTGTTCGATCATTTGATACAAGGACGTGTAAATGTGACATGAAAGAGGTTTTGAATGTATTAGAATATTTTGATATGATTAATCATAATTCAGGGGGGATTGTTAGAATATTATTCCAAATTCATAATTCGGCACTTATAGGTGTTATATTATATTCATGGCAAGCTTGCAAAACATATTTGGTTTTATGATTAATCATGATAAATAGAGTATGTGTGAATGACCTTGATCAATAGATTTGACATGATTCTTCTTCTAAAGCTGAGCATTGCTGGATTTTTCTGGGGTAGCCAATTTGAGTATGACATTTAAGGTATCTTGGTGTTGAATGTCATGAGAAGACGAAAATAGACACGTGTCCACATAGCTAAAGGAATATACATTGTGGATTATATCCTGTTAAGTTAAGTTAGTTTGTAGTTCCAGTCATATTAATAAGTACTAGTATATAGTTACTTAATGTAAAGTTGATAATATGTGTTCATATTATATAGATGTTTGGTTATACGACATTACATGATCAGCATATTACTTCAAGTATGGAGTGTTACATGTGGGCTTGTCAATCGTATGCCATATATGACTATGAGTGCATACTGAAGCTAGCAGAAATGAATATGTGCCATACAAGGTTCTAAGTTGGTGTGAGGTTATGACGTTCACACGTTCACATGTAACATATAAAGCCAACGTTTCCATATTGAAGGTCACACAGACACAGACAGACACACACACACAGACACACACACACAGCTACTAGGATAGATACTGACATGTTCACATGACACTTTGATAAGTTGGGACAGCTGTCAATTCTGCCGGAAGACTAAGAACGTCATTTCCTGTTTCTTCTTGGAGGACACACAAGACAGCATGGAGACAGGAGGGCAGCAGCCATGAAGCACACATGCTTTCATAAGCTTATTATAGCTTTATAACTTTTTATTCTATTTCATATATTTTTACCCACACTGAACTGAACTATTATATTTTTACATTGTATTTATGATGCCAATTGTGTGACAATAAACTCACACTTTGTTTTAAGTCAGTTTGGCTATCAATGCTATTCATCCAGAAGCGCCTCTGAGATACAAGAATATTTAGATATTAATAATATTCTTCAATAAGCAAATGTCTGTAAGACGAGAACAAGTGAGAAACAGGCAGCAAGTACTACAGCGGGTTGCAGATGTAGTAAAAGTTATAGAAAAGCAAGGTTGAGTTATAGGGGAGATAAAGATAAGGCTGCCTATAATTTAGAGGACACAACGAAAGACCATGGACATTTTTTAGAGCTCATTCTTCTCATCAGCAAGTATGACATTTGTCTGAAAGATCATGTAAACAAATGTATTGAAAACAGCAAGAAACTGCAGTCTTCTGGAGGAAAAGGAAGAGGATCTTTGATAACCTTGCTCTCAAAAATGACTGTTAACAAAGTAATACAAGCTATTCAGATGCTTATCCAGTAAAATTTTTCAAAAGAAGTAAGGGAAAACGGGATGTTTTCAAGTCAGATTGATACAAAGCAAGACATCACTTCAAAAGGTCAATGCTCCATAATTGTTCGCTATGTGACTGATTGTATTAATAAAAAGCTTCTTACAGTCGTTGAATGTGAATCTTCAACAGGGCAAAACTTTTTTAAGTTGCTAATTAAAGTCTTAAAATGATGCAAACTTAATATTACAAATTGCATTGGCAATTCAACGGATGGAGCAGCAAATATGCAAGGCCAATACAATGGTTTCTCTTCCTGGCTGTCAATTGAATCACCAGGGCAAATTCACATCTGGTGCTATGCACACAATCTGAATTTAGTACTTGCAGATACAACAAAGGTGGTAGTTGAAAGTGCATCACTGTTCACTTTGTTAAATGACATTGCTGTCTTTATTCGTGATTCTTATCAGCGCATGAATACCTGGGAACAAGTTAGCCAGGACCCTCACCATCGAAGAATTTCAGTAATTGGGAAAATACGCTGGTGGTCAAAAGATGCTGCTCTAAGTGTTTGGGAAATTTTCAAATCCTGATTTTGCTTTGTTTCTTAGTCTACTGTACACTTTGAGCAGAATCGAAGACAGTGTGTAATCGAAACCTGAGGTGCGTGTTAGAGAAAAATCTTATGCTGAATCCTTACTCAAATATGAAACCATTCTTACAGCTCAAATTTTTCTGAGAATATTTGAATTGACAATACCATTGTCCAAATATCTGCAAACAACTCAGATGGATATCTCAAAGGCTATTCAAATGGTACAGGGAACTTATGAAAAACTTAAAACAAGTACACGAGATTTTGATTCTATACAAATGACTGCTTATAAGTTTGTTAGAGCCCTTGCACACTGGGGCGGTTTGCAGGCGCTATTGCGCTAATAATAGCGCCTGCAAACCGCCCTGAAAGTGCCGCTGCTTTCATCCCAGTGTGAAAGCCCCGAGGGCTTGCACACTGGAGCGATGCGTTGGCAGGACGGTAAAAAAAGTCCTGCCAGCAGCATCTTCGGAGCGGTGAAGGAGCGGTGTGTATACCGCTCCTTTACCGCTCCTGCCCATTGAAATCAATGGGACGGCGCGGCTATACCGCCGGCAATGCGCCTCTGCAGAGGCGCTTTGCGGTGGTATTTAACCCTTTCTCGGCCGCTAGCGGGGGGTAAAACCGCTCCGCTAGCGGCCGCACAACGACGGTAAAACGCCGCTAATAATAGCGGCGTTTTACTGCCGACGCCGCCCCCCCGCCCCAGTGTGCAAGGGCTCTTAAGTGGGCAAATGACAAGATTCAAGAAGAAGAAATATATAGAGAGAAACTCCGCGCTCAGGATAGCAACAATATTATAACAATATTATAGCAGGTTGTAGCAAGTTGATTCGTCAGATGTTCATAGTTAGATTGTCTCGCTCGTCTCCGTCTGAGAATCTGCGCATGCGCATTGGCATTAGCGGAACAGGGATTAGCCGCTGCTGCATGAGACGAGTGCTTGCTATGTGAGTTCTCTGACATTGCCCCCTCCTTAAGGGCAGCCTCAGGATGCCCATTTCCCAACTGGCAAATTTTGGAATGCAGTGGGACAGGCTGAAATCATCACCTCTTGAAGAATATAGTATTGTAGAAGATGTATCTATGGAAAACCAGGAAAGCAAATTAACAGAAACAGAACTGGTCAACAAATTTTGCATAGCAAGGAAAAACTGTGCTATTTGCTGCTATAAGATTCTGCAATGATATAATTTGTTAACTAATGCCTATAATGTCATTGATTCAGCCTACAAATTTTTGCTTACACTATCTTTTACTCAAGTTGCCTGAGAAAGAAGTTTCTACACGTTGAAGTTTATTAAAACCCGTCTAATGCCACGTACACACGAGCAGATTGTCTGACAGAAAAAGTCCAACGGAAGCTTTTCATTGTATATTCCGATCGTGTGTATGCCTCATCTGACTTTTTTTTTCAAAAATTCTGACGGACCTAGAAATAGAACATGTTCTAAATATTTCCGACGGAACCAATTCCTTTCGGGAAAACCGCTCGTCTGTATGCTGTTCCGACTGGCCAAAAACGACGCATGCTCTGAAGCAAGTATGAGACGGAAGCTATTGGCTACTGGCTATTGAACTTCCTTTTTCTAGTCCCGTCATGCGTGTTGTACATCACCGCGTTCTTGATGATCGGACTTCGGTGTGATTGTGTGTACGCAAGACAGTTTCAGCGGAACTCCGTCAGAAAAACCTTCAGAGTTTATTCCGACAGGAAAACCAGTCATTGTGTGCAGGGCATAAGAAGTTCTGTATATCAAAAGCATTTGAGCTCTTTGATGCGGATGGCAATCGAAAAGGATGTACTGATGAACCTTGATTCTGAGGATGTCATTGACTGGGTCTCATCCTCCGACGTACATGCCCCTGCCCTCCTCCGCGATTTCCATAGACGTTTTCCCCTCAAGCTCGGTGGTCCTCCGAGGGGGGGGGGGGTCATTGAGGTGGGGGTACTGTCAGGACTGGCTCAGCCCTTCCTTCTCTGAGCTGGCCGCTCAGTGGCGGCTAATTGCCAGCTCTCGTCTCTCTCCACAGTTACCCAGCTGTTCCTAATCCTGCTCGTCTGACCTGCCTACTTAATGCTGTCCAGCTCACTTCATCTCTGCCTTCGCTTTGGTCACATCACAAGAAACCATCTCCTGTATTCCTGTTTAAAGACTGGCTTTGCTGACATCCCTTCTGGCTCCTTTGCCTGCTTGCTGTTCCCCTTGGATCCCTGACTTCTGGCCTGGCTGATTACCCGATCTGGTTACTGAACTCTGGCTATGCTTTGACTACACTTACTCTATTTACCTTTTTATTTTTATTAATAAACAAGTGTGATTTAATTGTACTTCTGTCTCGGCTATGGTTTCTGACACTGACAGAGTTGCAGAAACCAGTGAACTTCTACGAAACTTGCTGAATCCTTTGTGCAGTTATTTTGTTCTGTGATTTTGAATATAAAAAAATGCCAAAAAATTTAATATATTTTGCTATTTGTTATTGTATCGAATTGTTCATTAAAGATGTTTCACCTTATATATTGCATTCATTCTATAATTATCATATATTTGCATAATTCCAAATGATTGACAAGTTACAATGACTGAAGCAGGCTAAATATAACTAAAATACATAGAGAAACCGGTTGTCTATTTTGTAATTTGTTTTTCTTTTAAAAATGGGCTGCTCAGTGTGGAATGCCCGGGCCTATTTTTTGTCCCAGTCCGGACCTGGTTGCCGACCCCTGCTATAGGGCATGTACAGTAAAGCAGCACACCAGGATGCCAAGAACTGAATGGGCTCTTGGTCTTAAAAGTGTAAAACTGCACTGATAAAAATGATTCTGTTAGTTTGTAATTTTAACATAAAAATGTTATAATTTTCAACAAATAAATAAATGTTAATGAATTTACTTTGATATTTTAAGTATCTTACTCAATTTTCATTAGTTCATAAAACACACCTTTTACATTTACAAAAAGCTATGTATAATATTGAGTAATCTAGACAAAACTTTTGTTTTCCATATTCTAATTGAGTTACATTTACTTGAGTTACATGAAAACCTCCACAAGGCAGTTCCCATACGTTTGAAGCCCAACAGGACAAAGGAGCTCCACCAGTGACAAGAATTTTTCCAAGTCACTATAAAGCCATGCAATGGCATTGAAAAGTAAGAATGAACACTGAACAAATTATTGTTCACATGCTTTAAATGTTGCTTAACATACCATCCAAAATGTTTATTTTATTTGCGGATTATTATATTTATAATAAATGGACATACGTCTGTTGTATACACCTATTGAGGCAACTCCCTTGTGCACATGCAAAGTTTGGATGATGAGGATACCTCACGGATCCAAGAAGACTTGTCTACCTTGATCCTGAATATTTTTGTTATCCACAAATTTACTGATGAAAACAGTACCACCTTGGGGATAGTTATTGAGGGAGTAGAGGTTCTCACTGGAATCTGTGATGTACCCCAAGCATGTTTTTTTATTATGGGACTCATTTATGCTTTTTACCTGAGCTACCCTAAAAACCTAAAATATACCTTTGAAGCTTTTCAAAAGATCTTTTTAGAGCTAGATGTGGGGAATCTATCTTCAAAAGTTCACACTTTAAAGTTCAAATTACTTGTTCTTTACAGATATACTGAATGTTCCATGTGTGTGTGTCTCAGTTTGATTTGTTAGCTGAGAAAGGGTCAATTTTATTTTTTTTTTTAAATATGTTTACATTTACATTGGATGCTGCTTTAATAATATTACATTTGTAACACTTTATAAATAATAAATGTTAATTTGTTTTGAAAGCCTGTTTCATGAGACTATTCCTTTAAAAAAAAAACATATTATTGTATTATTATTATATAAAAACCTTTAAGCATATATCAAATACATTTGGAAAATATGTTTTACCAACTTAAAAAAATGAGTAGGTTATAAGAAAAAATTAGTTAATATCACTTAAAACTATGGTTCCAGACAAGTTAATGTATGTATTCATAACTTAAACCTATGGTCTATAAACTGAAATAATTGAGTAGGCTTTACTTAAACCTATGGTCTATAAACTGAAATAAATGAATAGGCTTTACTTAAACCCATTGTCTATAAACTGGAAAAACTGAGTTGGCTTTACTTAAACCTATGGTCTATAAACTGGCAAAATTGAGCTGGCTTTACTTAAAACTACAGTTCCAGACAAGTTAGGGTATGTAATCCTAACTTAAAACACTATGGTCTATAAACTGAAAAAAATGAGTTGAAAACATGAAAAGTTTAAAGAGTAAGACAAAAAAAGTTTAGTTGACAGTACTTAAAAAGCTTATACAAATAGTTGCCTCAATTTTTTTGAGTAGACCCAGCACAATATTTTTATAGTGTTGCATGTGATCTAGTGGTGCACCGAAATTTTCGGCCGAAAACGGTGTACTTAGGCATCGGCCGAAAGCATAAAAAAAGCAGATGATGGAGTGCCGAAAATGGTGTGGGGCCCCCCCTGGGTGCCTCCCATTGCAGGAGTGTCATCCTGGTGCACCCAGTCCTCCAATTCCTCTTCCTCCTCCTCTCCTCCCTCTCACACAGAGCCGCAATCTCCCTGTGTCAGGGAGCTGAATTTTCCGGACGGCCGTAGTAACAATGTCCCGCCTCCTGTGATAGACGGCACACTAATCCAATGGTGGGACATTGAATCAGTGTGACCTGATCACAGGAGGCGTGTTGTTGTTACTGCTGCCGAGAACTTCAAATGCAGCTCCATGACACATCGGGAGATCACCGCCCTGATCCGGGCACAGGTAGGCTGCATCCCCAGGCACTGGCAGGCTGCATCTGACAGGCCCAGGCTGGCTGCATCCCCAGGCACTGGCAGGCTGCTACTGACAGGCACAGGTAGGCTGCATCCACAGACAGTGCCAGGCTGCATCTGACAGGCACAGGTAAGCTGCATCTGACAGTCACAGGCAGGCTGCATCTGACAGACACTGGCAGACTGCATCTGACGGGCACTAGCAGGCTACATCTGACAGGCACTGGCAGGCTGCATCTGAAGAGCACTGGCAGGCTGCATCTGACGGGCACTGGCAGGCTGCATCTGACGGGTGGACTGCATCTGACACTCACTGGCAAGGCTGCATCTGACAGGCAGGCTGCATCTGACATTCACTAATGAGGCTGCATTTGATGGACACTGGTTGGGCTGCATTGATCTCTTGTATCATGTCTGCAGTCTCTGACCATCTCCTGTATCATGTCTGCTAGAGGTGCACCGAATATAAATTTTTCTAATACTATTAGCAGTGTGTTTAAGTTTAAGTAAGAGATTGCGGACATGATACAAGAGATGGTCAGAGACTGATAACATGATACAAGAGATGGTTAGAGACTGTGGACATGATACAGGAGATAGTTAAAGACTGAGGACATGATACAAGAGATTGTTAGAGACTGTGGACATGATACAAGAACTGGTTAAAGACTGCAGACTGCATTTTTCTTGACCTTTCTTGCACTAAAGGTGCTAATAATGTCCAACAATAAATTCATATTAATTTCAATTGATGATATTAATTAAAAAGTTTATATATAAAAATATATATATTTTTTTAAATCTGTTATTTTTGGTTTCAGTTTTCGGCAAAGTGCAACCCTGCATTTTCGGTTTTGGCACCAGAATTTCCATTCGGTGCACCCCTAATTTGATCTGTTACCATCCTAATGTTTATCTATGCCTTCCAAGCTGATGCCTTACTTCCCATTTAATGGTGTTTTTTCTGTCTGTTTTCATTTGTGTCCAGCTGTCTTTATCAAATCCAATGACATTGTTTACTGATGGAGGCTGGTGTATGTTCCTTAGTTGTTTGTCAAGGTTTCTGCAAGAATCAATTTAGTTCAAGCAGCTGGAGAGTTTTCTGGAAAGTTGCGTTTCAGAAAAACAGGATTATATAACATAGATACATGCATTTGAATGACTCAGTCTGACAGTACATGTTTAAATATTCTAATTTATTTTGAAAGTGGCAGTTTCCTAAAGTGAAATATCACTCTCCCAATCAACATTCATTTTTAATCTTCATGCTGCTAGCATTAGTAAATTGATAGGAAAATATATCGTATTTACTTGTTTTAAACTTTTTTTTTTACATTTCTGCAGTAAACTTCCTGGTTTCTTGCCTAGGCAAATGCTGTCATACATCCCAAGAGTCTTCAGGAGGGGAGGAAAGGAGAGAAGGAGGGGTTTTCTCAGCTAAGCACTATTTCCTGCATGCACACTTGAGCTAAGAGCAGATGGATTCCAGGAAGCAAAGGCTGCATGCATCATTTGCCCCTTACTCAGGATGGACATGGACAGGAAAGCTAGTGGGGTATTTCTTTCTTAAAGTGATTTCTTAACAAAATAAAGCATGGAGACATTGATGGATCAGGGAGTTTGCTTTGAATAGCAAAAATGAATGAAATAGTGTTTTTGGTTTGTGGTGCTCAGATGAAGTGAAGACCCGCTTTAAGTTAAAATAATATGTGTGGGTAGCACTCGCATATATAACAAACAATCATGCTGTAAATACCCCCTTAGTGACTAAAATAAAATGTTTTATATATCTGTAGCGGTACCTCCGTATGGGCTGCTGGTGGTTGTGGTCCGCCTCTCACCCTGGACAGCTAGGCACATGAATTTCCAGACATACAGCAGTCAAGAAATAGTCCTTGTACTTTTTTTTTTTTTTTTAAACTCTTTATTGAAAAAAAGAAAAGACAATGGCATTAATCAAAATGCTCAACATGAGCATTAGAGAACAATGAGGTACATTTACAGTGCACAAAGGTTTTTCGTAATTACAATTATACAGCATTCCCCTTCAAACCAATCCCGATACATATGTTTGATAACATAGAATCACAGAATTATTAATAACTTCTACCCCTACCCATATATTCTCAAGCGTTAGTTGCAGTAAGAACGGAAGAACACCAAGTATCCCACACCTTGTTATATTTAGCTGGGCAACCTCTATGTTCAAAAATGAGTTTTTCATAAGGTAATACCTTATTTACTAACTGAAGCCATTTACGTATAGATGCAGGGATGGGCTGAATCCACTTAAGTGCCACAGCTTTATGAGCCGAAAATAGTGTTTCCATTAACATGGTCCTAGTATGTCTCGGCTACAGTTCCTCGTCCAGGACCCCTACCAAACACACCAGTTGGGTACATGGAACAGGGACTGACAAAACTGCAGTTAATATCACCCTCACCTGCTGCCAATACCGTGCTATGATTGGACAAAGGCACAGAACATGTGCGAAGTCCGCTCACACCTAGTGCAGGTAGAGGCAGGCAGATGATGCATTGTGTGCAATCGAACTGGGATCATTTATGATTAATGTAACATATAAAGGTGTATCAATTTATTGTTAACAGCCGGAGATACAGATAAATGGGATGAGCATGCTTCCTCCCAGTCTTCGTCAGATAAATCAGGGATAAGCTGTTGCCATTTAGTGCGCACCACCAGCTAAGCCCCGCTAGTCATAGCAAGCAACAAATGGAGGCATAAAGTTGATATAAGTCCCTTAGGGCCCTGAGATCGCAGCACCCCTATCAGTGGGTAATCAGAAAAGTCAGCGTCATGGGTACCAAATTGAGTTTGTATCACATGTCTAAGTTGAAGATACCTATATAAGGTGGTTTGGGGCAGTTCATACTTCCTCTGCAATCCATCAAAAGAAGCCAATACATTTCCATCACAGATTAGACATGTGCATTCGTTTTCGTCCGAATGCATTTTCGTCCGAATTTCAGGTATTTTCGTTATCGTTTTAACAAACGATAACGAAAGCGCAGATTCCAAAAAACAAAAGATCCAACATAAACAAATGCTTTATTTTCATTTTCGTTGCGACAACAGTTCGATATAGATAGGAGATTCAACATGACGCTAACAATAACAATTTGTGTCTATCGAACCTGTGGTCGAATGTGCCTAACCTTACCTCTATAGTCTATCCACCAAAGTAGTCCAAGATTATTTGAAAAGATTCGACATAGAGAGAAAGGATTCGACATAGAGAGAAAAGATTCGACGTAGAGAGAAAAATTAAGTAAAATAAAAATAATGATGATGATGGTTATTGGCCAATTGTAACCAAAGAGGAGGGGCAGTAAAATAGCTAGAACCGCATGTACAGCCAACTTAGTTTCACTTACGATTTGCTAGCAGAGAGAGACAGACACGCTGATTCATTTCAGAACAGTCAATCTTAGCTGGTCCGTTTGAATTGTCACTTTGTCAGAGAACCCGAACTATTTCATTTGAGCATAAGCTAAGCACAGCAGCAGAACAGTAGTGAAGCAAGCTACATCTGTGTTGTGAACTTGATAGATAGACTAGTGATACTAGTGTTGCTGCTAGTGTTGTGATAGCCTCAGAGGCTGCCCGTGTTGTGGTGGGGGGTGATTTATAGATTGAGATTCTATATACCCTATCTCCACTCCAGTCCATTTGCTGACTTGCAGTTGCTGTAAAGTTCAGAAATGTACCGTTCTAACGTAAAAGTGAAGGCTGGTAGAGGTAGTGGTCATGGTCACGGTCGCGGTGGACGCCTTGCTAAAAAAAGTGGCAAGGTCTCTGCTACTAGTGCCTCTGACACTTCTGCCGCCACCAACATGCCGTCCACAGCAGTGGGTGTCACCGCCAGTGCCACCAGCAAAGCTAGTTCCACCACCCCCAGTTCTTCCAATATTACTTTTCCTGCCAGACCACCAACATCTGCTGTCACTTCCACTGCCAGTGCAGCGCCTCCTTCCACTTCAACAGGTGTCATGGCTGCATATTTTTATGGAATAGGCAAGAAACCTAGTAAAGTGGAGTTGCCTTTACAGTCACCACCACCAATCACACTACCAGTGCCACTGCCCAGTTCCCCAAAGAAGCAATTGAGGGAGACAGCAGCAGAGACAGAGTGTGAAACTTTTTTTCATTGGCATAATAAGATGATTTAGAATGTGATGCTCCTCTTTCCCCAAACACTGCAGATGTTTTATACAATCTTAGCCCACAGGACTTACAGCTTGACCTGGAGAAAGTGCAAGAGGGATATTCTGTGAGGAATAGGACAGGTAGCAGTCCACTTTTTTCATCTGCTGCTAACTCCCCTTCTCCCTCTGTTATTATGGAATAATCCTGTGATGATATCACTGTCCTCCCAGTCCCCAGCACCCCTGCCATTAGCAGCACTAGTTCTAGTTCACCAAGTGTAAATGTAGTGGCAACAGCTTCCACCACTGGTGTGCTACCTGCTGCAGCTATATCAGCCCTAAATAGATATCAACAGGGTCAAGGGGCTGCATCCCGCCGCAGCAACGTTTGGAAATACTTTCAAACATTGGAAGGCGGTTTCTTTGCCAAGTGTAAATTGTGTGGGAAGCAAGTAAGTAGGGGTAAAAAGTTAGGTCATTTAACCAATGCTGGTATGAACCTACACCTTAAAAATTACCACCACTCTACTTTACTGCGGGCAGAGGCAGAAAAAGAAGATGGTAGCGCAGGAAGCAGCATAACGGACTCTGACTGTACTGGTGGTACCTCCTCAAGCACACCACTTACTCAGACCACAGGAGGCAATAGAGAGGGTTCAATTAATACAACCCGTCCACGTGCAGTAGTTCCACTGCGGACCCAATCAGGCTCCTCATCCTCCCAAGGACATCATCAGCCTACCCTTGATAGTTTTGTTGTCTTCAGTTCCAAGGGCGTGTCAAAACAGCAGGCCAACAAGATCACCCGCCTCATTGGCCAATTCATTGCTGTTGGAGGAGCCTCTTTTCGCATGATTGAAGGGGAGCCATTTAAACAGCTCATGCATGCCCTTGCTCCACGATACATTGTTCCTGCATGAACAACTTTCAGCAGAAAGATTATTCCAGCACTATACCACTCGTGCGTTGGATTATTGAAGGAAAAAATGGCCAAAGCCGAGGGTCAGACAATTTATTTGACAGCTGATTTGTGGACAGCTCCCAGCGGTCAACACACTTTCCTGTCTTTGACTGCACACTGGTGGCAGGCCTGTTGGTGGTGGCACTGGTGTAAGAGTTCAAACTCCATCAGGAAGCAGGTCTGCAGCGCAAGACCAGCAGGGTTATCAAGCTTTCCTGCTTCACACCGAAGTCCGTGATGACAAACACAGCTCTGCCAACATATTGCGGGCAATTAGATCAATGTTGGCCAATTGGTTTGGAGAGCGGGCAGTCACCAATGTCTCTGTTGGGTTCGTTGTGACAGACGGAGGTTCAAACATGGTTAAAGCTCTCCAAGATGGATCTTTTGTAGGTGTGCGCTGTTCTGCACACATACTGCATTTAGTGGTCAAGGGTGCAATCCCAGTGGAGAAAAACAACAAGATTGTTCAAATCTTGGACCTTTGCAGAAAGATTGCAGGGCATTTCCACCGCAGTGTAGGGGCTAGTCAACTGTTGAGGGAGGAGCAAGAACAATCAGGGCTCCCCATACATCGCCTGAAACAAGATGTCAGCACCCAGTGGAACTATACCCTGGAAATGCTGGAACGCATTTTGGAGCAAAAGACAGCCATCCACAATCTATCATCCCGCCACAGCATCGGGATTGATTCCACACTGGGACGTGATGACTGGTGTATAATTGGGCAGCTCGTTTATGTCTTAAAACCCTTTCGGAATGTGACGGAAAACTTGAGTCAGAGCAATGCCAGCCTAGGACAGGTCATACCCTTGTTTACCTATCTCATATATAAGATGGGATCGTTCCTAGAAAACAGTGAGCCTGTTTGTGGCAGCCCACTTCATGCCGATGTAGCGTCTTTCATCAGAAAGCTACAAGCTAACTTAAAAGATCGGCTAAATGACCATGTCCGCAAAAGCCCTGAACTCATGCTGGCTTCCCTGTGTGATCCCAGGATCAAAGGTAAACTGGCACTCTGAGACAACAGCCTCTCCTACTGGAAAGAAAAATTGATTGAAAGGGTCCGGAATTTGCAGCAACAGAGATATACGACGGATGAGGCCAGTTTGGAAGATTCACCTGCCATGTCTGCTATTCCAAGGCCTGGCACCATCACTCAAAATAACAGAGTGGAGCATGTGCATGTTGGGTAGAGGCACTTGACAATCTGGTGGATGCAGGTCAAGCAGCAGGTAATCGAGAGGAGAGCAGTGCCTCTGAAATGGTCGGGGCCTACCTATATGAAGCACCTTTGCTTCCTACAGAGGACCCTTTGACCTATTGAGATGGTAAGAAAAGTTTGTGGCCTGGTCTTTGCCTGGTTGCCCAGCAACTACTATCCTGTCCTCCAACCACTGTGCAAAGTGAGAGAGTTTCAGGGTCACAGGCAAACAGGGATGGTCAGGGAAACGCCAAAGGTCAGGGTCACGAGCAGACAGGAATAGTAGAGAACAGGCCAAAGTCGGTTAATTGGAATCAGACGTAGGAAACACAGCCAGTACACACGAAAGCTAACACACAATGGTTGATCAGCACTGCTGGCTTGCAGTGCACAGGTTAATATAGGGTTCCCTGATAGGAGCTGGGGTGGAGCCATGCTAGAGGAGAGCTTACAAAAGCAGTCAGTGAGGGTCAGCTGGTCTCTAGAGATGAACACATGGAGACAGGTATGCTGACAGACAAACTCTATTGCATAACCATGACACTGCCCTTTGAACTGTTGCCCCTTGTGATTGCGTTAGCCTGTGAACCTCTGTCCGGTTAACTGTTGCCCTCATGATTGCAAGCCTGCAACCTATGTCCTGTGAACTGTTGAGGACTGTATAGTAACCCCTGCTGTAACTATCTGCTGTGTATTCTGGTGGAGGGAAAGCTGAACGGCGTGACTGGACACAATACATGAGATTACCCTTTGCACATTGAAATAGTGTAGAGAGAAATCTCATCAATTTTCTAAGTTCAGCCTGATGGTTAAATGTAGAAAAACTACAATTATAAGGCCTCTAGTAAGTTAGTAACAATATGTGGACTAGTTAATTTAGTTTAACATCACACAAATCTAACAAGGAAAGCAAAACTCAAGAAAACAGTTACATCTGAACAATTTATTTTTTATTTTTAACATAAACAAAACAAACAAAAAATTAAAATAAAAAAAATAAAAAATAAATTAAAGTACATTCTCCCCCCAACCTGGTGACCAGTCGCTGTAGGGACATATTAATCCCAGCCAACTGGTCACCAAAGTACCGCGTAGCCTCCAGGTGTCTCCTGGGGCTACGTTGGTACCTCTCCAGAGCCACATAGTGACGGAGCTGCCGGCGATTGTGGAGGGCCAAAGATTGACACAGCCTCCGGGTTAAGGCATATTGTCTCTCTTGGACCTCCACAATGCGCTTCAGATAATCAGTTACATGTGGCTCTGGAGGGTGGGGGTGTGTACTTGTTCTGGAGCAGGTGGAGAAGGATGCACTGGGGAGGAGGCACCAATGGGTGTGTCACTGTCCAGGTGGGGGGATGTTGATGAAGGGTGGAGGAGAACATGCCCTGTAGAAACCACTGGGAAGGAAGGACAGTCAGTCCAACCAGACGTGGGCAGGTCCAGGCCTTCGTCCACAGGGTGCAGTTGAAGGGTGAAGGGTGAAGACTTCACCTGTGAAGAAAAGAAAATACATTAGATAGATAGATAATACAATACACATGGCTTCTTCACCCTAACATTATATAAAGGCAAATATCTCCCAGCCCTTGTAGACAATCCTGTAACATCTTGAGATGTTTTCACTTCCATACCAGTTTTCCATTTTTGATATTTAGTGAGATGCACCTAATCAATTTGTGTGTAGGAGATAGTGGTGTCTGTGTCAATTCGCTGCGTCATACCAAGCTTGCAGAGCTGTGCAGGAAGGTGTAGTACTATTTTACTGTACTCTGACTGGGGCGGAGCTGAGTGTCCTCCTCGGCCAGAGTACAAAGGGATTCCCCTCTACACCTCGAGCAGTGTAAAGGGGAATCTCCCAAAGATTTTATCCGCTTGGTCGCACGGGCGGCTGGAGAAAATCTTAAGGTGTACTGGACGCCTAAGTGCTAACTAATCTACCTCATCCAGACTGACTGACTGACAAATATGGAAGATCAGTTGCACCTGCAGAAAAACATATCAGCTATACCAGCTTTTAACATTACACTCACCAAAGAGAAGCCATTCAAGCCATTGCATTTGGGATGACCTAATAAAAAGTTGTTTAATAAAATATAGCAGGCTACTTTTTAAAGTTGATAATTTTGTAAGGCCACTGATTGTTCAATAAGCCCCACTTCTGGTCCAGGCTAGGAGGTATAACAGGTATAACATTATGAGAAAAGTGTTAATGCATTTATTAGGGGCATGCCAGAGATTGAACATGTCCAGGGACTGCCAGCCAATAGCTGGAGATTCTTTTCTGACACACCCCCTCCAGCCTGCTGTCTTATTCACAATAATTAACAGTGATTGGCTCAGACTGGGAATATGAACTGCAGCAAGAAGGTGGCGTGATCAGGGACATTGAGCTAATAACAAGCACAGGTCACACTAACAGGAAGACTGGAATCAGCTGCAGAGGGGAACTAATATAATTAATAATTCCAGCTAAACCGAAGCCTTGCAGAATAAATCACAAGCTATTTAAAATACTATATTTGCCTGGAAAATACAAAAAAAGTTATGCTTACTTCCTGGATCTGCCGCGTCTGGCTGTTCTTCCGCATCCCCAGCAGCCTCTACAGGGCAGGTTTCCTCCACCTCCTGCTCAGCCTCAGTAGCTGTTGATTAATGATAGAAAAGAACATTACAATCTGCAGTGTACAACAATCTCACACATTAATACAAGAACATTGAAACATGTATGATCACTCAGCAGATACCAGCAAGATTATACTAACTTACATGTGGGCGTTGCTGCCTCAGCCTCCTCCTCCTGAGTCTCCCCCTCTGACTGGATGACACCTATTTATAAAGGAGAAATGATGAACGTTAATAAACGTAAAAAATATACTGTAGTGTAAATAGATAAAATTAATTATCCATTAGCATGGCAATACAGGGCAGGTCACTAACATTTATCTACAAGGCAGGGACATGCATTCACCATTTAGAGAAAATCATTAAAAAACCCAAATACGAGGCACTTACCTGTCCTGGTTCCAGTGGCGCCGGCGAGTGCTAGGTGCACCGCCACTGATCGGGCACCTCAGTTCAGAGCGGCGACGTTCTGTCAGATTACATAATTTACGCAATCGCTTGCTTTACCTGACAGAGCGTCACAGAGGCTCTACCTGTCACTGCATGAGCGAGAAGCTATGACACTGGAATCAACAATGGAAGGCTGGACAAATGGAAAAGGAACCACTGTATTAGTGTCACTACTACAGTACTTACTGCACGTTGATGATGTGGAGGACTCCTGCTCCTCCGCCCTCTGCCTTCGGCGGCGCTGGGCCTGGAGACGATCTTTAAATAAAATCAAACACATCATGGTAAACGACTATGTCGCGTTGCATGCTTGACAAAAAAATGTCCTGCACACAATGCAATGCTGACACCAACCTTGATGAGCCAGCAGCTTTTTTTATCTCATCCTCCCCTACAGCTGCTAAGAGCTCCTTCTCATGGGGGAGGAGAGGCACCCGCTTCCCTCTGCACCCCCCCAACTGCCTGTGCTTACGCGCTATGGAACTGCAAAACAAAAAGAGAAGAGAAACGGGTTCCACAATTAAACTACAATTGTAATCTGAAAATGACATCAACACTTGAAACACATGTAGAATGAACCCGTAGAATGAAACAATGCAAATGGAATTTTTGGATTAGGCACATTTTTTCATGTAGCACAAGGTTTGTACATTTATTTATTAACCAAATTTATTGTAAGAAAAACGTATGCTTTTTTGGTGCACAATAAATAATAAAAGACAGGATTGGGATTGTGCCAAGTAAATGTCCATTGTCCACTCCAGTCCATCTTTCTATTACGCGCTTGTGTGAACTGTGTATAGTGTAAAATTTCCTTTCTTGTTTCTTTTGCAAAGCATTAACCCACTTGCGGATGTGGACCCTCCCATAGTAACTAAACATATGGCGGGTCCGCAAGCTGGTTAAGTCCAGCCACCGTTATGCCCCGTACACACGGTCGGATTTTCCGACGGAAAATGTGTGATAGGACCTTGTTGTCGGAAATTCCGACCGTGTGTAGGCTCCATCACACATTTTCCATCAGATTTTCAGACACACAAAGTTTGTGAGCAGGCTATAAAATTTTCCGACAACAAAATCCGTTGTCGGAATTTCCGATCGTGTGTACACAAATCCGAAGCACAAAGTGCCACGCATGCTCAGAATAAAGAAAGAGATGAAAGCTATTGTCTACTTCCCCGTTTATAGTCCCAACATACGTGTTTTACGTCACCGCGTTCAGAATGATCGGATTTTCCGACAACTTTGTGTGACCGTGTGTATGCAAGACAAGTTTGAGCCAACATCCGTCGGAAAAAATCCTAGGATTTTGTTGTCGGAATGTCCGATCAATGTCCGACCGTGTGTATGGGGCATTACACTTTTTTATATATATATATGTTTATATATTTATATATTTAACTTTTTTATTTTTCAATAACAAAAAAATGTAAAACCCAGTGGTGATCTAATGCCACCAATAAAAGCTCTATATGTGGCGGGAGAAGAGCATAAATTTCATTTGGGTAGTACATCGCAGGAGCGTGCAGTTTAAAGCTGCAACGCGCTAAATAGCAGAATATGGCCTGGTCAGAAAGGGGGCGTAACCTACAGGTGGTCAGGTCAAGTGGAACTTAAAAGCACTTACTGCTCAGTTTAGTAATAACTAATTAAGAACAAATAACGGGCATGGAAATATTCCTCTTAAAATGATCGTGGCAAAAATATATTTAACATGTGCAACTGTAAACTATGCTTTCATGTGTAGGCTAGGCACACCTATGCGCAAATTTGTTTTTTCACAGGAGGGAGGATAAATTGAAAATTATTTATTCCTTTTTTTAAAAAAATTTCACTCAACTTTACTGACATCACATGTGATAGCAATAATATATGTTTATGTGTGTGTGTAAAATCAGTGCATTTTTTGAGCTTTTATCATTGTATAAATGACAATGGTCCCAAAATGGCATCAAAAGTGTCCGATGTGTCCGCCATAATGTCGCAGTCACAATAAAAATCGCTGATCGCCGCCATTACTAGTAAAAAAAATTGTTAATAAAAATTCCATAAAACTATCCCTATTTTATAGATGCTATACCTTTTGCACAAACCAATCAATAAACGCTTATTGCAATTTTTGTTACCAAAAATATGTAGAAGAATACATATCTGCCTAAACTGAGGAAAAAATTAGTTTTTTATATATTTGTTGGGGATACTTATATAGCAAAAAGTAAATAAAAACCCCAGAGGTGATCAAATACCACCAAAAGAAAGCTCTATTTGTGGGAAAAAAAGGACCTCAATTTTGTTTGGGAGCAACAACACACCACCGCGCAATTGTCAGTTAAAGCGTCGCAGTGCCGAATCGCACAAAGTGGCACGGTCATTTGACAGCCATACCTCCGGGGCTGAAGTGGTTAAAATGTAAAAAAAAAAAATAATCAGACATGTTACTTACCGTTTTATGTCGCTGAATTTTTTGTGACAGGCAGTAAGGTCACGCCGATGGCGATAGGTCTCCTCGACCTTCCTGGAGATCTCCTCCCACTTCTCCCGCTTCCACGCCGAAGTGATTTCCCTGGAACGGGGGCCACACAGCTGCATCCAGCAAGGAAGCGTTTCCCTTACAAGGACCTGGGACTCAATGTGAGTCCACATAAGGTTACGCTTCCTGCTGGTTGCAGCTTGTGTCCCCCTCCTGCGCCCATTTTTGGATGCTGGTGTTGTTGGGGATGTTACTGCTGCCTCCATAGAAGGCCCAGGAATGTCCTCCTCCATGTTTTCATGGGTTGCTGGTGCTGCCATATCTGAGCCAGACACAGCGTCGGATTTTGCGGCCGCCATTGCACTTCCGATTGAGAAACGAATGTGAAAGTTTGGTTGGCTGACTGCTGGGGCAGAGTAGACCAATGAGCATGAACGATGAAGATTCGACACAGAAACGAAAACATGCAAACGTAAATCTTTTGCTTATAGTGTCTGTTGAACGTTAGAAGATTCGACTGAGCAGCTAAACAAACTGTAGGATGCTGCTATCGTACATTTCCGGTCAAATGCATCCCGCAAAATTCGACCGGAATGTACGATTGCAACGTCGTACAGTTTAGCTGCTCCGTCAAATCTACTTTGAACATTCGATAGACACCATAAGCCTTTAGCAAGGAAAGTTTGGCCCATACGTTCAGATTTAATCATTTGGAGTAAAGCAGTGGTTCTCAACTCCAGTCCTCAGGACCCACTAACAGGCCAGATTTTAAGTATTACCTTGGGGAGATGCAGACTAGAATAATGCAATCACTGAGCAGCAAATTATATCACCTGTGATGTATTTCAGTTATCTTGCAAACCTGGCCTGTTAGTGGGTCCTGAGGACAGGAGTTGAGAACCACTGGAGTAAAGGGTCTAAATTTGCCTTAAAGCGGTGTTCCAGTTGCAAACATTTTTTTTTTAAAAGTCAGCAGCTACAAACACTGTAGCTGCCAACTTTTAATAAGGACACTAACCTGTCCAGGGAGCCCGCAATGTCGCCCCCCCTGAGGCCGATCCGTCCATCGGATCAAGTGCAGGCGCCGCCATTCTAACTCACGGAAACCAGCAGTGGAGCATTCAGGCTTCCCGTCCAGTTTCCTGCTGTGCATGCGCGAGTCGCTTTGTGAATGGCCCTGTCATCTTCTGGGACACACATAGGTCCCAGAAGGCAGTGGGGGAGCAGGAGGAAATCTCAGTGCCAGGGTCTCAATAGCCACTGCAAACAGCAGCAGAGACAGAGGGCATCCCTGCCTAGTACCTCTACGGAGCTGTATAGATGGAGATAATATACCATTAACTAAAAGATTGGATGTGGGGTCTTTATAGTGAATAGAGACCCATTTTTGGAACTTAGTGCCAAAGCCAAAAGAGCGTAATGCAGCCATAAGGAAGGGCTATTCTATTGAGTTGAAGGCTTTGGCAGTATCCAACTAAGCCAGTGCACAAGACTCAGGCAGAAATTTTTGGAGCTGAACTATCATTTGCGTCCTACGAATGTTGATGGAGGTGAACTTTCCTGGCATGAAGCCAATTTGGTCTGGATAAATTATACTTCTTCAGGTACTTAGCTATATACATCCAGTATATACACACTTCTCCCATTCTACCTCCAGTACAAACTTGCTTGTAGAACTACAACTCCGGGGACCAGCTAGCACTGAATTGCAGGCCTGACACTGGCTCAGCCAGGCCCAAAGCAAATTACCTTTGCAGGCAGGGTCCGTGGGCCCCTATGGTGTAGCAAAAATGGTAGTCCTAGTGCTAGCTGTCCCACGTGGCTACTGATCCCAGTACTACCTCTTCAGACCCTGCCAGCCCTCCTAGCCACAGCTGCCTTATTCCATCACCCATGCCAACACAGTCCTCCTTACTGGCTCTGCACTCATCCCAGACTACTTGCACCCAGTCTTCACAGACATGCCTCCCAGTCCTCCTGACTGTGTGTTACTCACCAGCCCTCCTGGCTGTTCCTGTTGTTCCTCCCGAAGACTTGCCTGGCAGTGTTCTCCTGCTGTCCTCCTTGCTGTTGTGCCTCCTGTCCAGGACACCTCCATGTGTCTTAATGTGGTCCTATCCACACCCACATCCAAGGTCGCCCCCCCCCCCAGACTGGGGAGCTCCCTCTAAGGCCAAGACAGCCTAATACTCCATATTCAGCTTCCACCCGAACAACTCCTTCCTAGCTGGGCTGACCCAGAGTATTTGAGGGGGCCTGCTCCCTGCCAACTCAAGTTGGGGATTGGTCAGGGCCCTCAGCATACTCCAGGCAGCTCCACCTTATCTCCTCTCCTCTTTTCCAGAAGGTTCTAGCACTAGTGGGTGCTACATATCAAAAAGTGACAAAAAAGAATTTATACTCAGCGTTGCCTCTCTGAACCATTAATATACATATACCCGCATCAAATATGTGTCATATAACAACATGTACTCTATAATAAAGTGCTCAATGTCAATATAGCGAAAATAAAGTGCAATCAATAAAGTTCAACAGATGTGCAAAATAAAGTGCAATCAATGAAGTTCATCAAGTGTAATGTACAGGGCTGGTGACACGTTGATATAATCTTGGTGACTTCCTGTGCTCCCCTCCTGGGTCCCCACTCACCAGATAAAGATGACAAATGCGCCTGTATATATCAAGATGGTGCCTCCTGTCCAACGAATAGGTAGATTGATCGTGCCTCAGAGAATGGGATCTCCTCTCCTCCACCACATGATGTAAGTCCTACAAACTTTACTCAGTCAAAAGACGGTCGGGATAGTAAAGTTTGGGCAAGTGAAGAAAAGAGGACATATAGTGTAATACTGCAAGATTTATTAAAAGGTTTAAAATCATTACACTTACATCAGAATCTTTAAAAATGTGCAAAATTCCCGCCTTGGCATCCAAACAGCCTTCACAGATTATCCTTAGCTTGACATGTTTTGCCCCTCCCACTGGGCGTCATCAGAAGCTTGTGGAGTCTGTGAATGGCTGTCTTATATACTTTAAGTACCGCCTACTACACCCAATTACTCCCATTACTCTCATTGATGGCGCAGTATGAAATTGGCCTCACTTTCGGTTTCCACTGGAACCGGAAGTGACGTTTCCACTGAGACCGGAAGTGGTCAGTGGCGCGGAAGTGATGTAATCCTTGTTGATAAAAGGTAAACACCAGCATCCTGCTTCCTGAATTAACAGGAAGTGACCAGGAGCCATCTAGTGTTAGTAATTCAGTGTTACATTAAAAACAGATAATTTTATAATACATTATATAAACCATTGTCACAATAACAGTATACTCCATATGAAGAAAAAAATATACAAACAAATAATAATCCAATAGATGGGAATGACATAATGATGGAAGAACTGGTGTAACTAAAGCAAATAAAGAAAAAAATTAAATAATGAAGAAAAATATAGATACAAATAAAAATAAAATAAATAAAAATAAAAATAGAAATAGAATAAAAAGAAAAATAAATGTAAATCTAAATGAAAATAAAAATAAAAATAAAATAAAAATAAAAATATAAAATATAAATAAAAATAAGCAGAATAAACAATCAAAAATTACTAATAAAACAATTTATGTCCAGGTCCACATTTAACTTTTTAAATGTGGACCTGGACATAAATTGTTTTATTAGTAAGTTTTGATTTTTTATTCTGTTAATTTTATTTATATTTTTATTTCTATTTGATATTTTTATTTTATTTTTATTTTATTTTCATATTTATTTTTATTTTATTTTCATTTAGATTTACATTTATTTTTATTTTATTTCTATTTTTATTTAATTTTTATTTTTATTTTTATTTATTTTATTTTTATTTGTATCTATATATTTTTTCATTATTTAATTTTTTATTTTAGTTACACCAGTTCTTCCATCATTATGTCATTCCCATCTTTTGGATTATTATTTGTTTGTATATTTTTTTCTTCATATGGAGTACGTATACTGTTATTGTGACAATGGTTTATATAATGTAATATATCATGATCTGTTTTTAATGTAACACGAATTACTAACACTAGATGACTCCTGGTCACTTCCTGTTAATTCAGGAAGCAGGATGCTGGTGTTTACCTTTTATCAACAAGGATTACATCACTTCCGGCGCTGCTGACCACTTCCGGTCTCGGCGGATACGTCACTTTCGGTTCCGGCGGAAACCGGAAGTGAGGCCAATTTCATACTGCGCCATCAATGAGAGTAGTGGGATTCATTAGGTAGAGTAGGCGGTACTTAAAGTCTGTATAATACAGACTCCACAAGCTTCTGATGACGCCCAGTGGGAGGAGCGAAAGATGTCAAGCTAAGTATAATGTGTGAAAGCTGTTTGGATGTCAAGGCGGCAATTTTGCACATTTTTAAAGATTCTGATTTAAGTGTAATGATTTTAAACCTTTTAATAAATCTTGCAGTATTACACTATATGTCTTCTTTTCTTCACTTGCCCAAACTTTACTATCCCCACCGTCTTTTGACTGAGAAAAGTGTGTAGGACTTACATCATGTGGTGGAGGAGAGGAGATCCCATTCTCTGAGGCACGATCAATCTACCTATTCGTTGGACAGGAGGCACCATCTTGATATATACAGGCGCATTTGTCATCTTTATCTGGTGAGTGGGGACCCAGGAGGGGAGCACAGGAAGTCACCAAGATTATATCAACGTGTCACCAGCCCTGTACATTACACTTGATGAACTTCATTGATTGCACTTTATTTTGCACATCTGTTGAACTTTATTGATTGCACTTTATTTTCACTATATTGACATTGAGCACTTTATTATACATGTTGTTATATGACACATATTTGATGTGGGTATATGTATATTAATGGTTCAGAGAGGCAGTATAATTTCTTTTTTGTCACTTTTTGGGGTACTTACCTTGCACTACAGTGGTAGCTATTGTACTACACAGCCCTACATGTACATATATATGTATGTGTAAACATATATATATATATATATATATATATATATATATATATATATATATATATATATATATTGTATTTATTCATTATTTTTTTATTTTTCCACGGCGCTGGTTTACTTTTCATTTTTTTACATATCAAAAAGTGTATACATCGGCATGTCCCAATCTACAAAATGTCATTGAACATCCCTCCTTAAAGGCTAAATTCACCTTTCAGTGACTAATAATAAATGCACATATTTTTGCAGAAAATCGGGTTCCGGTGCACCGGGCACCCACGATTGCCCGTAACTGAGCAGGACCGTGGATCTGTATTCGTAAACACATAGATCCACGTTCTGTCAGGTGGGAGGAGACCGATGGTGTGTTCCTTGTACAGGGGAACACCAATCGGTCTCCTCCCCTTGTGAGTCCCCTCCCCCCACAGTTAGAATCACTCCTTAGGAACATAATTAACCCATACAGCACCCCCTCCTGGTTAACCCCTTCATTGCCAGTCACATTTATACAGTAATCAATGCATTTTTATAGCACGGATCACTGTATAAATGTGAATGGTCCCAAAAATGTGTCAAAAGTGTCCGATGTGTCCGCCGCAATATCGCAGTCACGATAAAAATCACAGATCGCTGCCATTACTAGTAAAAAAATAAAATAAAAATAAAAATGCTATAAATCCATCCCCCATATTTTGTAGACACTATAACTTTTGCGCAAACCAATAAATATACGATTATTGCGATATTTTTTACCAAAAATATGTAGAAAAATACATATCGGCCTAAACTGAGGAAAACATTTATTTAAAAAAAAAATGTGGATATTTATTATAGCAAAAACTAAAAAATATTGTGTTTTTTTTCAAACTTGTCACTCTTGTTTTGTTTATAGCGCAAGAAATAAATACCACAGGGGTGATCAAATACCACCAAAAGAAAGCTCTATTAGTGGTGAAAAAATGATAAAAATTTAATTTGGGTACAGTGTTGCATGACCGTGCAATTGTTATTCAAAGTGTGACAGCGCTGAAAGCTGAAAATTGGCTTGGGCAGGAAGGGGGTGAAAATGCCCTGTATGGAAGTGGTTAAAGCGACATTAAAAGCTTTTTTTTATTATTATTAAAATAACAAACACGGTATACTTACCTGCTCTATGCAATGGTTTTGCACAGAGCAGCCCCGATCCTCTTCCACTGGGTCGCCCTTTGGCGCTTCAAGCTCCTCCTCTTATGCAAGCCGCTTTCAATGGGGGCACCCATTGGGGTGCGTCCTCGCTCTAGAGCCGCCCTGCCTGCGTCTATTGACACAGAGCGGGCGGCTCTGCCCTGCCCTCCTGCTGCTATCAGCCCCCCAATAGCTCCCGCTACTATCAGCCTGCCCAGAGAGGAGGGAAACAGCGCCGAGAGCCGCTACGCTCGTGCACTTTGCTGGATTGGATCGGGCTCGGGTAAGTATAAGGGGGGCTGGGGGGATTTTGAAGCACAGAAGCTTTTTCACCTTAATGCATTTAAGTCTTTAGAAACACTTTAACCTTATTTTGTTTCTGCATCATCCCACCCTGGTTATCTAGTTAATTCCCAGTGGTGGGCTGACATGGAGCTGTCAAGAAAACAGAAAATTGAATATGAAATACTTACCGCAATTTTCCTTTCCTGAAGAGCTTCATGTCAGCACAAACTCCCACCTAGGTGCTGAAATCTAGCTATGTAATGCTGGCCTGGGGGGGGGAGTCAAATTTATGAGTTAGGTCCTGCAGGTGGGCGTATGGGTGAGGCATACCCAGTGGTAGGCTGACATAGAGCTTGTCAGGAAAGGAAAATTGCAGTAAGTATTTGATATTCAATTTTCCATTTTTTTTCCCCACAGGAGCCTGCAAAGCTGGGGAGGAACCCCTGCTTGCTGCCCTAGAGAAGGGTGAGAAGGGTCAAAGCAATAACTCCAAGCCCAACAATAGCAGGATCTCCCTGACGAGAACGCCATATGGCTAGTAAATGAACGGGCTGCTGGAACATGGTACAATGTTGCACCCTAAATGCGGGTATAACATGTAACATGTTCCAAAGGTTAAACTATCCCTTAAAAAACATATTTTGTGTTTTCTTAATCCTTTTTCGGTGCTGGAGGGATAATACGAAGGTTTAGTGCCACACAGGTCCATTCAGTTTTTTCTGCATTTTGACAGTACACCTTTCCTGGTCTGTGTTCAATCTATGGACAATGGACTTGCATCAATATTAATCAGGCTACCTTTGATCTGTCACACTTAGGTCCGGAAGATGTTTTTTTTTTTCAGGACCTGGACAGACTCATAAGTAATTGAATGTAAATGGACTCCATACCTTTACATCCACCTCTCCATAGGCTCAGAGCCCATTCACACAGGGACGACTTGTCAGGCGACCTAGTCGCCTGACAAGTCGCCTCCCGTTCTGTGCTATGGAACCGTTCTAAGGGGAGCGACGCTCCGACTTAGAAAAAGGTTCCTGTACGACTTTGGGGGCGACTTGGGGCGACTTGCATAGACTTCTATACAGAAGTCATTTTGCAAGTCGCCCGGGCAGTCGTTTGCAGGTCGCCTCGCTGAGGCGACCTGCAAGTCGTGTTGCCCCTGTGTGAATGGGGTCTTACATGGAGCTTCTGATTAGGCCTGCCTGAAAAAACGGCCGGCAGACCTGACTGGAAAGCCCATGTGAAAGGACCCTTAAGCTGGCCATACACTGATCAAAATTCAGTTAGTTCAGCAGGAACCGGCTGAATTTTGATCAGTGTATAGCCATCCCTACTCAACAGAAGTTAATCATTTGATTGACTTTTGTAGAAGAGACGTGCTAAAAATTTTTTGCAACAGCCACAGATTAGTGCATTCTGACAGCAGCAGTAGCAGCTGTCCGAATACAATGTCTTGGATGGGATGGGGATTTCCTCCATTCACCTCACTTGTGTGGATGGAGGATTCTGGTTTTTTTTGTGTTTGTTTGTTTTTTCAGTCTGCTAGCTCATTAAATAAAAACAGTATATGGCCTGTTTAGGTTCTTTTTTGAACAATTCCCTCTCCAATTACTACTAATCCTATCTCCCAACATTGTTATGCCCCGTACACACGGTCGGATTTTCCGATGGACAATGTCCGATCGGAGCGTGTTGTCAGAAATTCCGACCGTGTGTGGGCGCCATCGGACATTTTCCATCGGATTTTCCGACACACAAAGTTGGACAGCAGGAGATAAAATTTTCCGACAACAAAATCCGATTGCGTCAATTCCGACCGTGTGTGGCCTGTTCCGACGCACAAAGTGCCACGCATGCTCAGAAGAAATTCCGACACGGGACAGCTTGTTCTGGTAAACTTAGCGTTCGCAATGGATACAGCACTTTATAATGTCATCTGCTGCAGCTCCGGACCTCTGGGAATCTGTGACCTTCTTGCGCTCCCTCAGATAAGTGCTCCTCAGGCCACCAATTTTTGCTTTTAAATAAGGGATGGTTGCTGTGGGGACCACCGGCTTCACCAACTCCAGCAGTTTCTCCAGCGCTGCCTGCCTCTTCTGTTTGTGATTATAGTGGGGGTGTCTCACTTGCCACAGACAGGGCAGCTCCCTGTACTTGTCAATGAACAGGGGCAGGAAATTGTGGTCGTTGAACCCATCCATTTTCTCTGCAAGACACAACACAAGACAAACCCTAATGTCAGGCCAAACTCCCCTAATCTTGTTACAATATAGGCTTCCATTTCGAAGCATTATAGGCCCAAGTTTAGATCCTACCTTCGTTAGCACGATCGGCGTCTCCGATGCTCCTTCCTCCGCTCACAGATCGTACGTAAGACGCGCGCGTTACGATTTATACACACTGCGCATGCGTATAACTCCGCCCGCCCCTGACGTTCTTTCTAGTCTATTCCCCGCCCCTTTTCGTTCGGCATAGTGGGGGAAGAGCACATGGCGGATAGACAGCAGGATCATGCTAATTACAGCAACGAGGAAGAGGAGGAGGAGGAAAGGCCGGAGCCTGAAACGTCCCGATCCAGAAGGAGATTAAAGGACTCAAATATGTCCTTTGGGGAGATGTTGGAGATGGTGGACATCCTGAAGAAGGCCGACTATGATGGAAAGTATGGGCCTTACCCCAACCACAATGTCCGAAAGGCCAAGATCATGGCGAAAGTGGTCAGGAGTCTGCACCGGAAATTCGGGGTACGACGATCGAAAGATCAGCTCAGGAAGCGGTGGTCGGACCTGAAATTACGAGAACATGAGCAGTACAGAAAGATCTGGAGAGTGCTGCAAAAAAGTAAGTAGTTGTGCTGTGTTCCTATTCTTTTTGTGTTTATTACGTTCGTGCTGCTCCATGTGCTGTTAGGAACTGTTGTACAGTTTAAAATGACAACTTTCATGTTCATGGGCACATTATTCGTTCGGATCAAACATTTTTATTTCGGACGATAAAATACCATTGTTTAGGCCATATGCATTTGGCCACCATTTTGACGCCCTATACTTGTCTTCAAAGAATTTGGTTGTGTAGATGGCTTTGTTACTAGAATGAAATGCAAACTAGATTCTGTGTAAGGAGAGGACACTCAGCAGCTGTTTTCACATCTGGACACTGGAGCACTAGTGTGGGACCCCAGAACACCATTTTTATTAGGGGGGCCACACAGGTGCTCCAGTGTATACTATAGGGGGGGCTACATCTGTGAAGTTTGTACTAAACAGGTAAAGTATTGCAGCTTGACAAAGGCCACTAAAAAAGCTACATCTTAGAACTCGACTAAAATAGATCATTGTACCCCACTTCCAAGCAATGTTTCATCTTTCTAGTTCTGCCATCAAATATCTGTGTGCTAATTATACCATTTTTGTTTTACATAGGGGAGAAAAGACTCGGAGGACACCCCTCATCCGAGGAGACCAGAGCCCCCTCCCCTCTGGAAGAAGGGGAAATCCCCCCAACACAAGATGAGCAGGAGGAAGAAGACGTGGTGGAACTAGTCACCACAACAGGTGAGTGTCTGCAACCACAGGCTCAGATAAGAGATGGATGGCGGCATTTTTTTGAAACCTAATTTATTTTGGGTTTCCTCTCTTTTTAGGTGATCGTGAGGTTGTGGATGAAGATCCTTTCACATCCGAAAGTGCCCAGATCCTGATCGGGGAGATCATGGGGTGTAATTTACATTGGAAAACATCAAGCAAAACATCAATGATGTTATTCTAAAATATAAAAACATCATTGATGTTTTGGGCGAGTTTAAAACCCCTCCAAATCACTTTCTTCTTTTGTGTGCTACAATGTGCGAAATGTTTTTGTGATTTTTCCCAAAGCCAAGTTTGGAGGATGCACACAGTGTGTCAACATGTGCTATCTGCCATCACGGGAGATCAATGGACACGTTTTGGGGGTGCAACACCTTCCTCCATTATAAAGTAGCGGTGAGGAAGGGCTTTCTCCCCCAAAACACGTCCCTTGATCCCCCGTGATGGCAGATAGCACATGTTGACATTGTGAAATTTGTGTGCATCTTCCAAATTTGGCTTTTCCAGGGGTGATTTCCCCCCATCTGAACGCAATATCAAACACAGTTCCTAAATACTCATGTCTGATATTGCCTTCCAGTTCTACCAAATGTGAACTTTGTAAGATCAAGATTTGTGTCTTTCTTGTGGGTTTTACACAGGCCTGTTTTCTATAAAATGCACATTTTGATTTTGGATAATGACACCACAAAAATTGTTATACAACAAACATGTTAGTTTGTCAGGAAAACCTTTGGTAAATGCACATGTGATTGTGCAGGTATTAACCACTTCCCGACCGCCGCACGACGATGTACGTCCTAAGTTTGAACGGGGATATCGTTGTTATGGCAGCAGCTAGCTGCCATAACCCCGGTATCCCCGTTTTCGTGCGGCGGCCGGCTTTCAGATAAAAGTGGTCCCTGCGGCAGATTCGCCGCGAGATCACTTTTATCGGTGGCGGGAGAGGGCCCCCCCCCCTCCCGCCGCGATCCGGTGCCCTCCGCCGCTTACCGGAGCCGTCGGTAGCGGCGGAGGCGATCGCGTTCACTCCCGTGGTGTGTCTGAAGACAAGTGAGCCCAAGATGGCACTCACTCGTCTCCATGACACTGCTGGGCGGAAGCGACGTCAAAACGTCACTTCCGTCCACGCCTCTTAAAGGCATATTTTTTCAAATGTCATTTTTACAAATGACTTTTTTTTTTTTTTTTTTATTTCATTTTAGTGTAAATATGATATCTGAGGTCTTTTTGACCCCAGATCTCATATTTAAGAGGTCCTGCCATGCTTTTTTCTATTACAAGGGATGTTTACATTTCTTGTAATAGAAATAAAAGTGACACAATTTTTTTTTTTTTTTTTTAAAGTGTAAAAATAAATAAAATATTGTAAAATAAATAATAAAAATAAAAATAAAAATTTTTAAAACCCCCCTGTCCCGACGAGCTCGCGCGCAGAAGCGAACGCATACGCGAGTAGCGCCCGCATATGAAAACGGTGGTCAAACTACACATGTGAGGTATCACCGCGACCGGTAGAGTGAGAGCAATAATTCTAGCCCTAGACCTCCTCTGTGGTGCAAAATATGCAACCTGTAGAATTTTTTAAACGTCGCCTATGGAGATTTTTGAGGGTAAAAGTTTGACGCCATTCCACGAGCGGGCGCAATTTTCAAGCATGACATGTTGGGTATCAATTTACTCGGCGTAACATTATATTTCACAATATAAAAAAAAATTGGGATAACTTTACTGTTGTTTTATTTTTTTATTCAAAAAAGTGAATTTTTTCCAAAAAAAGTGCGCTTATAAGACAGCTGCACAAATATGGTGCAAAAAAAAGTATTGCAATGACCGCCATTGTATTCTCTAGGGTGTTAGAAGAAAAACCATATATAATGTTTGGGGGTTCTAAGTAATTTTCTAGCGGAAAAACCTGTTTTAAACATGTAAACACCTAAAATCCAAAACGAGGCTGGTCTTAAAGTGGTTAAAAAGATTGTTCATCAAGAATGTGTGGATTATTGTCTCAACACTACAACACTTTTGGGGTGATGTAATTGTTGTTTTATGAGAAAATGGGGGTAATTTCCTAAGGGCAAATCCTCTTTGCACTACAAGTGCAGTTTCAGTGCAGTTGCAAGTGCACTTGTAGTGAAAAGTGTCTTTGCATTTAGTAAATAACAGCCAACAGTGCTTTGTATAAGGTTACACAATCACGACATTTTCTGCACTCAACACATTTCTGTCAGGGTCAGCTAAAACAAACACAAGCAGTAAATGTCCACAAAGAAGAGCCTGGGGGGAGATGCCTGTCGAGAACTTGAGGTCCTGCAGGCTTCTCCCTGTGGCCAAATACCGCAAGGTAGCGACCAACCTCTGCTCCGGAGTGATGGCTTGCCTCATGCAGGTATCCTGCCTGCTGATATAAGGGGTCAGCAAAGCCAACAAACGGTGAAACACGGGGTCCGTCATCCGGAGAAAGTTCCTGAAATCATTAGGATTATTCTCACGGATCTCACGGAGCAAAGGCATATGACAGAACTGGTCACGCTGAGGCAACCAATTCTTGGTCCATGAACTCCTCCCCACCCTGTTCATGGACTGGACTTGTGTCAAGGTCAGGACCCCAACACCAAGCCCCCGCACAGCACGAACTCTACGAGGAGTACGCATACGAAACATGGCTAGAAAACGGTCGGCTGCTCAGAACGAAGTAACAGAACGCACTGAAGAACAGCAAGGCCTGTGAAGAGCGACCTGAAAACCAGTAACGAACGAACAAGAATACAATGACTAAGTCACGCGGAACTTGCTTGCACGCACTGAAGAGCAGATACAAACCCACAAGCACAAACTGAACAGCAGAAAACGATCTGAAAACCACGAGTCTGAAAAAGCGTGAATCGTCTCTCACCAAACTTTTACTAACACGAGATTAGCAAAAGGAGCCCAAAGGGTGCCGTGCTTGGTTCTGAACCGACCTTTTCTAGTCTCGTCGTATGTGGTGTACGTGACCGCGTGGTTGTCGATCGGAAATTCCGACAACTTTGTGCGACCGTGTGTAGGCAAAACAAGTTTGAGCCAACATCCGTCGGAAAAAATCCTAGGATTTTGTTGTCGGAATGTCCGAACAAAGTCCGACCGTGTGTACGCCCTATATCAGTTTTGATACTTTTTAAAAACTAACAAGACACTAGTGATTATACCGATATTATATATAAAACCTTTTTTGAGTACTGTTGACTAGGGATGAGCCGAACACCCCCCCGGTTCGGTTCGCACCAGAACCTGCGAATGGACCGAAAATTTGCACAAACGTTAGAACCCCATTGAAGTCTATGATACTCGAATGTTCAAAATCAAAAGTGCTAATTTTAAAGGCTAATTTGCATGGTATTGTCCTAAAAAGGGTTTGGGGACCCGGGTCCTGCCCCAGGGGACATGTATCAATGCAAAAAAAGTTTTAAAAACGGACATTTTTTTTGGGAGCAGTGATTTTAATGATGCTTAAAGTGAAAAAAAAAGTGAAATATTCCTTTAAATATCGTACTGGGGGATGGGGGGGTGTCTATAGTATGCCTGTAAAGTGGCGCGTGTTTCCCATGCTTAGAACAGTCCCTGCACAAAATGACATTTTTAAAGTAATAAAAGTCACTTAAAACTGCTTACAGCTTTAATGTAATTGTCCGGTCCCAGCAATATGGATGAAAATCAGTGAGACAAACGTCATGGGTACCCCCCCCCCCGTGTCCATTACCAGGCCCTTTGGGTCTTGTTTGGATATTAAGGGGAACCCCCACACCCAAATTAAAAAAAGGAAAGGCGTGGGGCCCCAGGCCCTCTGAACAGCAGTATACAGGCGGTGCAAACAAGACAGAGACTGTAGGTTTGTTGTTAAGTAGAATCTGTTTGTAATTTTGAACTGGTACATTTTTAAAGTGTAGTTCCAGCCAAAAAATCAATTTTTAAGCTTTTTGGAAAACATAGGGAAGGATTATCACCCCTGTGACATTTGTTTTGCTGTCTGTGCACCTCTTCAGAAGATTGTACCTCACTTTCTGTCCCAATGACAAATGTTTTTTGACAATTTGGGGTTTTTAGTGAAACAAGGATTGGTGATAAAGCATCAGTGGAAAGGAGACACGTTTTTCCCATATTAACTCTTACAGGAAAGAATTTCCCTTCCTAGGGGTAGATTTCATCTCACTTCCTGTTGTCTCCTTCCGTTTGCAAGTAGGAGTCTTTGGAAGTTGGATGTTTGAAAGTAGGGGACTGCCCTATATACTCTGCAGAAATTGGGGCCTTAGGTGATGGTGTAGCCACAACACTGTAAGCCCTCACAGTAACTCTTGGTGGGCGCAGGAATGGGCTCTGCTGTGAAATATTAGATCAATAATTGTAATTACATGCCCCTGTTGAACAGGGTCAGAAAAATTGGGCCTTTGGTGGTGGTGGTGCTGGTGCCACGACACTATAAGTCCTCACAGTTACTCTTGGTGGGCACAGAAACGGGCCCTGCTGTGAAATATTGGATCAAGAATTGTAATTACATGCACCTGTTGAACAGGGGCAGAAAAATTGGGCCTTTGGTGGTGGTGGTGGTGTTGCCACAACACTGTAAGTCCTCACAGTTACTCTTGGTGGGCGCAGAAACGGGCCCTGCTGTGAAATATTAGATCAAAAAATTGTAATTACATGTCCCTGTTGAACAGGGGCAGAAAAATTGGGCCTTAGGCACTGGTGCCATAACACTACAACCCCTCACAGATACTCTAGTTGGAGCGCAGGAATGAGCCCTCCTGCAAAATATTGCATTAAAAATTGTAATTACACGCCAGGGGCTAAAAAATTGATGGTACTCATTGATGGCCCTCTGCTGCGTGTGCAGCCGGTGCAGCATGGCCAACGTTGGGTTCCACCTGGTGGGCATGTCACAGATTAGGCGGTTCTTGGGCAGGTTAAATTCCTTTTGGAGGTCAGCCAGCGAGCACTGGCATTATATGACCTGCGGAAATGCACACAGACTTTCCTGGCCTGCCTCAGGACATCCTGTAAGCCCGGGTACCTGCCCAAGAACCGCAAGTTAAGGACATGAGCCAAACAGGGCACATGGGTCAGTTGTCCCTGTCGGAGGGTGGAGAGGAGGTTGGTGCCATTGTCGCAAACCACCATACCGGCCTTAAGCTGGCGTGGCATCAACCACCTCTGAACCTGCCCCTGCAGAGCTGACAGAATCTCTGCCCCAGTGTGGCTCCTGTCCCCCAAGCACACCAGCTCAAGCACCGCATGGCATCTTTTTGCCTGCGTGCTTGCGTAGCCCCTTGAATGCCTACGGAGCACCGCTGGTTCGAAGTCAAATCAGCACAGGACGAGGCCATGGAGGAAGAAGAAGAGGAGGGGGTGGAGGAGAGAGGTGTGGCAGAATCACCACTAGTAGTATTTTGGAGGCGTGGTGGCAGAACAACCTCCAACACTACTGCACCCTGTCCTGCATCCTTCTCAGCTGCCAGAAGAGTCACCCAGTGCGCAGTGAAAGATAGGTTATGTCCCTGTCCATGCCTGCTGGACCATGAGTCAGCAGTAATATGCACCTTACCGCTGACCGCCCTGTCCAGCGAGGCCAAGATATTGCCTTCCACATGCCGGTGAGAAAAAGTGGCGTTTGGGAACCTACCACGGAGGTACTGCACATTCCACAAACTCACGGAAGGGGACAGAGTCTACCAACTGAAAAGGCAGCAGTTGAAGTGCTAGCAATTTAGCCAAGCTAGCATTTAACCGCTGGGCATGTGGATGGCTGGGAGCAAACTTCTTTCGGCGGTGCAGCAGCTGGGGCAGGGAAATTTGCCTGGTACAATCTGACATCGGTGTACCGATAGCAGATTGCCCCCAAGTACTTGGCTGTGGCACACCTACTTCTACACCTTCATTCCTCTCAGTGCAGGTCTCAGAGAGGAATGAAGGTATAGTGGGGTTGGAGATCCCAGCTGATGAGGAGAAAGGAGAGGTCCTCTTTGTTCTTTGGTGTGGGTCTTTTAGGTACGCTTGCCAACGAACTGCATGGCAGGTCAACATATGTCTAGTCAAGCATGTGGTGCCCAAGCGGGAGATGTTTTGGCCACGAGAGATACGCTTGAGACATATGTTGCAAATAGCAGCGGTGGGATCTTATGCACTCGCCCCAAAAAAGGCCCACACCAAAGAACTTTAGGAATAACATGCAGAGACAGCAGTGCCCTGCACATGTGGAGCTCTGCAGTGTGATGCAGTCGGTGTGCTGCCCTTAAGCTGGCCCCTGGAGGGCATCCTGCCTCGTTGGTGATGTGCCTCCTCCTCTCTCCTATCAGGCACTCACGTAGAGTCAGTGACCTCCTCATCCCCTCCCTCCTCATCACTGGAGCAAAGCTGGCAGTATGCTGCAGCTGGGGAAACATGACTGCCAGATTGCTGTCCTTCTTGGGCACCCCCTCTCTCTGGGCTCACGTTACTGCCTTCCTCTAGCTGGGTACCATCATCGAAGCATTCAAAACGCTGGGCATCCTCCTGGAGCATGTACCCAACACTGTAGTCAAATTGTTCAGGGGACTACTCAGGAGGACATGGTGGGGCTAGGGAAGGAGTGACTTATGCCATTGAGCCGAGGGAAGAGGCCGTGTTGGTAGCTGATTTGCCAGACAAAGTACCCTGAGCCTGGGTGAGAGAGGATGAGGAGGATGAGGACGGCTTGGTCAACCACTCTACCAAGTCTTCCGCATGTTGCGACTCAACACGGCCAGCTGATGAAAAAAAGGACAGGCGTGTCCCACGGCCACGTGCTGATGAGGATGCACCGTCTCTACGACCAGCACTGTTGCCTCTAGACACAGAGCCTGATTGCCCTCTTTTATTGGTTTGTGACTGTCTGCCTCTCCTTGTTGGCCTTCCAGACATACTAATGGCCTGCAGTGAGATGTAGCTGCACAAAGCTTGGATGTATATATACACTGTGACGCGCCACTCGAATTTGTCATGAACGGCCCATATCGTTTGGAATTCGACGAACGACCGAATAGGTCGTTCGATTCGAACACGAAGCTCATCCCTACTGTTGACTGATGTTTTGTAGATTGGGACATTACTGATGTATACTGTAAATGTGTTGTTATATGAAACACTGTATTATTTTAATCACTAAGGGGGTATTTACTGCACTTTATATATGTGAGCACTACAAAGTTATTTTTTGTTTAGAATATATTGAGATTGGGGCATGGCCAAGAGCGGTATGTGAGTGGAAGTATCTCACAGAGCTCCCACACTCAGTCCTATAAAGATCCTGCTCCCAGCTTGGATTCTGATTGGAATCAACACCAGATCCTGCTAAGGTCATCCCTGATCCTCCTAGCAACCCTGGCTACCTGAACTGGCAGCATGGTGACCTGCAAGCAGAAGGAGGATGGCGGGTAACCAGACCTAAAACATGGCACCGTGGCGGCCCTTGCTCAGTGACCTCATGATGGGGAGAAGCAGGACATGAGTAAGTTGAGTAAGCCTCCCAAAATATGCTGAGATATGCTGTATTATGCCCAGAAGCTAGCAAGGGGGACAGGGTGGATTTCAGAAACGGACTTAGAGGCAACCCCTGCCATCTTTCACAATGAGGAGGGTGAGCCCTCCACACAGGGCCCCTCAGCAGTCACTACTCAAATTACTGACACAAAGGAAGATGAGAAGGATGATGAGGCCAAGCAATACACTTTGGCTGACATTCTGAGGGCTGTTCATAAATGCACGGCCTCAATAGATACACTAAAAGAGAACTTTGGGGGGTTGAAGGAGGAGTTGGGCCTAATCTGCCACAATCTGCAAAAGATACAGCACTACAGCAGTGGAAGGCCGCATTAGTGATGTTGAGGACAAAATGATCCCGCTGCTGAGAGATGCACTAACCACCATGTGGATTGCAAAGGCTAATGAGCTAAAAAATGAGGACACTGAAAACCATTTAAGGAGAAATAATGTCCGGATCATGGGACTCCCTGAGAAGCTGGAGGGCAGGGATCCCACAGAATTTATTGAACAATGGCTAGTGGAGGTGTTTGGGAAGGAGGCCTTTACCTCACTATATTCAGTCGAGCGGGCGCACAGAGTGTCTCCTAGGCCCCTACCAGCAGGGCACCCAACGCGAACCTTCCTCGCCAGACTACTTAACGACAAGGATAAAGAAATCATCCTACGCCTAGCCAGGGAGAAAAAGAATACTATGCATAATGAATATTGTTGCTTTGTAGAATATTTCAATTGAAATATATAATTGATGCTATGTATGTTCCACCACCTTTCAACCCTGCTATTCTCATGCCCTGTACACACGGTCGGACATTGATCGGACATTCCAGCAACAAAATCCATGGATTTTTTCTGAAGGATGTTGGTTCAAACTTGTCTTGCATACACATGGTCGCACAAGGTTGTCGGAATTTCCGAATGCCAAGAACGTGATTACATACACCACGTACGACGAGACTATAAAAGGGTAGTTCAATACCAAGCATGGTACCCTTTGGGCTCCTTTTACTAATCTCGTGTTAGTAAAAGTTTGGATAGAGACGATTTGCGCTTTTTTTAGACTTGTGGTTTTCAGATCGTATTTCTGCTGTTCAGTTTGTGCTTGTGGGTTTGTATCTGGTCTTCAGTGCGTGCAGCGAGTTCCCATTGACTTGTCATTGTGTTCTTGTCCGTTCGTTACTGATTTTCAGGTCGCTCTTCACAGACCTTGCTGTTCTTCAGTGCGTTCTGTTACTTCGTTCTGACCAGCCAACTGTTTTCTAGCCATGTTGCGTGTACGTACTCATCGTAGAGTTCATGCTGCGCAGGGGCTTGGTGTTGGGGTCCTTACTTTGACACAAGTCCAGTCCATGAACAGGGCGAGGAGGAGTTCATGGACCAAGAATTGGTTGCTCCAGCGTGACCAATTCTGTCACATGCCTTTGCTCCGTGAGATCCATGAGAATAATCCTGACGATTTCAGGAACCTTCTCAGGATGATGGACCCCGTTTTTCACCGTTTGTTGGCTTTGCTGACCCCTTATATCAGCAGGCAGGATATCTGCATGAGGCAAGCCATCACTCCGGAGCAGAGGCTAGTCGCCACCCTGCGGTACTTGGCGACATAGAGAAGCCTGCAGGACCTCAAGTTCTCAACAGGCATCTCCCCCCAGGCTCTGGGGTTCATTATCCCAGAGACCTGTTCTGCCATCATCCAGGTCCTGCAGAAGGACTATATTAAGGTAAGATTTTTATCCTTTAACATCACATTTTATTATATTTAATGTTTGATAATAGATTGTATTTCTTTCCTCATTCCCTAATCACCATGATTGTAATATGCTGTGAATGTCCCCTTTGTCCTCATGCATGCTGGATTTGTTTTTTAAAAATGTTTGTCCTTCATACATATTTGCCTTCACTTACCTTCCCAGCATGCTCTCCTGGGCCTATATCCACCTCGTCTACTCAATTAACAATGTATTTTGTCAGCTCCATAGTAGTGCTTTACCCTAAATAGCCCCTAAAATGTGTAAAATTGTGATTTGTGCTTTAAATTCTAGCAGAGCGCCAGAGGTTTTTTTTTTGGGTCCCAAAATCATTTGGAACCCTCCCTCCCCCCAACTGCTAACTCAGCTGATACCAATCCTCTATCTGCTGACTTTGCCACACCCATACACACTATACCCACCTCTTTTGTGGTCAGATTTCTGGATGAATTCCCCAAAGCATGTAGTGCAACGGCCTGCCTGAATACTTTCAAATGGTACTGTTTAAAGTTTTTGTATCCTATTATTATCTTGATGGGTAATAGCAGAATGTAAAAATGTGCTAAAATGTGTACAGTGTGTATTTATATCTTTGTATTATGACACTTCTTACCTATCCAGTGGGCTGGACAAAGTAATACACATTATTTAGGCATTCATCTCTCAATGAAGTGGAGAGAGTTACCTGTCCAAAACTTCTCCCCCCCTAAAATGTTTAAAATGGCCCATGAGAGGGGGTGAGGAATCTGACAGGTGGACCTTATAGCTTTGTCTTTAAATACTCCCTAAAATAAATGTTATACTGATGTTGGCCAAGAATGTTTGTGTCTAATCTGCTTTCCATGTTTATGTGCAAAATGATTAATTTATTATTCTTGTTTGACTCCACAGTTTCCTTCCAACCCACAGGAATGGTAGACTGTGGCATCCCACTTTGCACAGCGGTGGGACTTTCCTAACGGCGTTGGGGCAAATGATGGGAAACACGTCCACATCATCCCACCACCCAACTCGGGGTCATACTATTACAACTACAAGGGGTTCAATAGTATTGTGATGTTGGCGGTGGTGTCCGCTACTTATGAGTTCCTGTATGTGGGGCTATCAAAATACATAAAATAACATATAAACGATTAATATATAAGACCGTAAAAAACGGCATCTACAATGACGCCGCATATTATAAATTCAGAAAAATTCATGCTGGTTAAGACAGTGCGGTAATGGGTAGGGGCACAAACCAGAGAGGTGATGAAAGGCTACCACAACATAATATTAAATAGTAACTGGAAAATGTGATAAAGTAAAAAGGCTTCATAAAGTGTGTTTTAATTTTATATAATATTAGATCCCCAATGACCTGAAACAGAAAAGGAGAAGAGGAAACGGAGGGGGGGGAGAGGGAGGGGAGAGAAAAGGGGGGAGGGGGAGGAATGGGAAGGAAAGGGGGAAAAAAGGAGAAAGGGGAAGGAGAAGGAAGGAAGGGAGGAAGGGGAGGAAAAAAAAAAGGGGGAAAAGAGGGAGGGGGAGGGGGGAGGAAAAAGAAGGGGGGGGGGGAAAGAGAGGAGAGAAAGAGAGGAAGGAACCAAGAGGAATATATATATAGAAAATACTCACATCTTGAACGTATTTAAAATCATGAAAAATAGCCCCCAGGTCAGGAAGAACCGGGAAACCGGCAGTGTTGTATATCCACACACGTCGGGATGTTTTCTTCACAGCCTTCCTCCAGGAAAAGCAACTCTACTACTCATCACTCTCATCTAGGAGCACGTAATCGGAATCTTGGTGGTGGGTCTTACACTCCAAAAAACGTCCTCCCTCAGACAACACTTCTTTTCACACTAAACCTTCTCACGACGTTCCTTTTAATGCAGACACCAATGGACACCCACCTGGGAAATACCTGGGGGCTACGGTCCTACAGGCTATCCAGCTTCTCAATTCACAATCACAGACACACATCATGCCACAGAAATGTGACTCCATCTTCCATAGCCAGCGATATGGGCAGACCTCCCTTACAGGGAGCCACTGCTGCTGAGAACACACAACTAACACTTCAAAACACTTCTAGTAACAATACACCTGCTACACATCTTCGACAAAGTACACTAGACTCACATGTTTCTCAAATGAGAAATTCGTCACTAAATTTTCAGACACTAGACCACAGACTACCTCTCACGTAAATGCCAACCTGGATATCCTTAACCTAACTCCTTATTCTTTCACTGCTCACCAAGTGGAGGTTCTCCAACTTGGTTTGAGCTTCTGTCCCTCCACTGCAATTGACAAATATGAAACCATCAAGGACCTATATCTATTCTCTCGGAATCTTGCATACAAATTTTTGTTTGACAAGGATTGGGCTCGATCTATACAAGATAAGCAAATTTCTGAACAAGTCAAAAACTTCACAATGGAGGACTTTCGAGCCCTCCGAGATCTAATGCTATTACTTGACGAAAACGAACAATCTAGCCAGGCTGAGACTCCAACGTCTCCCAATTCTAACCCTGAAGCCTCTGTATCTAAAAATCTCAACGCTTTCCCGATCTGATGAATAATCCCAGCATTTGGGCCTTCCTGATGGGCACCATCAATGATGTCAAAAAAATGAATGTAATGTCGAAACATAGAAATCTTACCCAGGCCCAGGCACAAGCAATTGCACAATTACAGAATCACCCTGATCTTGTGATAAAACCCGCCGATAAAGGCGGAAATATTGTCCTCATGACCAAAGCTGACTACAAACTGATGGTCATGAACATCCTAAGTAACAAGGATTGGTATAGATGCATTGATTCTACAGAAATTGATCAGTATAAAACAGAATTTTTGACCATCATTGGTTCTGCCCATCAGGGAGGCCTCATTGACCAGGATCTTTACAATTTTTTGAACGTACGTCACCCTAGAATGGCCACATTTTATGCACCCCCTAAAGTGCATAAAGACCAGACCAAACCCCCTGGAAGACCTATAGTATCGGGGATTGGGTCTCTCATGGAAAATGCCAGCCGCTTGGTCGATTCAATACTTTTACCACATGTACTATCACTACCTTCATACATTAGAGACACACTGGATCTTCTGAAACAGATTGAAGGGATGGTTGTGCCTCCTGACGCCCTGCTCGTGACTTTGGATGTTGAGGCTCTCTACTCGAGCATCCCTCACGAGCAGGCCGTCAGGACAGCACGTACCTTCCTTCGTGAACAAACACACCATCGTTGGGACTATTGTGAGTTCATTCTGGAACTGTTACAATTTATCCTCACGCACAATTGTTTTACATCTAACGAGTCCAACTTCCTCCAGGTACAGGGCGTAGCCATGGGCACCTGCTGTGCGCCCACCTACGCTAACCTGTACCTGGGGGGGGGGGGAAAGTGCAATTTTCTCAGATGACAGTTTATCACATTTCACAGGCCAGGTGATGTGCTGGTTGCGTTTTATTGATGATATTTTTATTGTTTGGCCAGGCTCTATGGAAAGTCTAAACACTTTTCTTGAGAGATTGAACTGTAACTCGTTCAATCTGAAATTTACAGTGTGTAGCGATCAATCTACAATCACTTTCCTTGACCTCACGATTTGCAAGGATAGTGATGGCCGGCTGGCCTCCACACTGTTCCACAAAGAAACAGCAGGCAACACCCTGCTGCATGCGGAAAGTGCTCACCCACACACCCTCATACGTAGCATACCCTACGCACAATACCTTAGACTCCGTAGAAACTGCACATTCACAGAGTATTTTAAACAACAAGCCAATGTACTCCGCAATCGCATGAGGGCAAGGGGATATAGTAAATCGCTCCTTCGCCGCGCCCATAATAAAGCGTTGCCACCACGGAATTCCCTTTTATATCAGAACAAAATCCCTAAATCCAACCTGACGGTAAGATACATCACCAAGTATTCTCAACATCATGCAGAAATACGTGATATTCTAACTACACATTGGTCTCTGCTACGTGAGGACCCAATTTTGGCCAAATATATAACTCCAACTCCAGCTATCACATTTCACAGATGTAGATCCCTACGGGACAAACTTACATCTAGCCACTATTGCAATGATCCTCCACTACAATTTTATCCAAAAGGGATCACCAGATGCGGGAGATGCACCTTTTGTCCCTGGATCCGTGTAGGTACCTGCTTCAAACTCCCCAATGGGGAAATTTTCACCCCTCACTTTCATGCGAATTGTGAAACTCAGGGTATAGTTTACCTAAAGACATGCACCTGCCAAGCCTTCTATGTTGGAAAAACCATCAGACAATTTCACTTACGTATCAAGGATCACATATACTATTCTGGGGGGGGGTAAAATGATCACTTCAGTGGGCAGGCACCTGGATCTCTATCATAGATTCGACACCTCGGTGGTCTCCTTTATCGCCCTTGCGGCGATCCCAAGGACCCCCCGAGTTGGCGACTGGGACAAACAGATTTTGAGACAAGAAACACTCTGGGTAGAACGCCTGAATGCGACCCGGGCTCCGGGCATTAATGAAGCTCAGTCCTATAAACCCTTTCTCTGAAGGAATACTTCTGTATATAGGCTTTAATCATAGTCAGTCCATGCAGGATCTAGAGGTTCGGATGGCATTAGGTTGACCAATTCCCCTGTTCTATCCTTCTTTCTCCTGTCTTTTTTCCCTTGCGCACCGTGAGCATTCGGCCGGTCCGGATGACGTCACGTCGACGTAGCCAATTGGATGACTACGGATGGGACGTGCACACAAATAGGATGGCGTCCTATCATGGTGTGCATCTCGCTCCAGCTACAGGAAGACACCACACGTTGGAATCCTTTTCTCTCAACCAGACCCAGGTACTTTTACCTCTATCTAAGCATTAAACACAAGGGACCCACCATGGTTACACAGATCTATTGCAGGCCAAGATCTTATATAGCTGACTTTCTTCCTTGTTTTTCTCTGTATCCTAGGTTAAAGCAATACTAAATTACCCACTGGGACACTGTGACTGTTTAAATACTTGTGACTATCTGAGCTTTCCTGCTGGATCCATGTACACATAGAATAGAGTGACAGACACAAACATCTGGTATCCCTAATAAATAAATATTGGTGAGTGCTTTGTACTATGGCCGTGGCCACTTCACCAGTATTTTAGATCTATAGATCACTATTTTTTAAGCTAGTTGTTTTCCTTTTAGGAATGTGTCTGTGTAGGAGATAGTACCAGTTTATATCCATCCCGACGTGTGTGGATATACCACACTGCCGGTTTCCCGGTTCTTCCTGACCTGGGGGCTGTTTTTCATGATTTTAAATACGTTCAAGATGTGAGTATTTTCTATATATATATATATATATATATATATATATATATATATATATATATATATATATTCCCCTTGGTTCCTTCCTCTCTTTCTCTCCTCTCATTTCCTCTCCCCCCCTTCTTTTTCCTCCCCCCTCCCCCTCCCTCTTTTCCCCCTTTTTTTTCCCTCCCCTTCCTCCCTTCCTTCCTTCTCCTTCCCCTTTCTCCTTTTTTCCCCCTTTCCTTCCCATTCCTCCCCCTCCCCCCTTTTCTCTCCCCTCCCTCTCCCCCCCCTCCGTTTCCTCTTCTCCTTTTCTGTTTCAGGTCATTGGGGATCTAATAATATATAAAATTAAAACACACTTTATGAAGCCTTTTTACTTTGTCACATTTTCCAGTTACTATTTAATATTATGTTGTGTACGCCCCCATGGTAGCCTTTCATCACCTCTCTGGTTTGTGCCTCTACCCATCACCGCACTGTCTTAATCAGCATGAATTTTTCTGAATTTATAATATGCGGCGTCATTGTAGATGCCGTTTTTTACGGTCTTATATATTAATCGTTTATATGTTATTTTATGTATTTTGATAGCCACAATATATACTGTTTCGCTCTTGAAGAAGCGTGATGACACGCGAAACATGTCGAGCTTTGACTATCTACATGACATGAACTAATCGATTGCGGACTTGCTATCTAGCCATCTTCTCGGACCGATTGCTATTTGGGGTGTTTATCCAGATGTCCGAAGAACTATGTACCTAGATGGTGTTGTATAGCTATCGCTTTAATACATATATACATGATTTGTGGTTTTTAATCAATGTCTTTTTTGTTATGTATTTTTCAAATTTAATTTAATAAAATACTTTGTTATAGATAATCTTTGTAGTCGTGCCTAAAAAGTCCAAAAGTCCCTCCTTTTTGCTGTTTGAATACGAATTTGTAGGACGTGGCACAGGTATATTTTTGGTGTATCCACGGTACCACTCCGTGTTACGATACATTTCTAGTTTTGCATAGACATGAGTATTTATAAACTTTGTTTGATATTGCGTTCAGCAGATGGGGTGAAGTCACCCCTGGAAAAGCCAAATTTTGAAGATGCACACAAATTGCCTAATGTCAACATGTGCTAGCTGCCATCATGGTGGATCAATGAACGTGGAGTGGGTGCAACCCCTTCCCCTCAGCCACTTTATTATTGAGAAAGGGGTTGCACCCCCAAAATGCGTACATTGATCTCCCGTGATGGCAGTTAACACATGTTGACACAGTGTGTGCATCTTTAAAATTTGGCTTTTCTATTATATGTCACATTGTCTGTAAATTGTCAGAAAAAAAACACAAAGCAGAAATAAGTTAGTGATTTCTAGGGGTTTTAAATTCTCCCTAAAACATCAGTGATGTTCTTCATTTTGTTTTGAACATCATTGATGTTTTGCTTGTTGTTTTCCAAGTCCCTATTACACCCCATTATCTCCCCGATCAGGATCTGGGCACTTTCACTGGTGAAATGACCTTCTTCCACAACATCACGATCACCTAAAATTAAAAAAAACAAAACATACCATGTATTATAAATATGCAGGCATCCATCTCTTACCTGAAGCTGTGGTCGCAGACACTCACCTGTTGTGGTGACTATTTCCACAACGTCTCCCTCCTCCTCCTCTGGTTGGGTTTGGGGGATTTCTACTTCTTCATGAGGTGGGGGGTCTGTTGTCTGCTCTGATGAGTGTTGTCCTCCGAGTCTTTTCTCCCCTATGTGAACAAAAATAGGTATACTAAGCACACAGATATTTGATGGCATAAATAGGAATATGAAACATTGCTTGGAAGTGGGGTACAATTGTCTGTTTTGGCAGAGTTCCAAGATGAAGAAATATTTTTGTCCTTTGTCAAGCTTTAATACTTACCTGTTTTGTACAAGCTTCACAGATGGAGACACCCCTATAGTATACACTGGAGCACCTGTGTGGGGCCCCTAATAAAAAGGGTGTTCTGGTGTCCCACACTAGTGCTCCAGCGTCCAGATGTGTAAACAGCTGCTGAGTGTCCTCTCCTTACACAGAATCTAGTTTGCATTTCATTCTAGTTACTAACCCATCTAGACAACAACATTATTTTAAGAGAAGTAGGCCATAAAAAATGTATTGAACTGCATCTGGACAAAACATGGTGTTTTATTGGCCAAACGAACAATGTTTCCTACGAACGAATAATGTGCCCATGAACATAAAAGTTGCCATTTTAAACTGTACAACAGTAAAGAAAAGCACATGAAGCAGCACAAACGTTATAAAAATAATGAATAGGAACACAGCACAACTACTTACATTTTTGCAGCACTCTCCTGATCCTTCTATACTGATCGTGCTCCCTGATTTTGAGGTCCGACCACCGTGTCCTCAGTTGATCCTTGGATCAACGTACCCCAAAATTACGATGCAGACTCTTCACAACTTTCGCCATGATCTTGGCCTTTCTGACATTTGGGTTTGGGTAAGGTCCATACTTCCCGTCATAGTCGGCCCTCTTCAGTATGTCCACCATCTCCACTATCTCAACAAAGGCCATATTTGAGACCTTAAATCTCCTCCAGGATCGTGACATTTCTGGCTCTGGGCTTTCCTCCTCGTTGCTGCTATTAGCACGCACCTGTTGTGTCTCCGCCATGTGCTCTTCCCCACTGCGTCGAATGAGAAGGGGCGGGTAATAGTCTAGAAAAAACATCAGGGGCGGGCGGAGTTTCATGCATGCGCAGTGTATATGAAGCGTAACACGCGTGCGTCATACGTACGACCTGTGAGCGGAGGAAGTATAGGAAGCGCCGATCATGATAACGAAGATAACATTTAAACTATACTGCTTATAGATTGAGGCCTATATTGGGACAAGATTAGGAGACTTTAGCCTGACATTAGGGTTTGTCTTGTGTATTGCAGATAAAATGGATGGCTTCAATGACCACAACTTCCTCCCCCTGTTCATAGACAAATACAGGGAGCTGCCCTGTCTGTGGCAGGTCTGTGGCAGGTCTGTGGCAGGATTATAATCATAAACAAAAGAGGCAGGCAGCGCTGGAGAAACTGCTGGAGTTGGTGAAGCCAGTGGTCCCCACGGCAACCATCCAAAATCGGTGGCCTGAGGAGCACTTATCTTAGGGAGCGCAAGAAGATCCAGGATTCCCAGAGATCCGGAGCTGCAGCAGATAACGTTTATGTCCCCAGGCTCTGGTACTATGAGAGACTGCGAGCAGTTTTCATGCTTTTCTAAAACACACATGTCTCTCTCCAGAATTGACTTTTTTGAGAGACGTTTTTATAGAGGAGGTCAAGGCTGTAAAGAATGCCACGATAGCCACGATAGCCCAATTGGAGCAGGCTGCACAGTTGGTACACAGATTGGAAGCAGTGTTTATTGCTGACCCTTTAGATGCCCATAGGGAAGCCTGGGTGGCTGCTCAGGAAGCATTAGACCGCATCAATAAATCTGGGGTGGATAGAAAGCGTTTTTTGTTTTTTTTACTAAATTAGCTTTTTATGAATAGGGGACACCTATTGGCTAAAATTGTACAGTCTCAGCAAACCTTAACATCCTTTGGAGCATTGCAAAATAAATTGGGGCAAAAAATTAATACTCCAGATCTCATTATGCAGGAATTGGTGGACTTCTACTCCAGTCTTTATCATTCTATAATTACTCAAGGGGTACTAAGGGGTTACTCTTGTCAGAAGAAGCCCTCGTTCCGGTCCGGTCGTTTCTCACGCATTCCCTGCGGAACGACGTTCCGGTGCATGCGCGTTCGCGGCTCGGCGCTACGGCGCTCGCGCACGCGCATTGGTGCACACCCAACGTGATTCCCTGGGCGGCCTATAAAAGGCGATCAGAGAATCACACAAGTTGCTGGTTTGTCTCAGCTCTCTGTGTTACCTGAACTTCTGTCCTGTATCTCTGCTTGATTACACGTTGTGACCCGGATTTGCCCTTGGACTTCTCTTGCCTCTCTCCTGGACTTGACCTCGGCCTGTTTATCGGATTCCCACCTATCTCCTGTGTTTGACCCTCGGCCTGTTACCTGGACTGTCTCCTGTCTCCTAGCCTGACCCTATTGCTTGTACCTGGACTCTCTTATCTTGTCTTCCTACCTTGCAGATCCTGCAGTGCCATAGCACCACCCCGGTGTTTGATCCCCAGCCTGGTTCTGGACTTCCCGCCTGTAGTCTTCAGCTGCACCTTACCTACTAGTACCTGCACAGCGGCTCTTCTCTGTCAAGACTCCACAAGCAAGTCATCCGCAGTCCATTGGGGTGCCTGTGCCTCTTCGTGCCGTTCTCTCCCTGTACCAACTCCAGGGGGCGAGCTGCGCTTAGTCGCAAAGGCGGAACCGCTCTCGGCATCTCGGCCTCGGTGAGTACGATTAGTGACAGTACAAACCAGCCATGTCAGAGGCCGACAGAGCGCGTTCCCCATTGGAGATCCTGTGTCAGCAGGTCTCGGCCCTCACTGAGGCTGTCCAGAACTTGCAAGACGGCTACGCCCAAATCGACCGCCGTCTCCAACAACTTTCCGGACCATCTCCAGCTTCTGCCACTGCTTCTGTACCTCCCAGTGGAGGTTCCTCTTCTCAGTTACCAACCAATCCCACCGTGGTCATGGCCGCTCCTGAACCCAGGGTTCCCACACCAGAGCGATTCTCCGGCAATCGTAAAAAGTTCAGGGCTTTTAAAAATGCTTGCTCCCTGTATTTGGCTCTGCAACCCAGGACCTTTTCATCGGATGTGGTAAAAGTTGGCTTCATCATTTCTCTCTTGGCAGATGACCCACAAGCTTGGGCTCATAGCCTAATGGAACAGAGGAACCCCATACTGAATTCCGTAGACACTTTTTCGAAGGTATGGCACAACTTTATGACAACCCCCAGCGCACGGCCACGGCCGAGGCCTTATTGCATAATCTAAGCCAAGGACGAAGACCAGTAGAGGACTACATCGTAGAGTTTCATAAGTGCTCAGCTGATACTGGCTGGAATGAACCTGCCCTTAAATACCTGTTCCGTCAAGGCCTGTCTGAAGCATTGAAGGATGAGCTGGCCAGGATCGAGACCCCTGATTTCCTGGAAGACCTCATCCAAATCACCACTAAACTGGATCGTCGCATGCGTGAGCGACGTGCGGAGCGCTTCCAGACTCCTCGCCCTACCTGGATGATGCCTAAACCGACTCCTATCCATTAACCTTACCATTCCTGAAGCTGAGCCTATGCAGCTTGGTCTAGTCCGTGCCCCACTCACTTCAGAGAAGAGACTACGTAGGCGCCAGGGCAATCTGTGCCTTTATTGTGGGGGTTCTGGACATTTCCTCCGTTCCTGTCCCGTGAGACCCAGTAAGTCCTACCTACGGTCTGCTATTAACCAACAAGTTTCCGGGTCTTCTCAGCCATATGTTACTCTTTTTGTTTCTTTACAGCTTCCAGAAAAGGAGGTTCACCTACCCGCTGTAGTTGACTCCGGAGCGTGTAGCTGTTTTTTGGATGCCTCACTAGCCGCAAGCTTGCACGTTCCTTTAACCACTAAGAACCAAAGTCTACAGATCCATATAGCCAATGGGTCCCTGCCTCGTTCTGGACCTGTCACTCAGGAAACCAGACCCATCCTCACCACCACTGATACAGGCCACCAAGAATACCTGCTCTTTGATATCATCTCTTCTCCGATGTTCCCCATTATCTTGGGACTCCCATGGCTCCAAGCCCTTGAACCACAGATCAATTGGAACAAGAAAGAAGTCTCTTTTTCTTCTCAATACTGCCCCAGACATTGCCTTCTCCCAGCTCCAGCCTCTGTTTCTACCATTGCAACCATATCCGATAATCTTCCACATGTACCCACAAGCTATCTGGAATTCAAAGATGTATTTGATAAACAACAGGCTGATTGTCTACCACCCCATCGGCCTTATGACTGCCCCATAGATCTTTTGCCGGGCGCTGAAATCCCTTTTGGTCGCATTCTTCCTTTGTCTGAAACAGAATTAAAGACTCTCAAAACATACATTGATGAAAATCTTGAGAAAGGGTTCATTCGCTCCTCCTCATCACCGGCCGGAGCTGGTATTTTCTTTGTAGAAAAAAAAGATGGATCCCTCCGACCTTGCATTGATTACAGGGAATTAAATAAAATCACCATCAAGAATCGGTACCCACTTCCTCTCATCCCGGAACTATTCCAACGTTTCAGATCCGCCCGCATCTTTTCCAAACTAGATTTGCGTGGCGCATACAATCTTATCCGAATCCGAGCGGGCGATGAATGGAAGACCGCCTTTAGATCCAGGTTTGGACACTATGAATACCTGGTAATGCCATTTGGACTTTGCAATGCCCCAGCCACGTTCCAACACCTTGTGAGCGATATCTTTCGCAAATATCTTGACAACTTCCTAGTAGTCTACCTAGATGATATTCTCATCTTCTCAGCTACCATAGAACTTCATCGGGCACATGTCAAACTGGTTCTCTCGATCCTCAGAAAACACAAACTATACCTTAAGGCGGAGAAATGCGAATTCGAAAAGACTACAGTGCAGTTTCTGGGATTCATAATCTCAATTGACGGCGTTGCAATGGACCCCCAGAAGGTCAAAGCAATCCAAGAGTGGCCAGCACCTGTAGATAGAAAAGGGGTACAACGGTTCTTAGGTTTTTCAAACTTTTACCGAAGATTTATTGTAGGATTCTCGGCCATCGTAGCCCCCATCACGCAACTTACACGTCAGCATAATCGTTTTCATTGGTCTCTGGAGGCTCAGGAAGCATTCTTAAAATTAAAAGCACTGTTCTCCTCTGCACCAGTCTTACGACACCCGGATCCAGCCTTGCCTTTCATTCTGGAAGTCAATGCCCCAGAGACAGCTACTGGTGCCATCCTTTCACAAAGACAAGGTAGTAGTCTACCTAGATGATATTCTCATCTTCTCAGCTACCATAGAACTTCATCGGGCACATGTCAAACTGGTTCTCTCGATCCTCAGAAAACACAAACTATACCTTAAGGCGGAGAAATGCGAATTCAAAAAGACTACAGTGCAGTTTCTGGGATTCATAATCTCAATTGACGGCGTTGCAATGGACCCCCAGAAGGTCAAAGCAATCCAAGAGTGGCCAGCACCTGTAGATACCTGCTACGGCGCTCGCGCACGCGCATTGGTGCACACCTAACGTGATTCCCTGGGCGGCCTATAAAAGGCGCTCAGAGAATCACACAAGTTGCTGGTTTGTCTCAGCTCTCTGTGTTACCTGAACTTGTGTCCTGTATCTCTGCTTGATTACCCGTTGTGACCCGGATTTGCCCTTGGACTTTTCTTGCCTCTCTCCTGGACTTGACCTCGGCCTGTTTATCGGATTCCCACCTATCTCCTGTGTTTGACCCTCGGCCTGTTACCTGGACTGTCTCCTGTCTCCTAGCCTAACCCTATTGCTTGTACCTGGACTCTCTTATCTTGTCTTCCTACCTTGCAGATCCTGCAGTGCCATAGCACCACCCCGGTGTTTGATCCCCAGCCTGGTTCTGGACTTCCCGCCTGTGGTCTTCAGCTGCACCTTACCTACTAGTACCTGCACAGCGGCTCTTCTCTGTCAAGATTCCACAAGCAAGTCATCCGCAGTCCATTGGGGAGCCTGTGCCTCTTTGTGCCGTTCTCTCCCTGTACCAACTCCAGGGGGCGAGCTGCGCTTAGTCGCAAAGGCGGAACCGCTCTCGGCATCTCGGCCTCGGTGAGTACGATTAGTGACAACTCTAATGAGGCTCTACAGGGTGGGGGGGATAGAGCTACCCAGTTTATCAGATACACATAGACAGATGTTGGATGCCCCCATAACATTAGAGGAGCTGCAGAAGGCCATCAGTTTCTTCCCTAATCATAAGGCCCCGGGGAAGATGGTCTCCCAATGGAAGTATACAAGCAATATGGGGAGGTCATTCTGCCACACCTACTTAAAGTGCTCAAAATTGGTGGCCTGAGGAGCCCTTATCTTAGGGAGCGCAAGAATATCCAGGATTCCCAGAGATCCGTGGGCTGCAGCAGATAACGTTTATGTCCCCAGGCTCTGGTACTATGAGAGACTGCGATTTCTGTCAGACCAGACTGAAGTCAGGGAATCACTCTCAACCCTACCTTCCACTCTTCCTTCCACCCTATCTTCCACCCCAGCTGAGGCTTCCGACTTCCAACCTGGGACTTCCAGCCAGGAGGAAGTGGAGGAGCCCAGCTTGAGTCAGGTATAGCATTGTTCTACAGATTTCTGGTCAATAAATAAATTATGTTTACTAGATTTTATTATTGATCACTAATTGCTGATTTAATAAAGTGTTTTACATATCAATAGACAGTAGTGGGCAAAAATAATTGGGACAAGAATGAAAAATGCTGGGCTCAGAATGATAATCTTTTCTATTTGTTAAGATTCAATTTGCAACAGTCATGAGATGAAAATTGTGTGTGATTGATGAAGAAAAAACTAAAACTATGTCCCTTTTTCATATACAGGAAGACCTCAGCCAGGAGGAGGCTGTGGAATGTGTCACACAGGAGGAGGCTGTGGAATGTGGCAGCCAGGAGGAGGCGGGGGTTAGTGGCAGCCAGGAGGAGGCGGGGGTAAGTGTCAGCCAGGAGGTGGATGGGCCCAGTAGGAGCCTCACAGAATCCCAGGTCCCTCCCCTCCGCCTTCCAAACAAAAGACCCAGGAAGGGGAGTAACATGGAGGATTCAGCACTCAGGCTGATTCAGGAGGCTTCTGCGTCCCTCAGAGCCACCCCCACTCGTGAAGAGGCCTTTGCCTGCATGGCTGCCACAAAACTGCAGGACATGCAGGAGGGCCAATGCCTCATGTGTGAGGACATCCTTTATAAAACATTAACTAAGGGGGTGAAGGGCGAAATAACACCCAATACCCACCTATGTGAGTTGCATCATCCTCCTCCTCCTGCCACAATTCCACCACCACAGACACAGCGTGGAAGGAAGAGTGGAAGGAAGACAAGAAAGTGATGGCCCTGGATTCAGTCTGGTCTGAAAAAAGATGCAGGCTCTTGTATGACCACAGCCTGGGGACATACGTGTCATCTGCTGCTGTTCATGATCTCTTGGTCTTCTGGACCAGATTGTACTCCCTTATATATGGACTCCTCAGGCCACCAATTTTGCGGTAAAATAGTTGATGTGTGCCCTGGGGGCCAAAGGCTTCGCCAATTTCTGCTGTTTCTCCAGCGTTGCCTCCCTCTTTCTTTGGTTATGACCCCTTAATAAATTTTTGGTTTGTTTTATTATACTCGCCTATGTGTGTTTTCCTTCAAAAAGGACAGTTTGTTTGTGAGGAGGCAGGTACATTTCAAAACTGCAATGTGAGATTAACAAGAGACAACAACACCAAGCAATCTCCTTGAGATTAAATAATACAAGATAATAATGGTGTTGTGGTAACTTGAAACACAAAACACACCCAAAACTATCCTGGAGTTAAAAAAAAAAAAATACAAAAAATAACATGAGATCAGGATTTCAAAAAAAAAAAAATTAATCTAAAAACATCAAAAAATTTAATTTTTTTCGGTAGAAGTGACAAATAAAAATATTATGTTCATGAATTCACGATAAATAATGAAGAAGTTTGTGAGAACTCTGTGTGAATATGAGCAGCAAAACAACTTCATTCTTCTAGCATTATAAAGAATAAGAGAGTGCGCTGCATTAAACAATTTAAAACATTGCAGCGTGACGAAAATGCTAGATCCATTCCGAACACTAATTTTACCAGACCGAGCAGTTCCCTCTCGGAATTTATTCTGAGCATGCGTGGCACTTTGTGCGTTGGAATTGTCCACGCACGGTCGGAATTGACGCAAACGGATTTTGTTGTTGGAAAATTTTTTAGCCTGCTCTCAAACTTTGTGTGTCAGAAATTCCGATGGAAAAAGTCAGATGGAGCCCACACACGATCGGAATTTCCGACAACAAGCTTCGATCACACATTTTCCGTCGGAAAATCCGACCGCGTGTACAGGGCATAAGAGTTCTTCTAGCGTACCCGCTGGGCAGCCCAGATGTCCCTCTAATTTTAGTTAGTGATCTTAAAACAGTTAAACAGTTGTATGCCCGCAAAAAAAATGAAAAAAAACTGTAAGGCAAAGGCATAATGAGCTAGTACTACTAGCATACCATACAATACCATACTAGCTCTTTATGAAATACTTACCTTAGAGCAAAACGCCAGCATCGCCTGCCGGTCACTACTGAGGGGGGTGACATGTTCCCTCTGCGTTTCTTCCAGGTTCGCGGCTCCGGTGCTGTGAGTGGCCAGAGCCACAATGACGTCACTCCTGCGCATGCGCGCGGGAGTCCTCTTTCTGGCAAAGAGCTCTGGTTTTCCGGCAGCATCCGCTGGACCTTCAGAGTGCATGCGCCACTGACGTCAGCGGCTGCATGCAAGGTGAATATCTCCTAAACCGTACAGGTTTAGGAGATATTCATTTTACCTACAGGTAAGCCTTATTATAGGCTTATCTGTGCGTAAAAATGTGAAAGCGGTGTATACAACCGCTTTAGCAGCTATTTAAATCCAATGTTAGATAAACACCCCCTCCTGGCTGCCAGGCGTAGCGGCTGCCGCACAACATTATTGAAATTTGTAGAAGTGGGGTGGGTGGACCCATGGTGTAGTCGCAATCCTCAACAAAAGCAGTTTTCATGCTTTTCTAAAACACACATGTCTCTCTCTAGAATTGACTTTTTTGAGAGACGTTTTTATAGAGGCGGTCAAGGCTGTAAAGAATGCCACGATAGCCACGATAGCCCAAGGGGAGCAGGCTGCACAGTTGGTACACAGATTGGAAGCAGTGTTTATTGCTGACCCTTTAGATGCCCATAAGGAAGCCTGGGTGGCTGCTCAGGAAGCATTAGACCGCATCAATACATCTGGGGTGGATAGAAAGCGTTTTTTTTTACTAAATTCATTTTTTTTTAATAGGGGACACCTATTGGCTAAAATTGTACAGTCTCAGCAAACCTTAACATCCATTGGAGCATTGCAAAATACATTGGGAAAACAATTAATACTCCAGATCTCATTATGCAGGAACTGGTGGACTTCTACTCCAGTCTTTATCGTTCTATAATTACTCAAGGGGTACTAAGGGGTTACTCTAATGAGGCTCTACAGGGTGGGGGGGATAGAGCTACCCAGTTTATCAGATACACATAGACAGATGTTGGATGCCCCCATAACATTAGAGGAGCTGCAGAAGGCCATCAATTTCTTCCCTAATCATAAGGCCCCGGGGAAGATGGTCTCCCAATGGAAGTATACAAGCAATATGGGGAAGTCATTCTGCCACACCTGCTTAAAGTGCTCAATAATGCTAGGAAGAGTGGATCCCTTCCAGAATCCATGGCTCGGGTCAACATTGTCCTTTTATTAAAACCAGGGAAAGACCCACTAGACCCAGGTTCTTTTAGGCCTATCTCCCTCTTGCAGAGTGACATCAAAATTCTAGCCAAAGTGCTGGCTCTGAGATTGAACAAGGTTATCTCTTCTATTATCCATGCTGACCAGGCTGGCTTTATGCCTCAGAAGTCAACAGCGATTCATTTACGCAGACTATGGGGTAGATTTACTAAAGCTGGTACACACAGAATCTGGTGCAGCTGTGCATGGTAGCCAATCAGCTTCTAACCTCAGCTTTTTCAATTAGGCTTTGGCAATAAAACCTGGAAGCTGATGTGAGCCTGATTTTGCACTCTCCAGCTTTAGTAAATAAATCCCTATATCTTAACATACAGTCCCCAGCAGACAACAGTGGAGATAGGGCATTGCTGGCACTGGATGCCTGCCCATAAGGCATTTGACAGTATTGAATGGCAGAATGAACAAGGAAAAAAGGTGTACTATAGCAGTAAACCTAGGTCAGACTTTAGAGGCATAGGAAACAACGAAGCAGTATGATATTAAACACTATTTATTGAAAAATACACAACATGAATAGAACAATACAGAAAAATTAAAAATCATGTATACTGATACATAATGTGCAGTGAGCCCTTGTGTATCTACGCATTTCACTGTTAGGCTTCTTCAGGATACAGTCAAGAATCTACAGATAGCAAATAAAGAGAACGGACCTCGCTGTCTTGCAGAGAGATAAGTCTCAATTATAAGTATCCAGAAACTGGTTCAGAGGGTACCATCCCACTAGAAACAGGTTCTACTACACCACCGTCAAGATCTATGCACAGATAGATCAGACCAGCCTAATCTAGTAAACACTGCTAGTAAGAGAGGAGCAGAAAAAGCCAGACGGTTCCAGGGACAGGGGCACAATAATGCACAAAGAGTGGGCTCAGTACCAAAGAGGGAGGGGTGCCAACTATGGGCTTCAAAGCCCACCAAGCAATGAGGACACCCACCGGGAAAAATAGTCCAAATATGAGACTGAGAAATTGTCCACAATGTGTAGCAAAATTTGAATATTTAGACAATGATGTATGGCCCCTGGGAGACAGCCTTGTGCCTAGGTGCCCCGGTGGCGACGATCAGGGAGGCAGGTTGCATCCCGCGGTCCTTCCCTTTGCATAGGAGCACCCAGCAATGGTGTCCTTTGTCCCCCCCTCCTTTTCGCTATTGCCATCGAGCCATTGGCAGCTATGATCTGCTCGAACTCAAGTATCCGTGGATTCCAATATGGAAAGTTACAGGAGAAAATAATGCTTTATGCGGATGACACCATGCTCCTTCTTGGGAATACCTCTGATTCTTTGAGGGAGGCAATGTCAGTCATATCCACTTTTGGTACATATTCAGGGTTGGTTATTAATTGGCCTAAATCATCCATTATGTTACTGGATGCCAATCCTTGCAATCAGGTAACTACACTGCAAAACATCCCAGTATCTATCTCCTTTAAATACTTAGGCATTTATGTCACTCCCAACCCCTTAGAGTATTTTTCCCTTAACGTATTTTTTCGCTATTACTAGGGTGCATTCGAGACAAAGCCAAGGTTTGGTCCAAACTCTGATTGTCTGTGGTGGGGAAAGTTAACCTCATTAAGATGGATTTTATGCCTCAACTTCTTTATGTTTTGCACAATGCTCCAATGGTAATTCCCTTAAAAATGTTTTGCATCATCAATTTAATATTTATTTTTAATTTTTTTTTATTTTTTATGGTTAAACAGGCCCCCCACAGATTAAATTGGAGCAACTTCAGAAACCTAAGGCTGGGGGATTAGCTCTGCCCAACCCCTGGCTATATTATCTGGCAGCTCAGCTACAACATTGCTAGAGCCATACCTGTAGACCGAGTGGTAATGAGGGGGAGTGAGGATTCCACCACTGTTCTGAGGAGTCATGTGACTGGGACTAGTGATGGCTATGGGTCTAGAGGCATTGGCATATACCAAATCTAACAAATGGTTTCCCACTTTTATCCTCCTGCAAAACATTTTTAACAAGACCAGGCAACTGCTAGTCACTGGTTTCACTAACTACAGCCCTATCTGGGATAACAAATATTACCCTAAACTGCTACTGCTGGATAGTGATCCTAGGTGGAAAAAATATGGGCTCACCTGTCTGAAACATATCTTTTGTAATGGTAAATTACCTTCTTTTACTGAACTACAACAAAAATTCTATGTACCGCACTTCATGTACTGCTTCTATTACTTGCAGTTGCAGCATGCTATTAAGACACAATCGGAGAGGGAACTGTGATTACAGTCCCCAACCCCATATGTAATTATATGGCTGACGTCTCCCAACTTAAAGGTTTTATCGCAAATTGCTATACAATGCTATCTTCTATATTCCTACAGGGTTTCCCCACTGGAGTCACGAGCAAGTGGGGGAAGGATGTGGGTACATTCAAGGAAGAACAGTGGGAGGAGGTTCTGCAGGCTGTACAGGCCTGATTTCAATGTTACGCAGAGCTTGTCCGAACTTTACATAGTCCTTCGGGTGCATTCCACGCCTGCTCGGCTATGTAGAATGGGAGTGAGAGATGACTCTTTGTGTACCAGATGTTCTAGGGAGCATGGTGACCTAATCTATCTACTGTGGAGATGCCCAAAACTCCATCTGTACTGGTCTGGGGTGCTAAAAACCATTAATATGGTATTTCAGGTCAGTATTCCCACCAACCCAAAGCCTTGTATATGAGATATTCTGGATGATCTTCCAATTGAGGAACATCCTAAACAGGCTCTCTTTCAGGCCCGCAAACTCATACTTAGGCTCTGGAAAGCTGTTGACCCCCCCACACACACACACACAAACACACATTTAAAGAATGGATCACACAGATAGGGGATACCTTAAGGTTGGAGAAGTACATCTACCAACACAGAGGGCGCACAAATTTAATAAACCATGGGTCCCATGGTTGGACACCCCTGGGCTTTCCCCAGTGGAATTGGTTTTAGATAGAATGTTGGGGTAAGGCTGTTGCTGTATGGAATACATAAGCAAATTTTGTTCACACGTACGTTAAATGCCTTGTATTTAAGATGAGACATTTATGTGGGCCCCCATGGGCAAGTGAGTGTTGATGGGAAATTGGGCTTGGGACTATGTTATATTTCTGTATGCCATAGACTGTTTGGAATCTGTACTGCTGTTTTTTGATATTTCTTAATAAAACTCATTCTGATAAAAAAAAAAAAGAATATATCAAGATTTAAGATTAATTGTAGCAGCTCAGTGCATATTTTTAAGGTTGAATATCGTTTTTATTGATTTCAGAAGGAAAAAATAACAGGAACAAAAAGGGGGAACACAGAATAAAGAAAAAAGGGGGGGGCGGTTCTCACACACCGCCCACCGTACAAAACAATATAACACATATGCATAAATGCTTAAAACAGTTCTCATCAACACAATACCATACAGCAAAGTGTCTATTTTACTCAGGACACAGCATATAATATATAACATATAAGCTGACTGTCAGATGAGAGGGGGTATGGAAGCAGGAGCAAAAAAGAGGTGAAAACAGGGCAGCGGGGGGGGGGTGGGGGTGGGGACTAAGCAGTACAAGACTAAAAAAAACAGATTTCCCCTACCTTAAGCCTTGGTGAGGTATCAGGACCACCTTCATTGGTAATTCTAATATTTCGGGGGTCCCCAACCTGGGAGTACATAAAGTTGCACCTCTTTTTTGTGGGCTTATTCCTCGGGCAGATATTCTGTTGAGGAGGAGGTCCGATGATGAGTGGTGAAGCCATAGATACCATAGCTGTTTATGTTTATCTCACGTGTCCCCCCACTTTGCCTGCAGCTCTTCCATGAGCACAGTATCGTTGAGGACATCTATCCATCCGTTAATAGGGGAGATGGTTTCTGTTTTTCAATGTTGCGATATGACATGGCGGGCTGCAGATAAAAAAAATCTTAGGAGGTTTTTCTTGTGAGTTTTAATGGGGCCTGGTAGGATGGATAATAGAGCCACTGTAGGAGAGGGCACAAGAGAGACATTGTATAAATCATTATGTATACTAAAAACCTTTGGAAAGGGTGAACTTGGTCGCACTCCCACCACATGTGCAGGTAAGAGCCTTTTCCTCTGTGACAGCGCCAACAAGTACCCAGAGTGTTGGGGTACATTTTATTCACTGTGACTGGATCCCTGTACCACCTAGATATCAGTTTGTAAATTTTCCCTTGTGAGAACCCAGAGATAGACGATTTGTTTGTGAGTGTGAATGAAGTATACCACTGTTCCGGGGATATGTCTGCGCCCAGCTCCCTGGACCACCTTTGCGTGAAGTTAGGGAGTGATATGTAGGTATGGGACTGTGTGTCTTTATAAATCAGAGAGAGGGGGTGTTTGGGGGTCTGAGAGAGACTACACATATCCTAAAATGTCATGAGTGGTCGGTGGACCTGTCCTGAAAGGTGAAGTGTCCTCCTATGTTGTGATAGGGACAACATGGAGAGTCATTCAATCGAGGTGGGGGTTTGTATGTCTGGTTGTGGTCGGAATTTGCCGGGGGATGGACAAACTGTCTAGCCGTGGGTCACTGTGCTCTCGTATAGGAACCGCATTGTCCCTGAATATTGTAGGTCAGGAGTGCTGGATTAATGAATAGGGGGGGATAACGGACTAGGGTCTGTGGATAGGGCGAAGGTGGTTTGTTTGTTGTACCATGTGGAGAGTGCCGCCCGTGTCAGAGGAGACATTCTGTTCATCGTGCAGAATTTAACATTGTAACCCCATAGGAGAGCCGGAAGATCTACTCGTGCCATGGCTTGCTCGATGACTGTGGATGGTTTAATCAACGGTCGAGGAAACCATTCCAGGAGTCTTAAGATTATGGCTGAGGAATGGTAGAGTTATAAGTCTGGGAGACCGATGCCTCTTCTGACCCTGGGGGCACAGAGTATTTTATGTTTAAGTCTGGAGGGATGGTGTTGCCAGATGAACTTGACCGCTCGGGAGCTAAGCGTATGAATAAAGGCATTGGGGAGAAGGATGGGGAGGGTTTGAAATAGATATAGTAATTTAGGGAGAATATCCATCTTAAGGACATTCATTCGGCCAAACCACGAGAGTTTGAGGTGATGCCAAGATTCTAGTGAGCACCAAATTTTAGTCATCAAGGGACTGTAATTCAAAGCGTATATGTCGTGCGAGTCCCGGGGGGATATCTGTCCCTAGGTATTTAATCGAGCATGATTGCCAGTGGAATGGAAATTTTCTTTGGACTAGGAATACAGTTGTCGGGCTGAGGGAGATATTCAGAGCTTCAGTTTTGGTAATATTTAATTTGAAATTGTGGTCAAGCAAATATTTTGGTGTTGAGCGTATGATATGAGATGCAGGGTTTTCATGGTGTTATCCCTTGCTTACTGACCTGGGATGAAACCGACCTGGTCACTATGAACAAGAGATGGTAGTAAGGGGGCTAAGCGGGTCGCTATGATTTTTGAAAAGAATTTAAGATCAACGTTCAATAGAGATATGGGCCTGTAGTTGCTGCGTTGTGAATGGTCTTTTCCGGGTTTGGGCAATACCACTATCTGGGCTTGGAGAAGTTGTGGTGATGGTGGGTGATTCTCATCCACCTCGTCAAATGCTCAAGCCATAATTGGGGCCAGCTGGTGAGCGAATGTCTTACAGAACTGGGGGTTATACCTGTCCGGGCCCAGACTCTTGCCAGTCTTAAGTCCTTTAATCAAGGTCAGAAAGTCTGAAGAGGTGATAGGTTGCTCGAGGCTGTCAACTTCAGATGGGGAGATCTTGGGCAGGGCTGTGTCCTGAATGAATTGTTGTAAGTCTGAGGTGTCAGGGATGGATGGGGTACACTGTGTCTGGGGTGGGGGAAGAGTGTAAAGGGAGGAGCAGTAATCCTTGAATTTGGAAACAATCTCTGAGTTCTTGTGCATTTTTTGACTGGTTGGGGAGACAATGTGAGATATATTTTTTCTGTGTTGTCTGGGGTGTATGACCCAGGCTAAATGTTTCCCACATTTATTCGCCTGTGAATAGTGGATATGGTGTCCTTTATTTCGGGTGGTCAGTGATCACTCCGTGAAAAAGTGTAATAGATCACGACGTGCATTTGACAGTTCGACTAATGTCTTGGGGTCTAATGTGTGTTTGTGCATGGATTCAAGGGAGGCAATTAGAGTAAAGAGGTGAGTTATGTCTTCTGTGTGAGTTTGTTTTAATCTAGAACCACGTTAAATAAAAGTCCGTCATAACACACAAAATCACTGGCATTCCCAACCAGCAGGCAAAACGCCCTGCGCTCTAGCTGTCGCACAGAGGGGAGCATTAACTTTAAATAGCAGAGCCACACATCGGCAAAACGTTCACATTTTTACATGTGCTAAACCAGATGATGCTCAAGCACCATGTAATTCCCTGCGAGCAATTTAAAAAAACAAGTTCAGGGACTTCTTTACCGCATTTCTGCAAGTGGGGCAGCCCATTGAAATTAATGAGCTGCCTTACGTACACAACACATCGCACTGATGTGAACGGAACCTAATAAGTCATTTAAAGAAAGATTAATGCAACAAAAATAAAAACATAAGACAACCATCCTCATCTTTTCGTTGGCAACTTCTGCTTTATATTTATGACTTCAGCAATTGTTAATTGTATAAATGAAGAAGCTAACTGAGCCTGACAATTAGATTTGTATGATATATAAGGAAAGACATACTGTATTAATCAATGTAGTCATTAATTTAAAACTCTGTGGTAGATCAATAATCCCACTACTATTACAACAAAACCCCTGAGAAACAGCTATTGAACCTTCATCAAACGTAACAAATGTGGTAAAAATAATTCTGGCATCAATAACAAAGTCTAATTTGTAGGAATACACAAACCACAAGGTCATTTTGTCTTATATATAAAATCTAGAAATAGCATATGTAGGGAAAAATTAAGAAGTTTTCACGGCCAGAATGTAAAGAATGTGTTGACTGCCTAGTTTTGCATAGAACAGGAAAGGTTTAGATGCTCTGTCAAGTATTTGTTGCTGTATATGCCCCTGCTGGGGAGAGTAACCCCTATATTTGTCCTGTTGGCCATTGTTACCAAGATTGATGGTAAGAGGAAATCTTCTGAAAAACAGTTGCGATGGTTCTGGCAAACACTTTATGCCTGCGGTAACGAACCAGGTCCCATGTTACCGAATGTACTCAATGACCATGTAATTAGACCCTGAAGTATCACCTTCACCTTCTCGTCTTCTTCTTTCTGTGTTCCTTCATATCGGCGCTTCCTCTCGTTCGGTCTTGGCACATCTGGATTCCGGAGCTGCTGGCAATTTCATGGATTGGTAAACTGCATCTTCCATGAGACTTACCCTTTTGCCCCTTTCAATGCCATTGGTGGTCTTGGCGATTGATTGGAATGTTCTCCCAGGGGGTCTTATCTGCTTCCAGACCCTCCCTGTTAAGATGTCAGTAGGGACACTCCACCAGGAGTGGATATCCTTCCTTGTCTTACCTAAGGCTTCATCTCCTATCATATTAGGTCTTCCTTGGTTACGGTTCCATTCTCCACACATTGACTGGACTGCTGGACGGATCCTGGCTTGGGGTTCCTCCTGTTCCTCTTCCTGCCTACTCAATGTTACCCCAAAAGAGAAACTTCCTGTTGCCACCATCCCAGTATCTTCTGCTCTTCCCGCTGCATATAGCGATTTCTGGAATGTCTCCTGCAATAGTCGGGCTGAGGCACTCTCTGGGTCATGTGGCACTCTGGATGAGGAGCCCACCTGTGAACTTGAGCCGATCATTCACTCCAGTTTGCATGGTCATTTACCTTTGCCTGTTCCTGGACCCCCTTGGACGCACACCCAGGCTGACTCGTCTACCAGTTCCACAGCCGCTACGCCCTGTGTGCAATTCTGGTGGTCGCTACACCTGGCAATGCTGTTCAGTCGGCCTCTGCACCAGTTCAGCCTATGCCCAGTGAAGCTATCCAGCTTGACTTCTGTGACACATCACTTTCTAACCAACCTGGTCTCAGGGATCCACTGACTTCTGCCCAGTCTGATGATCCTGTGCTGGATGCCCAACTCATCTTCAAGGGTCTGGGGGACCCTGCTCAGACTCCTGATGGTCTTCTAATGCCTTTACCCATTCCTAAGAAGCCTTTAGCTCTCAATAAGTCCTCTCGTCCCCTCCCTACCTTGGTTTCGGTCTCTGAGGATAATCTTAAGTACGAGGTTAGTCAAGTTCTTGATTCCCGGCGCCGTAGAGGCATTCTTCAGTACCTCGTACATTGGGAAGGGTTTGGTCCTGAGGAGAGGTCTTGGATCACTGCATGTGAGATCTTTGCGCCTCGTCTGTTGAGGAGGTTTCATCTGGAGTTTCCCTTTAAGCCAGGGCCCAGGTAGGGGAGGGGGAGGCCTCATAAGAGGGGGGTACTGTCATGGTTATGCAATAGAGTTTTCTCTGTCAGCTTACCTGTCTCCATGTGTTCATCTCTAATACGGCGTCCTGCACTGTCAGAACGCCATTTTTGGACACACTATCCTGCACGGGGGCCCCCACCAGACTGGACCCCGCCGGCCTTTTTGGGCCGGTCTTCATACCCTACACATTGCGGGCCTAGCATCACACTAATACCCCCGGCAGACAACACCATAGTCTTGGGGACAGTACATTCACCAGGAGTTGGGCCCACCCCAGACTGGAGCCTTCCAGGACTTTTCTACCCTGGTGGTGTTTGGGACGCCCTTTGTTGGGGATTGCGTTCCCGGGCTTACGTGCCTCGGGTGGGTATACAGGCCTCGCGGTCTTGCGGACCAGGAGCAGGACCTACGTCCGACGGTGTCACGTCCCCCCCCCCCTTCTTCCTTTTTTATGGATGCAGCACTAGATACATGCCTCCTTAGCATTACTACATGACACATCTGTCTGTTTGCTGATTCCAATCTGATACCCCTGAGGAAGAGCATATGCTCGAAACGCGTCGGGTACTCCCCGCATATGTATTGTATATGTATTGGAGTTCTAGGATTGTGAATTAATCCATACATGTTTTGTATTGCCGATTTCTGTATGTATCATGTTTGCTGCACATTTACCCCCTGTACCACAGATGTACTATAAGATTTATACGTTCATTAAATATTTTTTTCATACAACCCCTATTACTCTCCATACTTCTTATGACCCATAAGTAGGTGTTCCCTCTTAAAGTCCCCATAGAGGATCAATTTTCCACAAAGCAAGTTTTACCTTGGGATGTGGGTCCACCTACTTTTAGACCAACCCAGCATCAACCCCTGTGTTATTCCTGTGTTCATCTCTAAAGACCAGCTGCCTCTCACCTGACTGGTTTTATAACCTCTCCTCTAAGCATGGCCTCACCCCAGGCCCTATCAGGGAACCCTATATTAACCTGTGCACTGCAAGCCAGCAGTGCTGATCAACCATTGTGTGTTAGCCTCTGTGTGTACTTGCTGTGTTTCCTATGTCTGATTCCTGTTACCGACTTTGGCCTGTTCTCGACTCTCCCTGTTTGCTTGTTACCCTGACCTTTGGCGTGTTATGTTTATCCTTGTCTGCTAGTCGCCTTGACCTTTGGCTTACCCCTTACTTCCCTGTTGTTCCAGCCTGCTGCCTCCTTCCTCTTCTCCTGTAGTCTATACGGTGAGCGTGAGCTGTGAGACCCTGGCGGCCACGACCTGGAGCCAGACTGCAGTGCAGTCCATCCTCACCACTAGAGGCTCTGGTGAACACCCGCTGGCTCTTAGACTCCGCGCCCTGGGGAATCTATGCTCTAGCTCCCACTGGAATCCATGTTAGTTATCCTGTAGACCTGCTTCCTGAACCTTCCTGGGTTCAATCCGCAGCAATCAGCCCTAGGGTCCACTACCTTAGCGGTGCACTTCCGACTCCTACAGAGTGCTTCTGTCACCTCTGTCTCAGGTGACCTGACAATTATATTGTGCACACGTATCTTATAAGCTGCAACAGCATCAGAAACTGCTACATCGTCAACAGTCTCATCAGCCATTCGCTTTCTTTTTCTTATTCTTTTTTTAGGCAAAGTAGTCTGTACTTGATTTAATGGTTTCTGACAGAAACGAGGGGGGATTGTTTGAGCTTCTTTCTAGTTTCAAGCCAGGCTATGACAGTGTCCCAGATCAAGATGTTTGTCTGTAAGTCTTTTGGGAGGGATTGTAATTTACTGTGTAGAATGCCTGGCAGGTTGTAGGGTAGAACTAGGTTGGATTCTAATACATGATTAGCATAAGTCGAAGATTGGGAAAGACAATCTAAGCTGTATCTCAATAAAACAAGCTAAATTATTCATCCTAATGTCAGGTAACCTGGCCCCACCTTTACTCTTCAGAAGAGGCCATTTGGAAAATATGATGCAAGGTCTTTTCTTACACCATAAGAAGGAAGTAATAGCTTTATTAAGTCTGTGTACGTCCTGATGTTTCAGGTGGAGGGGAATAGTTTGTAAAGGGTATAACAGGCGAGGAAAGCTCACCATTTTAACTAGATGGCATCTTACGAAGAGTGAAAGGAGGAGAGTCATCTAAACCTCCAGTTCGGTCATAATTTTTGTAATAAATAGAGGAAAATTTAGATGATAAAGCGAATCCCTAATTTGATGCCCAGGTAGGTGATATAATGCTGGGCCAAAGGAAAGGGGGAGGATGCAACCCACCGTGAAGAAGTAGATTGGGTGAGAGGCAGAACTTCGTTCTTGTCATAGTTTACTTGTAAGCTAGAGCAAAAGCGGAACTTATCCAAGACAGTCGGTACCTAGATCTGAGAATGAGTCTGACATGTTATCAGCAAATAACGGTGTTCGTAATTCACATGTGCCTATGTGGATGCCATGGAGAGGGGCTGAAGTCATCAGGAATCTGGAGAGAGGTTCCAAAGCCAGATTAAAAAGAAGAAGGGAAAGGGGGCACCCCTGTCTCATTCCCTTATATAGGGGGATACGACTAGATATGCCTCCAGATGAAATAATCGGATTAGAATACATATTGCGCAGGAAGTCGGCTATGCGGTCTGTGAAGCCAAATTTTAACAAGACTTGAAATAGCCAGTTGAGGTTGACATTGTCAAAGGCCTTTTCTGCGTCTAGTGTTATAATTGCCAGTTCCTCCAATGGATGACATTTGGTGTATTCAAAGGCAGCTAAGACTTTACGGATGTTAGATGTCACTGACCGACTTGAGACAAAGCCTGCCTGAGCTGTATGAATGAAGGTGGGGAGAATATGTGCTAGACGTGAAGCAATCATTTTTGAGAGAATTTGAGCATCCAGGTTAATTAGGGAAAAAGGCCTGTAAGAGCCTGGCAAGGTAGGGTCCTTTCCTTTTTTCGCAAGAAGTTTGATATAGGCTTGGGAGCCCGTGGGCATATAACTACCTCCATCCCACATCGTATTGTACAATGATAGGAGACTAGGGAGGATGACTTCACTGGCTGCCTTATAAAACTCGGTTGTATATCAGTCAGGGCCCAGGGCTTTTTTATTGGCTAGGGCTTTAACCGTGCATGGTTTTTCTTCTGAGGATATAGGGGCATTGAGAACTTCTAGCTGGGGCATCGTACGATTTGTCTTTAAGAGCCATGATATGAGTCAGTTTATAGGGACCAAATAGAACAGAGTTGCCTACGTGGTCACGAATGGTTAAAAGATTCATATTGTGACCTGGATGTGAGTAGGGTGTGCAGAAAGTCCTAGTTGTGTGCTAGATACAGTGCCTTGAAAAAGTTTATTCATCCCCCTTGAAATTTTCCACATTTTGTTGCAATCAAAAACGTAAATGTATTTTATTGGGAATTTTTGTGATAGATAACACAAAGTGGCACATAATTGTGAAGTGGAAGGAAAATGATAAATGGTTTTTGACATATTTTACAAATAAATAAGTGAAAAGTGTGGCGTGCATTTGTATTCAGCCCTCCTGAGTCAATACTTTGTAGAACCCAGTGGCGACTGGTGAAGTTTTAGGATGGGGGCGCCAGGCCCCGCCCTTCCTTTTTGACCGCTTCCACTTGGTGAAAATGGGCGTGGTTTCAGCTAAATAATGGGCGTGGCTCTAAGGTGGTGTGGTTAGTGTCTGAGTTGAACGAGGGATGGAGGGAGAGGGAGAGAGGGATGGAGGGACAGCAGGCCCAGATCCTACACAACAATAGAAATATGTGTATTCTAGAAAGTTTAACAATCAGCAGATAAAGATACTCCAAACACCTGGTGTTACCACTTCAATCATCCCGGCACCATGGTTGTTATGGTGTCAGGATGATTGAAGCGCATTATTTCTATTAGTACATTGTAATATAAAATGAAATCATTCAACTCACCATAATGCAGAATCAGTGGGACCCCCGAGCGTGTCACTAGCCACCTCGCCTGCCACCAGAGGCCATCAGGTGTCCCCAGCGGAGTCCCTTCTTACATCAGGTGCCCCCAGCGGAGTCCCTCCTTACATGCAGCCTGTGTCACATAAAATGCAGCCTGTGTCACCACCAAATTGCAGCAGCACGTGTCACCACCAAATTGCAGCAGCGCGTGTAACCACCAAATTGCAGCAGCGCGTGTCACCACCAAATTGCAGCAGCATGTGTCACCAAATTGCAGCAGCATGTGTCACCAAATTGCAGCAGCATGTGTCACCAAATTGCAGCAGTATGTGTCCCCAAATTGCAGCAGTGTCACCAAATTGCAGCAGTATATGTCCCCAAATTGCAGCAGTGTCACCAAATTGCAGCAGTATGTGTCCCTAAATTGTAGCAGTGTCAAATTGCAGCAGTATGTGTCCCCAAATTGCAGCAGTGTCACCAAATTGCAGCAGTATGTGTCCCCAAATTGCAGCAGTGTCACCAAATTGTAGCAGTATGTGTCCCCAAATTGCAGCAGTGTCACCAAATTGCAGCAGTATGTGTCCCCAAATTGCAGCACTGTCATCAAATTGCAGCAGTATGTGTCCCCAAATTGCAGCAGTGTCACCAAATTGCAGCAGTATGTGTCCCCAAATTGCAGCAGTGTGTGTCTCCAAATTGCAGCAGTATGTGTCCCCAAATTGCAGCAGTGTGTGTCCCCAAATTGCAGCAGTATGTGTCACCACCAAACCCCCCTCCCCCATTATTTACCTTGCTATGTGTTGTCCTCTCCAGCAGTGTCTCCTGTGGAGAGCTCCGTTGTTCTCATACTTCCTGTTTTCTCTCTCTCGAGAGAGAGAGAGAGAGAGAGAGAGAGAGAGAGAGAGAGAGAGAGAGAGAGAGAGAGAGAGAAGCAGGAAGTGACATCATACTCAGATGTTAATCAAACCGCCCGGTCATAGTAATAGATACTAGCGCCGGGCGGTAGCTACTCGGCGTCTCACAAAGCGCCGCAAATGCAGTGCCACGTCTGCAATCTCGTGATTGCATAGACGTGCCGCTTCCCATAAGTCCACTGTGTCCGCGTCGCACTGTGTCCGGCATCCGAACACAGTGCACTTAAGGACTGTTTTTTGTATAATTTTTTTTAAAAGGGTCAGCTTTAAAAAAAATTTTTTTTTTTTTTGGACATTTTTTTTTTCTTTTTTTTTTACTGCCTGGAGGGGGGGCGGCGCCCAGGCGCCCCCTATGGACAGGCCGCCACTGGTAGAACCGCCTTTTGCTGCAATTACAGCTGCAAGTATTTTTGGGGATGTCTCTACCAGCTTTGCATATCTAGAGAGTGACATTTTTGCCCATTCTTCTTTACATAATAGCTCAAGCTCTGTCAGATTGGATGGGGAGCGTCTGTGAACAACAATTTTCAAGTCTTGCCACAGATTCTCAATTTGATTTAGGTCTGGACTTTGATTGGGCCATTCTAACACATGAATATGCTTTGTTCTAACCTTCCATTGTAGCTCTGGCTGTATGTTTAGGGTTGTTGTCCTGCTGGAGGGTGAACCTCCACCCCAGTCTCAAGTCATTTGCAGACTCCAGGTTTTCTTGTAAGATTGCCCTGTATTTGGCTCCATCCATCTGCCCATCAACTCTGACCAGCTTCCCTTTCCCTGCTGAAGAAAATCATCCCCACAACATGATACTGCCACCACCATGTTTCACGGTGGGAATGGTTTGTTCAGGGTAATGTGCAGTGTTAGTTTTCTGCCACACATAGCTTTTGCTTTTAGGCCAAAAAGTTCAATTTTTGTCTCATCTGACCAAAGCATCTTCTTGCACATGTTTGCTGTGTTCCCTACATGGCTTCTCGCAAATGCGACTTCTTATGGCTTTCTTTCAACAATGGCTTTCTTCTTGCCACTCTTCCATAAAGGCCAGATTTGTGGAGTGCGCGACTAATAGTTGTCCAGTTGACAGATTCTCCCACCTGAACCGTGGATCTCTGTAGCTCCTCCAGAGTTACCATGGGCCTCTTGGCTGCTTCTCTGATTAATGCTCTTCTTGCCCGACCTGTCAGTATAGGTGGATGCCCATGTCTTGGTAGGTTTGCAGTCGTGCCATACTCTTTCCATTTTTGGATGATGGATTGAACACTGGATTGAGCAGTGCTCCGTGTCATGGTTATGCAATAGAGTTTTGTCTGTCAGCTTACCTGTCTCCATGTGTTCATCTCTAGAGACCAGCTGACTCTCACCTGACTGTTTTTATAATCTTTCCTCTAGCATGGCTCCACCCCAACTCCTATCAGGGAACTCTATATTAACCTCTGCACTGCAGGCCAGCCCTGCTGATCAACCTTTGTGTGTTTTGGCTTCCTGTTTCCTGCCTGCCATGTGCTCTACGTTTGTTTCTGTTACCGACCTTGGCGTGTTCTCAACTATTCCTGTCTGCTCGTGACCCTGACCTTTGGCATGTCCCTGACTATCCCTGTTTGCCTGTGACCCTGAACCTTGGTGTGAACTCTGTTGTCCTTGTCTGCTTGTGGCCCCGACCTTGGCTTATTCCCTTACTATCCCTATCCTCCTCTTGCCTATTGTGGGTGTGAGCTGGGGGACCCTGGGGGTCGCGGCCTGGAGCCAGTTGCAGCCCAGTCCATCCTCACCACTAGAGGCTATGGTGAACACCTGCTGGTTCTTAGACTCCGCGCCCCAGGGAATCTTATGCTATAACCCCGGTGGGATCCGTGTTGTGCATTCCAGCGGCCCTGCCTTCCTTACCACCCTGACTCTCATCCACAGCAGTCAGCCGTAGGGTCCACTACCTTGTGGTGCACTCCTGATCCCAACGGTGTGCATCTGTCACCTAGCCTCAAGGTGACCTGACACTCCGTGAGATATTCAAAGCCTGGGATATATTTTTTATAACCTAACTGTGCTTTAAAACTTCTCCATAACTTTATCGCTGACCTGTCTAGTGTGCTTCTTGGCTTTCATGAGGCCGGTTGTTACCTAAGGTTCTCTAACAAACCTCTTAGGGTTTCACAGAACAGCTTTATTTATACTGAGAATAAATTATACACAGGTGGACTCTATGTACTAATTAGGTGACTTCTGAATGCAATTGGTTCCACTAGATTTTAGTTAGGGGTATCAGAGTAAAGGGGGCTGAATATAAATGCACGCCACACTTTTTAGATATATATTTGAAAACCATTTAGCATTTTCCTTCCACTTCACAATTATGTGCCACTTTGTGTTGGTCTATCACACAAAATTGCCAAAAATACATTTACGTTTTTGGTTGTAAGATGACAAAATGTGTAAAATTGCTAGGGGTATGAATACTTTTTCAAGGCACTGTAGGTGGGAAACATCCACAGCTTGGGAGTAGTATGTAAAAGAAGGATATAAAGGGTTAAAGAGATGGAGTCACGGACAAAAGGGAGAAAAGGAGGGGAACAAAATAGGTAGTCAAGTCTGGCTAAGGAGTTACGGGGAGAAGAGTAGAAAGTAAATTCTTTGTCTGTGAGATGACTAAGGTGCCACGGGTCTACCATATTCAAGCTTGATATCATGAGGGAAAGTGGGGAGTCCACCTGTAGAGAAGCCCCACCCGACCTTCCATTGTTGCGGTTGCGTGACCTACAATCTTCATCTGGTTGCATTACTGTGTTAAAAAACCCACCCGCCCACCCGCCCACTATGTGAAGGGGTGCTGAGTGTTGCATGATCCATGTGGTCGTGTCCTTACAGAAGAAAGTGCCAGGAGACTTAGGGGCATATATATTAGTTATTTGAATAGTGTGAGATGGGAATTGTAAGCACACTGAACTTTACGACCTAGCTCATAGCTACCAACAGTTTTACTGTGCAGGGTATTTTTATGCAGTAGAATAATAGCCCCAGCCTTTCGACCTATTGCAGAAGATCCCACAACCTCCCCCACCCAGAGCTTTTTTAAACGGTAAAAATCCGTTTCTGGCAGGTGCGTTTCCTGGAGGAGAGCAATGTCAGCTTTTAAGCGCTTGAGGTGGCGGGGGACCTTTTTATTGGGGAACAGAGACCCTTGACATTCCAAGATATGACTTTTACAGTGGCCATAGCGGGTAGTATGAGATAAGCCAAAGATAATGATTGCGTTTCAGGGACCAAATCCATGGGTGTGTAAAAGGTGGGACAAGACCTACGATGGAGAGAGGAGTATGAGGAGATAGGGAGAGAACCTATAAGGGAAAGGGACAGATAGAAAGCGACCAGCAAAATAAAAACAAAAAAATGAACAGTGAAACCGCAACAGTAATTAATTTCACTTTTTTCCAGATAGTGGGTCACTGGAAAAGAGGACCCTTGAGCCCACATCCTCTGGCAGGGGGAGCGCATACAAAAAAAAAATATATATATATATATATATATATATATATATATATATATATATATATATATATATATATATATATATATATATATACATATATATATATATTATAAAGCATACAGTAATGAGCTAGTATCTACATTAACCAAATTAGAAAGAGTAAAAATAGAGTAACAACACCGTTCACCCATAGCCCCGAGGGTCAAACGAAAGGTCAGTATCTGACACAGTAAAGGTGTGTGTAAGGTTTCGACCAGAACTCAGGAGGTTTTCCTACGGTAGGGGAAGGAGCCATACTTAACTTTCCTGGAGGTCTCTTTGAGAGAACTGTGCTGAGCCTTGCGAGACAGAGATGCCTTTCTGGCTGGAGAGTTATCTTCTGCAGGTTTTAGATTTATAGAGCGTAAGTATTGCTTCACTTCTTGTGGTGAGTGGAATGTTAGGCGCTCGCCGTCTGCCATTGTGAGGTGGAGGATGGCCGGAAAGAGGAGAGTAAATTTAATATGATGTTGGAACAGAGCGGAGCAGACTAGGGAGAAAGACTTGCGCTTGCGAGATACCTCAACTAAACAATCGGCAAACAGCATGAGATTATGGCCTTCAACTTGAACAGTGTGCTGTTGCCTGTAGTGCTGTAGTATAAGCTGTTTATCAGGGTAATTCAAGTAGCGGATGAGAACTGGTCGGGGAGACGGTCTATTATCCAACTGGGGGCAGATCCTGTGAGCACGTTCCACTGTGCATTGGGTGCAAATCCCAAGAGCTGAGGGTACAGTAGCCGAGCATAGCATGGCCAGGGTGGAAGCCTTGACAGAGTCTGGTAATCCTATAATGTGAAGATTGTTTGCGCTGGAGCTATTCTCCAGGTCTTCCAATTTATCCTGGATGGCTTGTAGGGCAGCATTATCAGAGTGAACCGTAGTTGACGCTTGAAGCTCTTGAAGATATTCTTTGCTCCATTTCCTTAATGCGGTGCAATTGAGCACAGAGTTCTTTCCTCAGCTGGGCAATGCCCTGGGTCACAGCAGCCTCCACAGTTGAGAAGATATAATAAACAACAAAACTCAGGATAGTGCTCAGGATATAGGTGTGGGTTACAGGCAGAAGGGGGCAAAGATGTATATAAAAAGTTCAGGATTAACCCGGTTCCCAACCAGCATGCGCCGATGTACGTCAGTAGAATGGCACGGCTGGGCCAATTGGCGTACCTGTACGTCCCTTTAAATTTGCTGCCGTGCCATCGCGTGCGCGCACTGGCCGAGACCTCTGTGAGTCGGGTCGCGGGTCCCACAGACACGATCACCGCAGGGATACCCGCGATCGCCTCACGGAGAGGAAGAACGGAAAGATGCTAATGTAAACAAGCATCTCCCCGTTCTGCCTAGTGACAGTGTCACTGATCTCTGCTCCCTGAGATCGGGAGCAGAGATCAGTGATGTGTCACACGTAGCCATGCCCCCCCCAGTTAGAATCACTCCCCAGGACATACTTAACTCTTACACTGCCCCCTAGTGGTTAACCCCTTCACTGCCAGTGTCATTTACACAGGAATCAGTGCATTTGTATAGCACTGATTGCTGTATAAATGACAATGGTCCCAAAAATGTGTCAAAAATGTCCGATGTGTCCGCCATAATGTCGCAGTCACAATAAAAATCGCTGATCGCCGCCATTACTAGTAAAAAAAAAAAAATATTAATAAAAATGCCATAAAACTATCCCCTATTTTGTAAACGCTATAACTTTTGGGCAAAACAATCAATAAACGCTTATTCCGATTTTTTTTTACCAAAAATATGTAGAAGAATACGTATCGGCCTAAACTGAGGAAAACATTTTTTATATATTTTTGGAGGATATTTATTATAGCAAAATGTAAAAAATGCATTTTTTTCAAAACTGTCGCTCTTTTTTTGTTTATAGCGCAAAAAATAAAAACCGCAGGGGTTATAAATACCACCAAAAGAAAGCTCTATTTGTGGGGGAAAAAAAGACGTCAATTTTGTTTGGGAGCCATGTCGCACGACCGAGGAATTGTCAGTTAAAGCGCCGCAGTGCCGAATTGCAAAAAGTGCTCTGGTCTTTGGCCAGCAAAAAGGTCTGGGGCTTAAGTGGTTAAGGGTTAACAAAAAAAGATAAAAGAAAATATAGAATCTCGCTAAACCTGTAAATATAAAGTGAATATGAATGACCCACCGATTGAGGAGCAATCCAAAATTCAGCCTGAATCAAAAATGAATGTGTAAGTGCATGAGTATTAATTTCTAGAACCAAACATCCCATAAGCACAAATACACATGAATGAAAACCTTCTAAACCACAAAATAATAAATAGTCCAAATCAATTATAGCAAAATAGCTAAAATAAGCGACACTCATATAAGTGAATATATATATAATGTCAACCCATATACAGTGGGGGACGGAAAGTATTCAGACCCCCTTAAATTTTTCACTCTTTGTTATATTGCAGCCATTTGCTAAAATCATTTAAGTTCATTTTTTTCCTCATTGATGTACACACAGCACCCCATATTGACAGAAAAACACAGAATTCTTGAAATTTTTGCAGATTTATTAAAAAAGAAAAACTGAAATATCACACGGTCCTAAATATTCAGACCCTTTGCTCAGTATTTAGTAGAAGCACCCCTTTGATCTAATACAGCCATGAATCTTTTTTGGAAAGATGCAAAAAGTTTTTCACACCTGGCTTTGGGGATCCTCTGCAATTTCTCCTTGCAGATCCTCTCCATTTCTGTCAGGTTGGATGGTAAACGTTGGTGGACAGCCATTTTTAGGTCTCTCCAGAGATGCTCAATTGGGTTTAAGTCAGGGCTTTGGCTGGGCCATCCAAGAACAGTCACGGAGTTGTTGTGAAGCCACTCCTTCGTTATTTTAGCTGTGTGCTTAGGGTCATTGTCTTGTTGGAAGGTAAACCTTCGGCCCAATCTGAGGTCCTGAGCACTCTGGAGAAGGTTTTCGTCCAGGATATCCTTGTACCTGGCCGCATTCATCTTTCCCTCTATTGCAACCGGTCCTCCTGTCCCTGCAGCTGAAAAACACCTCCACAGCATGATGCTGCCACCACCATGCTTCACTGTTGGGACTGTATTGGACAGGTGATGAGCAGGGTTTTCTTCACACATACCGCTTAGAATTAAGGCCAAAAAATTCTATCTTGGTCATATCAGACCAGAGAATCTTATTTCTCACCATTTTGGAGTCCTTAAGGTGTTTTTTTAGCAAACTCCATGCAGGCTTTCATGTGTCTTGCACTGAGGAGAGGCTTCCGTCGGGCCACTCTGCCATAAGGCCCCAACTGGAGGAGGGCTGCAGTGATGGTTGACTTTCTACAACTTTCTCCCATCTCCCAACTGCATCTCTGGAGCTCAGCCACAGTGATCTTTGGGTTCTTCTTTACCTTTCTCACCAAGGCTCTTCTCCCCCGATAGCTCAGTTTGGCTGGACAGCCAGCTCTAGGAAGGGTTCTGGTCGTCCCAAATGTCTTCCATTTCAGGATAATGGAGGCCACTGTGCTCTTAGGAACCTTAAGTGCAGCAGAAATGTTTTTGTAACCTTGGCCAGATCTGTGCCTTGCCACTATTCTGTCTCTGAGCTCTTCAGGCAGTTCCTTTGACCTCATGATTCTCATTTGCTTTGACATGCACTGTGAGCTGTAAAGTCTTATATAGACAGGTGTGTGGCTTTCCTATTCAAGTCCAATCAGTATAATCAAACACAGCTGGACTCAAATGAAGGTGTAGAACTATCTCAAAGATGATCAGAAGAAATGGACAGCACCTGAGTTAAAGGGTCTAAATACTTAGGACCATGTGATATTTCAGTTTTTCCTTTTTTAATAAATTTGCAAAAATGTCAACAATTCTGTGTTTTTCTGTCAATATGGGGTGCTGTGTGTACATTAATGAGGAAAAAAAATGAACTTAAAAAAATGAAATGATTTTAGCAAATGGCTGCAATATAACAAAGAGTGAAAAATTTAAGGGGGTCTAAATACTTTCCGTCCCCACTGTATATATAACTGAAATATATGCAACATCCACCCGTGCAAAATAAGTGAAATAAAGTCCATCCACAAATAAGGTGAATCTTCAAATGTTGGTATAGAGAAGATTGTGCTGAATCCACCACCGCTATAAAGAGAATAACTTCTTACCAGAAGCCCAGGATCCCCCATTACAGAGGATCAAGGGAAGCCTGTAGTATTAATATATTCTCCAGGGCGTACCGAGCAGGACCCATGCACTTCCGATTGTCTGTGGTAGTAGTACAATCTCCAATGTACACCAAACAGGACCGCTACTCTTCATACCGCCTCACTGAATTCAAGCCCATAGGTGGATGTGTATGGCATGTAAAAATATAAGTACTCCAATAGTGTAAAACCTGTGTGTTTCCTATATTTCCTAGGATTTATATATTGTTGCCAATGTACACATGATATTTTGGGTCATTGATTATCAGGAATAAATGATTGGCTGTTTTTCCCTCCATAGAAATGGATAATATGCATTTAGCTATTATATTATGACTATTAGAGTCATTATCCAAATCATGGACCCAATTATCTTGAGGGTTTGAAGACCTATTTATTTTAGGACTGGCCAACAATTCTAGTAGCTTTCCACTAATGTAATTATATTCCTGGCATAAATCATTTTAACCTTTTTAATATTTCCCAGGTCATTAACCTTTTAGGGAAAAGAACACCTTACCATACACCTTTTCAATCCCGGTAGAAATTGAGTATAATTACTGAACCCATTAGAGTCAGTATTTACTGGATGGAGGTGAATATTGAGAACATCACCTTCCAAACAAACCTCTCAACCTTTTTCAGGGGACATACGTATGGTATTACCCTCCTGTCCACCATCTATAGTAGCAATTGGAGTTGCCTGTAAAAAGGTGCCATCCACAATTTAATTATTCCATGAGATGGATCTCAACACAGTCCAGTTTTTCCTCATCACATGCCAGTTGTGCCGACTGTGATAGGACTAGGAAGGTATATTTAATAGTCTTTTCGCTTGAGACCATATAACCTTTTTAATAAAATCACATTATGGGATTTAATCTTTTAAGGAGATCGATACCAACAATTAATCGATCGTAGGGCACATTAACTATAAACATGGGAATAAAAATTATTTCATTCCCTAACCGAAGTTTAACTAGGCCTATGACTTCAGGGCAGTGCCAAAAAAATATATTTACAAGGTCAGCTGTGAATTTTTTTTTTCAGCTCATACTTTTATGAAAAAAATTCCTATATTTGTTGGAAATATTTCTGAGACAAAATAGTTGTTTGGATCCTTGCCACGTTTGGCGCTTGAAATGTCTCTAAACACAACTTCTGAATGCTTTTTTTGGGTTCCAAAAAAAGCCTCTAAACTCAACTGTCTAGAAACGACTATAAACGAACCTGTGTACATGTACTGATAAGATAAAGATAGAGGAGAGTTCAGGAGCAGTTGAAAAAAATGCCCAACTGCTTCTAAACGTCCGTCGACCAGCAGCAGTGTACATAAGTCTCCTGTCCCAAATACTAAGGGAGCAAGGTTAAAGTGGTTGTATACCCAATTTTTTAATTTTTACCTACATGTAAACCTATAATAAGGCTTACCTATAAGTAAAATTAATATCTCTTAAGCCTGTATGGTTTAGGAGATATTCACCTTGCATGCAGCCGCTGACGTCAGCGGCGTATGCGCTCTGAAGGTCCGGCGAATGCTGCCGGAAAGAAGACTCCCACGCGTGGTAGACACGCATAGGGAAAAATCTCAGCTCCCTCGGCGGTGTCTGGGATCCGATGCCGACGCCTCGATCTAAGGTAAGTATTTTAAAATGAGCTAGTATGCGGTGCATACTAGCTCATTATGCCTTTGCCTTAGAGTTTGTTTGTTTTTTGTGGTTATACAACCGCTTTAAGGGGACAGCTGAAAACACACATGTACCTAATGAATGGTAATTCCTCATCTCCATAAATGACCCAGGACAGAGACTCGAAAGTCCAATCTGATGGTCAGGAGAGAGTAACCTATAGATTACTTCAAAGCTACAAATGGGGGCAGAGGTCTTAGATGGAGTAAAATTTAAACCGACAAATGTCACCTGGAGCTGTTAAATGGGTCAGAAATATGGCTACTCAGCAGCTGTAAGCAACTGATGTATATATCTGAGGACGCCCTATGGATCCATCCATCCATCCATCCAAGCCACATAAATAACCCCAAAAGGAGAACAACTGACACCCCCCCCTTACATACAGATAAGTAAAGGCCAATAGTGTAACAGTGCTTCCAATCAGAACAAGTATAAGGAATATAAGCCACCCAGGGAGATTGCCAGAGACCACCTGAGCTCACAGAGCTTCACATGTTCCATAGGCAAAATGGGGCAATACCAAAGAACTGTTAAAGGATGTCCATTGCAAGGGAGGTCTCTGGCTAGCACCTTGGGTGGCTCATAATCTTTGTATGTGGGGGGTCAATTGTTCCCCTTTGGGGTTATATGGATTGCTTGGATGGATGGATGCATAGGGCATCCTCATATATATATATATATATGTCAATTGGTTATAGCTACTGAGTAGCCATATGTCTTACCCCTTTAACGACTCCAGATGATATTTGTCGTCTGAAATGTTATTCCACCTAAGGCCACTGCCCCCAATCGTAGCTTTGATGTAATATACTGTATATGTTACTCTCTCCTGACCATCAGAAAAAGGTCCTGAGGAAGCATACATTCATGCAAAGCATGTTGACCTATCTGGATTGTCAAATTGTGGAAGTTATGTATCACCATTTGTAAAATGTATTTATTTACAGCAATCATGAGAGATGTGACCTTGTACTAGGGATTTGTTATCCTGTGGTATTTTATGGGTGTATACTTTTAATCATGTAATAAAGTTTTTGTAATTTTTTTAAAGTAGTTGTGTCATCCCTGGTACCAGTAAAGCCCACTTTTTCTTTTTTTTATTTGGAGTTTTAATATATGACATTAGCCCGTGGTACCATGTAGGCAGCTATTTTGTATAATGGGCAAAATAAAAAAGAAATTCCTCGTTATTGTTGCAAGTTTTAATCCTTTGGGGAATGTTAACCACTTCAAAACCGGCATTTTCACCACCCTCCTGCTTAGGCCAATTTTCAGCTTTCAACGCTGTCTCACTCTGAATGACAATTGTGCGGTCATGCAACACTGTACCCATATGAAATTTTTACCTTTTTTGAGACAGATAGAGCTTTCTTTTGGTGGCATTTAATCATCACAGGGTTTTTTTATTTTTTGCTAAATACAGGGGGTCCCCTAGTTACAAACATCCGACTTACAAACAACTCCTACTTGCAAACGGAGGGAGACAACAGGAAGTGAGAGGAAATCTACCCCTAGGAAGGGAAATTCACTTCTGTAAGAGCTATTATGGGGAAAAGTTACCTCCACTGATGCTTTATCACCAAGGCTTGTTTCCACAACAACCCAAAATTTTCAAAATTCAATTATCATTGGGACAGAAAGTGAGGTGAAATCTTCTGAACAGGGGCACACACAGCAAAACAAATGTTACAGGGGTGATAACCCTTCCCTATGTTATCCAAAAAGATTAAAAATTGTTTTTTTGGCTGGAGCTACACTTAAAAAATGTACCTGTTCCGACTGACAAACAGAAGATTCAACTTAAGAACAAATCTACAGTCCCTAACTTGTTTGTAACCCGGGGACCCCCTGTAAATCAAAAAAGACCCCAAAAAAAAAAAGTTTCTTTATTTCGGTCACGAAATCTTGTAAATAAGTGCTGCTGTGCACTGATGAGGTGGCACTAATATGCAGCACTGAAAGGTGGAACTGACAGGGATCACTGGTGGGGCTACACTGATAATCACTGCATTGATTATTAGACATGTGCACAGTCAAAAAATTCGTTCAATTTCGTTTTTGTTTCATTCGTTTATTATTTTTTTCATTTTTCGGTTCATTCGTTATGATCGCGATTCGTAAATTCGTTCATTCGTAAATGCGTTCATTCGTACATTCTTACATTCGTAAATTCGAACATTCGTTCATTCGTACATTTTTACATTCGTAAAATCGTACATTTGTAAATTAGAAAATTCGGAAATTTGTAAATTCGAAGTTTGAAAATCCAAAAACCCGAAAATTCAAAAATCTGAAATAGTAACTAACTATTAAATTATAGGTATTGTAATTTCCTTTCAAATTTGACTGTCAGTGAACGTAACAAATACGAATTTATCCGAAGTTACGAATTATCCAAAACGAATGCTGCATCTAAACATATGAAACGGAACAAATTAATAATAAATAATAATAATAAAACGTTGTTATTATTATTATTGTTATTTATTATTATTAAATCATTACGTTCCATTCCGTTTTTTCGGATCATTCATAACTTCGGATAAATTTGTATGTGTTACGTTCACTAACAGCCAAATTTGAAAGGAAAATACAATACCTACAATTTAAAAGTTACTAGTAATTACTAATAGTTAAGTTATTATTAGTTAACTATTATTTCAGATTTCCGAATTTTTGAATTTACGAATTCACTAATTTACTAATGTACGAATGTACATTCGTAAATGGCGAATGTACGAATGTACGAATGCCCGAATTTACGAATGTCCAATTTTATCGAATGTGCGAATATTTGGAAAAAATTTGTTAAACGGGTTTTCGTTAATTCAGATATTCCCGAATTAACGAATTTGTCGAAATTCGTTAAAAAACAAATTCTGGAACGAAACAAATTGCACATGCCTATTGATTATCAGTGCAGATCCCGGTCAGGAAAGTCACTTGTCAGCATGAATAGAGGAATGCTGATAACCGGCACTTACTAGTTATGCAGTAATTGGACACCGCTGATCACATGGTAAAGAGCCTATGTCATAGGCTCTTTGCTGTGATCAGAGATGCGGTGTGTCTTCTGGCCATAATTTTTCCTATAGGCCGGGTGGGATGTAGCTAAAGATGCAAATATGTTGCAAATCAGCCTTTTGTTTAATAGGTGGTAGAGGAGACACAAATTCTTGCTAGGTGCACTTGGGACTTTTTTTCGTTCCACCCTGTGGGTTGAAAAAAAAAGGGGGGGGCAGTTGGACCCCACTTACATACAGGGCCTTCATGGCTACTCTTTAATATTCTCCACCCAAGCCCACACTCTACAAATGCACATATGTGGGTCATAGACCTTCTCGTCACATCCCCTAGTTACTGTCCATATTAAATACCTTTTATGCCTGGAGCACTTTGGAAGGCCTACAATTCTCATGGTCCAGATTAGGGCTCCCCTATGTGGGTATAGGTTGCCAGAGAAGAGATTAGCAGTGCAAGGAATTCACTTTTAACTGCAAGTCTCCAGCTAGCCAATCAGTTTTTTAGCACCTTTGTGAGTGTATTCCAAGCCCTCCACGTCTATTAGCCAACCTAGGCAGCAAGGACTGAACACTGGATTAGTAGTCAATTACTAAAACATGAATGAATGAATGATCTATGCAATAGCTCACCAGCCATTTTTCAGCATCTTTGTTGAGTGCAGTGGAACCTTGGTTTACGAGTAACGCGGTTAATGAGCGTTTTGAAAGATTAGCAACTTTTTTAAAAAAAAATCCTGGCTCGGTTTGTGATTGTTTTCTCGCAAAAAGAGAAGGACTCATGCCAATGAGGTGTGCAGTACCGCATTTGGCCAGAGGTGCGGGGGCGCCAGTGACACTCAGAACGGTTCGGAGCCATTCGGAAATACTCAGAATCACTCGGAAATACTCAGTTCCCAAGTGTTTCCGAGCCCTTCCGATTTCAGCCGAGCTGTCCCCGAGTATTTCTGAGGCTCTTCGGCACCCCCCACCTCTGGCCACATGCGGTATTGCTTGCAATAGATGTCAATGCGGAACAAATTATCTTCGTTTCCATTGACTTCTATGGGGAAACTCGCTTTGATATGCGAGTGCTTTGGATTACAAGCATTCTCCTAGAAATTTGTCTTTATCCCTTTAGATCGGTCCAATAGACCAATATTCACAAACCACAAGAAGTTTCAATATCTCCAGCTTTTAGAAGGGAGCACAAATACTTGACACTTCCCACCACCAAGCCATGCCAGCTAGCAAAAAAAAAAAGTGGGGAAGGAAGAAGAGGGTGTTCTGTCCACCAGTTATCTTGCTGATTATTTGAACCTGTGTTGTTAAATTTACATGCAAAATGTGTAATTTACTTAAGACAATCATATGTGGTGTGCAGGCTCCATCTAGCATTCCTTTTTGGTATTGCTGCAGTTCTGTTTAATTGTTTATTGTATGTATAATTAAGGAAGTTGTCAGCAAGCAGGGAATTCTGGGTAGAATCTTAACAGGAAGTGAACCAGTCACCATTCTTTTCAACACATTGCAGGAAGCAAGACGTGTCTTTCTCAAACTATTGTCATCACCCCTTAGAGAACCTAAAAAGTAAGTTTTTATTATCTCATCTTGTACTGTATATCGTTGTTTATGCAATGTATGCTGTATTGTATGCAATATTACATGCAATATTATACTTATTGAGGTTTATTTCTGTTATCTTGTAGTTTCACCTGGCTTGTTCTAATAAAACTGAGATCAAAGAAATATGGCATCTTGAAGTTATTAGGATAAGAAGGTTTAACTATCTGTCCCAGAGACAGAACAGAGGGGTCTAGTATCCACTTAAAAACTCCTTTGACATTTTCATATGCAAGTCAACCTGGCCTGTAGGTCCTGTCCTACAAGAGCTCCACATCAGCATACATAAGAGCCAGTGGACCAAAGTGCAACTGGCATTGCCTAAAACAATATTTCATTGCACTAATAGGAAGAATGTAGGACAATGAAGAAAAACAAAAAAAAAGTATAACGTGTGTGTGTGTGTATATATATATATATATATATACATATACACACACACACACACACACATGTCCAACGGACCGGGGGGGGGTCAATTCATGAAGAGATAAATATTGCATTAAATTTGAGTTAATATAACTCATGTGGAATTTATTGGAAGAAGATTTGAGAGAACACCACTCTCCCATAAGGTGATGGGACATTCACGGATATGTCACTGTCACTGAAAACCTGGTAGATAATGGCAAGTACACAGTAGATAATGATAAAATATAAACTTATTACAAAATATACAAAGCATAACATTTGACAGTAGCATTAGGCCATATAGAACATTGGCCAAAAATGATACTCAATCCATGTAAAAACTTGAAAGATGATTGTGTATGAAGTAAGTCGACGCGTTTCGCAGAGTATTACCTGCTTCTGGGCAGCTCAACATGCATCTAAATTATCAGTCAAATTACAAAGACATCATGAAAGTAACATTAGTATCATTTACAATTAATTTATTCAATAAAGTTCATCATATAAATACAGTGTAATATCATTGATATAAGTGCTCACCAAGTTATAAGATATCGATTCTATGCAACCTGCAGCATCACAGAGAAAGGCCGGACCCTCATCCGGTAATTGATCAATGATGTCAGAGTCATCGATCTGGTCTGGTGGGCATCGGATCACATCCAGGGCAGTACGATCATCAACCAATAATTATCTACAATACCAAACATGTATACTCAGATGCAAAATATTTTACATCATCGTATATGCAGAAGTATCAAGACAAATTGCACCTAAATGTACAGTTGTGCAGAAAAGTTTACATACCCTGGCAGAATTTATGATTTCTTGGCCATTTTTCAGAGAATATGAATGATAACACAAAAACATTTTTCATTCATGGTTTGTGTTTGGCTGAAGCCATTTATTATCAATCAACTGTGTTTACTTTTATTTTTAAAATCATAATGACAAGGGGGCATGGTTTGGAGCTGCATGGAATAGGACGTGCAGTGTGAGAGTTCCGCTCGAGCAACATCCTAATCCCTGATCCTGGGGGTTACCTTCCCCGCACACAGACGCTAGAACACCTCAGGCTGCCTACCTGATCCAATGCCATCATGTCTCCACCGAAAAAGGCCAGCGCCATCGCCAAACTTGGCAAATATTGTCATGGAGAGCAGGACCCTGAGGGGGAAGATGGCGTCCCCCCGCTCCTGGAGGAAGACGACCAGACCTCCGGAGACACCGCCAGAGTACTGGAAGCCATCGTCCTGTGCCAATCCACGCTTACCTCCAGGATTGAGGAGGTAAAGGTAGACATCTCCTTGATTAGGCAGGATATCCACAAGCTGCTGAAGCTTCTATCCGAGACTGAGCACCGCGTCGGCCATGTGTAAGATGGCCTACACCCGCTCCAGGTTTCCACTGAACAGCTGCAACACCAGCTAAACGCGGTTCTCTCCAAACGAGACGACATGGAGAACCGTCTTAGCAGGTGTAAATTACGCTTCGTGGGGCTTCCTGAGCGGTCTGAGGGCACGAATCCCCCACCTACCTGGAGAACCTGCTAATCAAGACATACGGCAGAGAGGCCTTCTCCTCAACATTCGTGGTGGAGCACGCCCAGCGCCTGGCAGCGAAGCCCCATGAATCGTAATTTACACCTACAAAGACGGTTCTCCATGTCGAGGCAACATCCCCCTCGGCAATGTGACTGTGGCGGTTTTCCCGGACTTCTCGGCCGAGGTCCAGAAGAAAAGAGCGAGGTTCACCGAGGCACAACTGGGAGTACACCATCTACCATATGCGGTGCTCTTCCCTGCACGGCTCCGGGTGGTGAGCGACGGCAAAGCACAGTTTTTTGAGGAACCACAGGTTGTCCTCTCCTGGCTGGAGCAACGCGGTGCGGCCAGCCCGGCTCACGCATAGGCCCCCACCCACCTCTTACCACCATCGCTACATGCCTGATGCTGGAAGACCCTCTGGCCTACTCTCTCTCCTCATCTCAATGAACCGTGAGTTGGAAGTTTTCACTATGTGGGGTCCCCCTCCTTTCTCCCCCTCTCCTAACCACTTTGGCCCCATGTTCATCCTGCCTCTCTTTCTTTGCCTGTAGTGAACACAGATATAACTGCCCCCATCACCATGTTTTAACTGCAAGCCTCGGGCGGCTCACCTGTACCCACACCCCCCTATACTGGACACATCCCTGCACCGTTGTGCGCTTTTCAGTTTTTTCACCCCAGCGACCTTACCGGTCACCCCAAAAACTTGGCATCCATGCCACCCCTGAATACAACAACCCCACCACTGTTTCCCTGGCCAGCCTCTGCCCCTCCAATGGTAGCGGGCAGTTTTGTGTTAATTCTGCTCTGCTAGTCCTGCCTGTTTGCAGAACGTTTGTTTTTTTGCTGTTTTTTGCAAGATCTTTCCTGACTTTGCCTCGACATACCTTATGGACTCCTTTTTTTCTTTTTATGCCATCACTCATGCATGTTGATCTCATTATGAAATGTTTTATGCTCATGTCAATGTTTTTTGCTGCTGGCTGTTCCCTGAGGGTCCGATTGCTCATTATAACTCCCCTCCCCTCCCCTCCCATGGCTTCCCTCAAAATTGTAACCTGGAATGTCCAGGGCCTTGGAGACAGGGCCAAACGTGTAGCGATCCTTTCACATCTTAAATTCCAAAGGGCGGATATCTCAATCCTGGTGGAAACCCATCTTGCAGGTCAGAAGCAGGCCTTAAAAAACCCTTGGTGGGATGGCTGTACCAGGCCCTGCACACCACTAACTCCCGTGAGGTTGCGATCCTTATTGCCAAATCGGCGTTTCACTCATTGTAATCAGACCCCCAGGGCCGGTCTTTATTTCTACATACTACTGTTCATGGTTTGGAAGTTCTCCTCCTGGCCTTTTACATCCCTCCCCCATTTCAGTTTACCATGCTGCAGTTCCACCCCGATCGGGGCCGTCTGGGAGACAAAAAAAAAACTGCCCCACCAGTCAGAAGACTGCTTAAATACACTTAAACAAGTCTTTCAAAACGACCTGACAGCTGCCAATGTCTCCCTTGTACGCACACAGACCAGGCTTACTGACCAATTGCATTTTGAGAAAGCCAAACAAGGTATATTTTTCAGTAAACAACGCATCTTCGAGCATGGAGAGTGAGCTGGCAAGCTCCTTGCATACATGGCACACTTAGAATACAAACCCCCAGTGGTGGTCTCCCTCCAGTCGGCATCCGGGGTCAGGACAACAGATCCAGACCTGGTGGCTGAGGAGTTCAGGTCTTTCTATTCCAACCTATATTCCTCCATTGCCCGCCACTCCCAAGAAGAGCTGCTGGCTTTCCTACAAGACATAGATTTCCCAACACTTACCCCCTCACAAATTGCTCAACTTGATGCCGCCATCACCACGGACTGTATAGCGGAGGCCCTAGCTCAACTCCCCACGTCCAAGGCACCAGGCTTTGATGGACTCCCCCTTGAATTCTACAATCAATTTGGAGAGACCCTTATCCCTAAACTGTGCAAGTTATATACCCATATCTTTGACACAGACACACTCCCCACATCCATGGGTGAAGCCCTCATTGTCCTAATACCCAAACCTGGCAAAGACCCTCTGTTCCGTGAATCATACCGGCCCATCTCCCTCCTTCAGTTAGATGTGAAAATACTTGCCAAAATCCTAGCCCTATGCCTCAACAATGTCATTCTCAATCTCATCCACCCCGACCAGACTGGATTGATGCCCAACAAAAACACAGCCTTCAACCTCAGGCGGCTCCACATGAACCTCCAATCCCAACACGACAACGTAGGCTCCAGAGTAGTGGTCAGCCTTGACGCCGCTAAGGCATTTGACTCTGTGGAGTGGAGGTATTTATGGGAATGTCTCCGTAAATTCGGCTTTGGCCCGAAATTCATTAAATGGCTCCAACTACCAAGCCCCCACAGCATGCATCCAGGTTAATGGTAGAATCTCCTCCTCCTTCCCACTCTCCCGTGGTACATGCCAGGGCTGCCCCATCTCACCCCTGCTATACGCCCTGGCTGTAGAGCCCCTGGCCATTTCAATTAGGAATCACCCAGGCATTAACTGTCTCTGATGCGGACAGCTGACAGAGGTAGTTAGTCTATACGCAAATGACATGCTCTTATACCTCGCTGTTGCCGGCCCCTCACTCCAGATGGCCCTACAACTTATCACAGACTTTGGAGCATTCTCCAGCCTGCAAATTAGTTGGGCCAAGTCCCAAATTCTCCCTCTAGACTTGGTTGCGCCCACTGCTGACCAAGCTGCACTCTGTTTAGTTAGAGCGAGCACTATTAAATACCTGGGTGTTCACGTCTCTAGATCCCTCCAAGATTACATCACCCTCAATATTGAACCCCTATACGCTACCCTCAAAACTAAAACACAAACATGGTCCCGTCTCCCACTTGGCGTTATGAGTCAAATAAACCTGGTTAAGATGATACTACATTCCCCCCATGAATATTTAAGTCCATGGAATCAATAGTCAATATGTTCATTTGGGGCCCCTCCCGACACAAGCGGTCATGGCGGCTCCTCAAATGCCTGATAGACCTCGGCGGCACTGCGCTACCTGACCTCTCCACATACTACATAGCATCCCAACTCTCCCACTTCTTTTACATCAACCAAATTGACAGGAAAAGATACTACACGCTAGTTTGCTCCCAGGCCCCCGGCCCAATGGCTCATCCCTTCAAAATTTTGTTCTGCGGCCCCCGCGGTTCACCCCGAACCAGTGACAGGAAACATATGCTCTTTCACCACTGTAAAATTTGGCAATTGGCCATGCACCTCAGCGAGGCACCCGCCCCCAATCGCACACACCCTTATGGAACAACCCACATATGCCCGAACTGACCTCTATCCCCGACTACGGTCTGTGGATTGATAAGGGGGTCCTATACCTGTTGCAAGTAGTAGCCAACGGGACAGTCAAGTCTTTCCAAACTCTAAATGACAACCATATGTTTTTTCGATACCTTTAACTCCAATACACACTCAACACTCAATTCAGGGACTCTATCCCAGCTCTTGAAATCATATTACTAGTGGACATTATCTCAGGGAGAGACCCCAAAAAACTTATCTCCCAAATCTATAGCTACCTCATGCTACCCATGGCAACTACCACAGCCCACCAGCTGAAATCCCGTTGGGATTTCGACCTGGGCATAATATCAGATGAGGATTGGGAGGACGCACTCGCCACCTGCAGGACAGTGTCCCCTAAATTATCTGACCGCCTTACCCATCTCTACATCTTGCACAGGTCATACCTAACACCCAATCGCATCTCCCAAATACAACCCAGGGCAAAATCCCAACTGCCCCAGATGCGATCACCCTAACAGCTCTTTTTACCACTTGCTCTGGACCTGCCCGTATATACAGGGATACTGGACTCAGGTGGTCCGGTTCCTCCACGACCGCATGGGTGTGCTGGGACTTCTCACTATCTGAAAATGAGAAATACTTAAACATATTTCAGCAAGAAACACTATTTTTGGCCAGACTGCAGATAGCCAGACTGTGGATGAGGCAAACCCCCCCCCCCCCCATGCTGCAACAATGGATCAGAGCTGTTAATAACACTCTCCCGTACAAGAAAGTATTGTACATCCACAGGGGTTGCCCGAATAAGTATAATAAAATATGGGATAGATGGCTGGAAGATACCTCTACCTGTTCTGACGATGATTAAGGACACCCCTCCTCGATCACCTCCCCTGGCTTTCCCTGCTACCCTCCCACCTTCCACCATTGGGCTTACACAGCCATATTATTCAACAGATTGTAACATGCTAGAATTCTCTTCTGCTATTTGTCGAGATGCAATGTATGTCAACAAGACCGCTCTGTATGTAGTGCCTTTTGCACTTTTTTTTTTCACCCGTATGTTATTATACTTTACATGCTCAATAAACGTTACTTCTGATTAAAAAAAAAATAATAATGAAACTACCCAAATGACCCTGATCAAAAGTTTACATACCCTGGTGATTTTGGCCTGATAACATGCACACAAGTTGACACAAAAGGGTTTGAATGGCTACTAACCACTTCAGCCCCGGAAGGTTTTACCCCCTTCCTGACCAGAGCACTTTTTACAATTTGGCACTGCGTCGCTTTAACTGCTAATTGCGCGGTCATGCAATGCTGTACCCAAACGACATTTGCGTCTTTTTGTTCCTTTTGCGCTATAAACGGAAAAAGACCGAAAATTTTGAAAAAAATATATATTTTCTACTTTTTGTTATAAAAAAAAATCCAATAAACTCAATTTTAGTCATACATTTAGTCCAAAATGTATTTAGCCACATGTCTTTGGTAAAAAAAAAAATGTCAATAAGCGTATATTTATTGGTTTGCGCAAAAGTTATAGCGTCTACAAACTAGGGTACATTTTCTTTAATTTACATAGCTTTTAGTTGACGGCCTATCTCATTTCTTGAGGTGCCAAAATGGCAGGGCAGTACAACCTCCCCCCCCCCCCCCCAAATGACCCCATTTTGGAAAGTAGACACTCCAAGGAAATTGCTGAGAGGCATGTTGAACACATTGAATATCCTTTTTTTTTTTGTCCCAAGTGATTGAATAATGACAAAAAGAAAAAAAAAATTACAAAAAGTTGTCACTAAATGATATATTGCTCACACAGGCCATGGGCATATGTGGAATTGCACCCCAAAATACATTCTGCTGATTCTGCTGAGTACGGGGATACCACATGTTTTGGACTTTTTGGGAGCCTAGCCACGTACGGGGCCCCGAAAACCAAGCACCGTCTTCAGGATTTCTAAGGGCGTAAATTTTTTATTTCACTCCTTACTACCTATCACAGTTTTGAAGGCCATAAAATGCCAGGACAGTTCAACCCCCTCCCCCCCCCCCAAATGACCCCATTTTGGAAAGTAGAAACCCCAAGCTATTTGCTGAGCGGCATGTTGAGTCCACGGAATATTTTATATTTTGCCACAAGTTGCGGGAAAATGACAAACTTTTTTTTTTTTGCACAAAGTTGTCACTAAATGATATATTGCTCAAACATGCCTTGGGCATATGTGGAATTACACCCCAAAATACATTCTGCTGCTTCTCCTGAGTATGGGGATACCACATGTGTGGGACTTTTCAGGATTTCTAAGGGTGTAAATTTTTGATTTCACTCCTCACTACCTATCACAGTTTCGAAGGCCATAAAATGCCAAGATGGCACAAAACCACCCAAATGACCCCGTTTTGGAAAGTAGACACTCCAAGCTATTTGCTGAGAGGCATGGTGAGTATTTTGCAGCTCTCATTTGTTTTTGAAAATGAAGAAAGAAAAGAAAAATGTTTTTTTTTTCTTTTTTCAATTTTCAAAACTTTGTGACAAAAAGCAAGGCCTGCAAAATACTCACCATACCTCTCAGCATATAGCTTGGGGTGTCTACTTTCCAAAATGGGGTCATTTGTGGGGGGTTTGTGCCATCTGGGCATTCCATGGCCTCCGAAACTGTGATAGGCAGTGAGGAGTGAAATAAAAAATTTACATCCTTAGAAAGCCTGAAGGCGGTGCTTGGTTTTTGGGGCCCCGTACGCGGCTAGGCTCCCAAAAAGTCTCACACATGTGGTATCCCCGTACTCAGGAGAAGCAACGGAATGTATTTTGGGGTGTAATTCCACATATACCCATGGCATGTTTGAGCAATATATCAATTAGTGACAACTTTATGCAAAAAAAAAAAAATTGTCTTTTTCCTGTAACTTGCGTCACAATATAAAATATTCCATGGATTGGACATGCCTCTCAGCAAATAGCTTGGGGTGTCTACTTTCTGAAATGGGGTCATTTGGGGGGGGGGGGTTGAACTGTCCTGGCATTTTATGCACCACATTTAGAAGCTTATGTCACACATCACCCACTCTTCTAACCACTTGAAGACAAAGTCCTTTCTGACACTATTTGTTTACATGAAAAAATAATTTTTTTTTTCAAGAAAATTACTTTGAACCCCCAAACATTATATATTTTTTTAAAGCAAAGGCCCTACAGATTAAAATGGTGGGTGTTTCATTTTTTTTTTTTCACACAGTATTTGTGCAGCGATTTTTCAAACGCATTTTTTGGGGAAAAAACACACTTTTTTTTCATTTTAATGCACTAAAACACACTATTTTGCCCAAATGTTTGATGAAATAAAAAAAGATGATCTTAGGCCGAGTACATGGATACCAAACACGACATGCTTTAAAATTGCGCACAAACGTGCAGTGGCGACAAACTACATACATTTTTAGAAGCCTTTAAAAGTCTTTACAGGTTACTACTTTAGATTTACAGAGGAGGTCTACTGCTAAAATTACTTCCCTCAATCTGACCTTCGCGGTGATACCTCACATGCATGGTGCAATTGCTGTTTACATTTGACGCCAGACCAACGATTGCGTTCGCCTTTGCGCGAGAGCAGGGGGGGACAGGGGTGCTTTTTTTTTGCTTTTTTTTTTTGTTTTTTTAATTTTATTTTTAAACTGTTCCTTTCAGTTTTTTTTTAAATCATTTTTATTGTTATGTCAGGGAATTTAAATATCCCCTATGATAGCAATAGGTAGTGACAGGTACTCTTTTTTTAAAAAAAATTGGGTCTATTAGACCCTAGATCTCTCCTGTGCCCTCAAAGCATCTGACCACACCAAGATCAGTGTGATAAAATGCTTTCCCAATTTCCCAATGATGCTGTTTACATCTGGCGAAATCTAAGTCATGAAATGCTCGTAGCTTCCGGTTTCTTAGGCCATAGAGATGATTGGAGCCATTCTGGTCTCTGATCAGCTCTATGGTCAACTAGCTGAATTACCGGCTGCATTCTCAGGTTCCCTGTTGGGACAGGAGAGCCACAGAAAAACATGGAAGACAGTGGGAGGGGGGGACATTTACTCCCACTGCTTGTAAAAGCAGTCTGGAGGTTAATTAGCTGCTGGGATTGCTTTTACATGAAAGCCGACTGCTGGCTGAAAAGAATGATACCAAGATGATACCTAAACCTGCAGGCATCATTCTGGTATAACCACTCAAAGTCCAGCAACATACCAGTATGTTGCTGGTCCTTGTTGGGCATATATTGTAATTTTTTTTTATGCAGCCTGTGGGCTGAACGAAAAAAAGAGATTGATCGGTGGGTATGCCCACCATTAGAATACCTCTCTTCATCCACCCACTTCTAATGATGGGCATACATGCACCATTTATATATGCCAAAGCATGTGGGCATCTGCCCCAAAAGTTGTGAGAAAATCGCTCCTGCGCCCCTGCTGCCCCCATGCTTCGGCATATATCACCTCCGACAGTGCTGGAGTCACGGCTTTATGTATCGTGGGAGCAAACGCTGTTGCTGTCAAGATAAATAAATCCGCGCTGCAGCTGAATAGCGTACCTGAAAACAAAAAAATGGTTAACAATAAAACACAGTAAACAGTAAAGTATAAAAAATTGCATACCAGAAAAGAAAACATGATAAAACATAATAACAATAAAACATTTCAGAATAGAATACAGTAAAAAAAAAAAGAGCAAAACAATAGAGAGAGACTAGAGAGAGAAAGAACAATAAAACGACAACTATTTTTGTTTTTTTTATTTTATATTTTTTTTGGGTTTTTTTTTACTTTTTTTTTTTTTTTTACACTTTTTTTTGTAACTGTAACTTTTATAACTGTAACCGGTTCCAGGTTTGGGTCTCTCAAAATGCGATGGCATCTTGGGAGACCCTGTGAAAGTGTGCCTAATCTGTGCAATGCTGTACCCTACGCTAATACTCAACTAGTGTATGGTAGCGTTCAAAACATTCACCAATGCAAAGACCAGGATTGTCAGGACAGGAGGGACAATAATAGCGGGTGTCACGCCTATATCCGCACTTGCTGCAGACACGACATCTTTTTTGGGGGGTTCGTTGGGTAGGGGTACTCAGGAGGACATAAAGAAAATGCCTCTCATACAGCCGACTGCATTTGGTTGGGGATGTGAATGGGGGAAGTACAGGTGCTGCAGAAGTGGTGGGTTCCCAATTTGGATTGGCGAATGCAGCAGGAAGGGCACTATGGGCACGACATGCCTGTGTTTGTCTTCTTCTTGGTGGCAGCGGGACACTACTTGTTACTGCAGTGCTGGTTTGACTATGACCGGGGTGTTCTAGGCTGCTGGTGCCAGTTCACCAGAAGGAAAAGCGGCGCTAGTACTGCTCTGCTCCATACGAGGGACCTGCGGTTCCTGCACCTCAACAACAGCAGAAGAAGTTCGGGGTCTGGTACGCCTGACCTTGGCAGGGACCACAACTCCGTCGTCAGAGCTATCTGTCATGGAGCCACTGTCGTCTACAGGATCGTATTCTGAGCCTGAATCTGACAGATGAGTGACTTCCTCTTCACTATCTGTCATGCTCAGAAACGTGTAGGCCTCTTCACTACTGTACCTTTGATTTTCCATTTTGGGCTCTAAATTTAGTGGTACAGTTGTGAGACTCACAGGTAAAAAAGCTCCTGACTGTTAGCGACTGATTCAAACGCTACCAAAAAAACTGTTAGCGATTGCAGGAATCAGGCCTGACTCTGCGAACGCTGCAGTTATGTGTTTAGTGTTTTGTAAGTGACAGTGATCGATCGATACTGCACTTGGGTGGGCTGGGCCGGGCGGAGGGGCAAAACGCAGGTGCTAGCAGGTATCTGGGCTGATCCCGCTAAAACTGCATTTTTGGGAACCCTAAACTGCTGGGGATGCTAGTATAGATCTGATCAGATATTGATCCGTTCAGATACTGTACCACTAATGGAGGTGTATGCTGCGTGCGTGGGTGTTAGCGGTACTGGCACTAACCTGACGCTGCCTGGGGCAACGCAGACCATATCTGACCCTAAAACCTAACTTGTATCACCCGCCGGGTGATCAGGGGGTTAAACCTTTATTAGGTAATAAACGGTGGGTGCCCTGAAACTATAAAAAATAAACTAACTAACCAGCGTCACCCGTAACAGTTATATGGTGATCACTGGTGAAAGGGTTAACTAGGGGGCAATCAGGGGGTTAAAACCTTTTATTAGGTAGTATATGGGGGTCCCTGATGCTATAAAATGCTGACGGCAAACCTAAATACTTACCTCCCTAACTAGCATCACCTGTGACACTAATATAGCGATAAAAAAAAGATCACTTAGTGATACTGGCGACGGGGGGTGATCAAGGGGTTAAAACTTTATTAGGGGGGGTTAGGGCGGTACCCTAGACCTAAAGGGGCTAACACTAACTGCCCTACCACTTATAACTGTCACAAATGACACCAATGCAATAATCAGAAAAAAAAAACTGCTATTGGTGTCACTATGACAGGAGGTGCAGGGGGGTGATCGGGGGTGACTGGGGAGGGAAATGTGTGCCTAGAGTGTTCTACTGTTAGTGTAGTGTTGGTGCACTTACTTGAATGTCTTCTCTCCTCGGCACCGGAACGAAAAGACTAACACGAGGAGAGATGACATCACTTCCTCTGCCGCTGTTTACATTACAGCAGCAGAGGAAGATTTTCATTTGTTGGGAGCAATCGCAAGGGGGTAGCCACGAATGAGTGGCCTCCCCCTCAGCACGGATCACTCCCCTAACAAAGCCGATGCGCCCCCCACCCGTGGGAGGCAAATCACGTACCAGGTATGTGATTTTGCCTGCCCGTGCCATTCTGCCGCAGTATATCTGCGTTTGGCAGTCGGCAAGTGGTTAAAGGTAACCATCCTCACCTGTGATCTGTTTGCTTGTAATTAGTGTTTGTGTATAAAAGGTCAATAAGTTTCTGGACTCCTGACAGACCCTTGCATCTTTCATCCAGTGCTGCACTGACGTTTCTGGTTTCTGAGTCATGGGGAAAGCAAAAGAATTGTCAAAGGATCTGCGGGAAAAGGTAGTTGAACTGTATAAAACAGGAAAGGTATATAAAAAGATATCTAAGGAATTGAGAATGTTAATGAGCAGTGTTCAAACGCTAATCCAGAAGTGCAAATTGGGGGGTTCTGTTGAAACCAAACCACAGTCAGGTAGACCAACTAAATTTTCAGCCACAACTGCCAGGAAAATTGTTTGGGATGCAAAGAAAAACCCATAAATAACTTCAGGTGAAATACAGGACTCTCTGAAAAAATGTGGTGTGGCTGTTTTCAAGATGCACAATAAGGAGGCACTTGAAGAAAGATGGGTTGCATGGTTGAGTCGCCAGAAGAAAGCCATTCCTACGCAAATGCCACAAAGTATCCCGCTTACAATATGCCAGACAGCACAGAGACAAGCCTCAAACCTTCTAGCACAAAGTCATTTGGAGTGATGAGACCAAAATTGAGCTTTTTGGCCACAACCATAAACGCTACATTTGGAGAGGAGTCAACAAGGTCAATGATGACAGGTACACCATTCCTACTGTGAAACACGGAGGTGGATTGCTGATGTTTTGGGAATGTGTGAGCTACAAAAGGCACAGGAAATTTGGTAAACATTGATGGCAAGATGAATGCAGTATGTTATCAAAAAAAACTGGAGGAACATTTGCATTTATCAGCCAGGAAGCTGCGCATGGGCCGTACTTGGACATTCCATCATGACAATGATCCAAAGCACAAGGCCAAGTCGACCTGTCATTGGCTACAGCAGAATAAAGTGAAGGTTCTGTAGTGACTATCCCAGTCTCCTGACCTCAATATCATTGAGCCACTCCTCGTCCACCAGGGGCGCCGGAATGCCTCACCAGATAACCACACTGGACAAGGGCCGGTGTGGTTATGTGGTGGTTATGTTCTGAGGCATTCGGGTGCCCCTGGTGGACAAGGAGGGTCTCATCTCCTCAGTATCTGTCTGCCTTAGCTCCTTTGGCAGACAGGAGGCGCTGTGCGTGCCGCCTCTTCATTGCAGTTTTTGTCGCGTTTGGAGGTTAGGCGCATGCGCTCCTACAGGGGCACCCATGCCGGATATGACGTTGGTAAGCCATGTCTGGTTCAGTCATTTCTGGGGGGGGGGGGTGCGTTAAATATTTATTATGTTTTAGCAATTTTTTTGCAGGCTAACACTGCACCAGAAGGATACATTGTATGCTTTTCATTTCCTGGCCAGTGTGGAGTTCCTCTAGTTGTAATTTTGTACATTTTTAAAATATCGCCAGTAAACACCAAGTGATAACCAATGTGTGTGTTTTTGAGTGAATTGACTTGAATGATTTATTGCTTTTTTTGTGGTATTTATCTCACTATTTTAACAAAATATGCAATATTTACCTCACATTCGATATTTTGGTGAATTGATGCTTTTAATATCTCATGCGATATTTCCCAAAAATTAGTCACGTGACCTTCATATCGAAAGCGGTAACCTTTAGTGAATTGACCCCCCCATGTTAATTTGTTCTGCCAGGACTGCTATAGAAACCCTACACCCTGTCACAGCAGGCTCATAGCCATTGGTTTGTACCATTTACACACTCACGGTCACCCCAACAAGAGAGAGAGTGTGACAATGATGACAGTTTCTCTGGATCTTAACCACTTCCGGACCGCCCACTGTATATATACGTCATTTTTTTGAAGATGGATATCTCGGTAATGGCAGCAGCTGCTGCCACAACCGAGGTATCCATCTTTTCAGCGGGCAGTTCCATACACGATAATGGTGGTCTCTGCGGCGGGTTCGCCGCGAGATCACCGTTATCGGCGGCGGGAGAGGTGCCACCCCCCCTCCCGCCGCTCTCCCGCACCCTCCACCGCTTACCGGAGCCGTCGGTAGCGGCGGAGGCGATCGGATCCTTTCCCTGCTTAGGTATGGAGACGAGTGAGGCCAAGATGGCCCCCACCCGTCTCCATACCATGTGACGGCCGGAGCGACGTCATTACGACGGCTCCGCCCACTTCTCTTAAAGGCACAATTTTTTGTGTGTCATTTTTTTAAGCGTGTATTTTGAAGCGTGACATGATGGGTATCAATTTTCTTGGCGTAACATTATATTTCACAATATAAAAAAAAATTGGCCTAACTTTACTGTTGTCTTATTTTTTTTCAAAAAAGTGAATTTTTTCCAAAAAAAGTGCACTTAGAAGACCGCTGCGCAAATACGGTGCAAAAAAAAGTATTGCAATGACCGCTATTGTATTCTCTAGGGTGTTAGAAAAAAAACAATATATAATGTTTGGGGGTTCTAAGTAATTTTCTAACAAAAAAACCTGTTTTAAACTTGTAAACACCTAAAATCCAAAACGAGGCTGGTCTTAAAGTGGTTAAGGTACCCATAATCCAAACATGCTAAAGAACCAAAAGGTGGTCATAATCTGAGGAAAGACAAATCAGCTCAATACATTTCCACAGCTCATTGACTACAGAGCCCATAGATTATGAGAGAACACATAATAGATTAAGATTAGTGCCATCGCTAATAAAGACTGACCAACCAACATGATACAGGGGACACCATACCCAACACAGCATATGTTACCAATACTGGCTGCACATTATACAATTTTCTTGTTCAATTTCTTTTAGATTTACCTTCAGCTATATATTGCAAGGGTCTGCCTGATTGCATACAATATGAAAGCGTTTAGGTTTGACCTCATATTATATGGTTTTGGTAAAGCTACAAGAAAATTGTATAATGTGTGGCTAGACTTATATAAAACAACTGAAAAGCCATAAACCAACAGACATACTATCCAGTATAGGACTCCAGCCCAACAAAGGCATACTCACATTACACCTTCTGCAAGGTGCACATGAAGAATATTACACCACCTGGGGAAATTTTATTTAAAGCCACCTCAGCTGAGCCTGATTAGCCTGTTATTATCACCATCCAGAATTGAATGTTCATCATTACCCATTTCTTTGCCTCAACCCAAAATCATTGTGAAGTGGAACTTCAGCAAAAATTGTTTCTTAAAGATAGCGGAAAAACTTGAATCCTCACCAGGTTTTTATTGTCATCTGTTGGGTAAATTTCTCCTCACTTCCTGTGTGGTCACCAGGAAGGGAAGTGAGAAAACATATTGGAGACTACAGGAGAAATAAAGGAAGCACTTCCTTTTTTTCTCCTGTGTGTTTCTATTACAGAGTTGGCTTAGACTGGGTTGACATCTTATACCAATGCGGCTCACAGCAGGGGTCCCTGTTCTCTGTTTCAGGGATCAAATGTATGCCTGAATTCAGACCTGAAACAGAGCCAAAGACGCACAGGACCCCTGTGCAATCCTCTCCGCGGCTGCCACGGAGATGTGTTAAACGGCTCCATTGAGAGCCGGTCACAAACTCCTGTCATGCCAATTGGATGCGAAGAAACCCGTACCCTATTCGCATTAGTGTGTACCCAGCCTAAGGCCGGTTTCACACTGGGGCGGTGGGTACATCAGCTGTAAAATGGCGGTATTTTTTGCGGCGCTTTACTGGCGTTTTAGCAGCGCTGCTGCCAGTATAGCAGCGCTGCCCCATTGATTACAATGGGCAGGAGCGGTGAAGGAGCGGTGTATACACCGCTCCTTCACCGCTCCAAAGATGCTGCTAGCAGGACTTTTTTCAGCGTCCTGCTAGCGCACCGCTTCAGTGTGAAAACCCTCGTGCTTTCACATTGGAGAGACAATAGCGGCTGTTTCAGGTCGGTTTGCAGGCACTATTTTTAGCGCAATAGCGCTAATGGCAAGCCTACTGTAGATACTATTGGGCTTTTTATCGCATGGACTATATGCTTTTTATGCATGGGCTCTGAATTCTTCCTTTTTGCACCATTACCATTTGCATTACAGACAGCAATGTGTAGCACTGTCTGTGTTCCCGCTGAGATATTCCTTTAGTTTCTGTAACCAAGAGGCATTCCACCCCGCATCATCATGCTGTCTCATTACACCTGAGTGCTGTCAATGAACCCTTGATATCTGCTTAAAGTGCACCCGTCATAATGGAAATATAGGGGCTGACATTTTGAATTTTCTTTTACTTTCACTTTTGATGATAATGGTAAACAGGACAAATAAAGAGGGGTAATCTCCCTAACGGGGACACAGATCGCAATAAAAACCTGTCAGAGGTGTTAATTCCTCTGTACTCTATCCAAAATGAAAACAAAAAGTTTGCCTTCAGTTATACTTTAAAGAGTAACTCCACTTTTGTTGAGAAAAAAATGTATTCCCCTCTGGGTGATCAATGTATGTTGCAGGGATTTTAAAATACTTTGTTGCAGATTTCTACCTTTTGTTATTCTGAAGAAACAGCTGTTTGCTTCTCTGTGTCCATGTGTAAAGTGATAGAAATATAATAAAAAGTGCTACAATGCCTGTAATCAACCTAAACCTGGTGCAATGTCAATAGTAAAAGTTCAATAATTAAATATTTATTAGCATGGATACTTAAAAACTAAAATACATGTAGCGGTACCCCCGTAGGGGCTGCTGAAAGTTGTGGCCCACCTGTCACCCTGCCCAGCCTGGCATTCATTTCCCAGTCAACTTAGAGACAATGAACAGTCCATATGCTTGATTTGTATTTTCATTTAGGGGAATAGAACTTGGATGGGGAAAGGGAATATATGGGATGCCCGGTAGATTTATAGAACAGTCAATAGGATAGATTGTATCTCAAACAATCTGGGACAATTTATGTACACTTTCTTTGTCCAGCACAATTCTTACTCCCAGGAGCAACTAGCACATGTTTAGGCCTGACGCTGGCTCAGCCAGGCCTCAGCAACTGCCCTTAGTGGACCAGGGGCCCCTATAATGTAGCAGAAGTAGGAAGTCTTTTGTGCTAGCTGTCCTAATAATTAGCTACTGTTCCCAGCTAGTCCTCTCCAGGCCCTGCCAGCTGCCCGACTCCACTGCCCGTGACATCACAGTCCTTACGGCTGGCTCTGCACCAGTGTTCATTTCGTCAACGAAAACATTTTCATCAAAGATTTCGTCAGCAGCATTTTTACAGTGAAGAAAACGAAACAAAAAGTACAGCACATTTTCGTCCACTGACGAAAACTATGACAAAAATCAGATCCGTTTTCAATAACAAATGAAAACGGGGCGAAGATGACAAGAGGGGACGTTTACCCTCGTGAACCTAACTTCCGTTTTTTATGGAGCTCCGCCTACTTACGCAATCTGCTCCCAGCAAGCACTGTGCCACCATCCATGAAAAGAGTGTCAGAGAGTGTGATAGTGGCTGCGGCACTGTGTGACTGTTCATTACAAGCTTTCCCTAGACAGTGCATTCCCAAGACTCCCGACCCCTCCTGATGCCGCGCCAGGCTCCCAGAGCAGACTTGTATACACTGTATGATTCACTGCTGCACAGTAATAGTGGTACATTACAGCAGGTCGGAGGCGGCGGCCTCCTATCCCCTCATACCACTGTCCATCCAAAGCACACTGTACGACAGTGCGACTGTGCATTACAGGCCTCCTCTGACCACTGGCAGTGTCATCCAGGGCACTGTGGATTACAGGCCATCCTTCAGACCACCATCCAGCACTGTGTATCTTACAGGCCTGCTCAGACCACCATCTATATACAGTGGGGACAGACAGTATTCAGACCCCCTTAAATTTTTCACGAAGGAGTGGATTCACAACAACTCAGTGACTGTTCTTGAATGGCCCAGCCAGAGCCCTGACTTAAACCCAATTGAGCATCTCTGGAGAGACCTAAAAATGGCTGTCCACCAACGTTTACCATCCAACCTGACAGAACTGGAGAGGATCTGCAAGGAGGAATGGCAGAGGATCCCCAAATCCAGGTGTGAAAAACCTGTTGCATCCTTCCCAAAAAGACTCATGGCTGTATTAGATCAAAAGGGTGCTTCTACTAAATACTGAGCAAAGGGTCTGAATACTTAGGACCATGTGGTATTTCAGTCTTTCTTTTTTAATAAAACTGCAAAAATGTCAACAATTCTGTGTTTTTCTGTCAATATGGTTTGCTGTGTGTACATTAATGAGGAAAAAAAATGAACTTAAATGATTTTAGCAAATGGCTGCAATATAACAAAGAGTGAAAAATGTAAGGGGGTCTGAATACTTTCAGTGCCCACTGTATGTATATATATATCCTGTCTGTCACACTACTTTTTGCTACGCAGCCAGGATCTCCCCACTCTCTAGAGGAATAGGGCGCTGCTTGCTTGACTGTCTGTTAAAAGTAAGTTGGTTTTATTCTTTTTGTACTCTAATCTGAAAGTGATAGTGTGAGTGTGCTTACCAGCGCACTACTTTCAAAGCTTTACATAGATCGTACATGTCAACCTTCAGCCCACTTACTGGGCCAGTATCCTACGGTCCAAAACAGCAGAGCATTCCAAATATATTAATTTAGTTTAGTTAATCTATACACAATGATCTCTATATGTCTTATGCCTTGTACACACGGTCGGATTTTCCGACGGAAAATGTGCGATCGGAGCGTGTTGTCGGAAATTCCGACCGTGCGTGGGCTCCATCGGACATTTTCCATCGGATTTTCCGACCCACAAAGTTTGAGAGCAGGCTATAAAATTTTCCGACAACAAAATTCGTTGTCGGAAATTCCGATTGTGTGTACACAAATCCGACGCACAAAGTGCCACGCATGCTCAGAATAAATTAAGAGACAAAAGCTATTGGCTACTGACCCGTTTATAGTCCCGACGTGTATGTTTTACGTCACCACATTCAGAATGATCGGATTTTCCAACAACTTTGTGTGACCGTGTGTATGCAAGACAAGTTTGAGCCAACATCCGTCGGAAAAAATCCATGAATTTTGTTGTCGGAATGTCCGATCAATGTCCGACCGTGTGTACAGGGCATTAGACTTATTTGGTAGATATTAACTTTCTTTGATGCTTACAACATACTTACATACCCTTTTATGCTTAGGGGTCCCGCTGTGACGATCCTCGTGGACACATCTGGCAGACAAGCGCATGCCGCAGTTCCTGCGGCAGAGAGGCATTTTTACCCTTTCATTTTTAATATATATATACGATTTTTTCAACTCTGCTCCTCCAATAAACTGTTAATATTGGGATGAGAGTTTTTTTCTCCCCTTAACTTTAATACAGAGTGCTTGTTCCATTTGACTGACATATGCAATGGTTGAAACCTGAGACACAGACCCTACCATAAGTGAAACCTGATGTGTAACGCACGTTATATATGATGGTCATTTTGTAAGTATTTTCGGATCTATGATTGCCTGCCCCCCTTTGTTCCCCATGCTGTTTGTTTAGATTGCTGCCTATTATACTCTTTTATTTATTATTTTTCATTTTTACTCTTTAATATACACATGTTTGATACAGTCATACAATTTGAACTTCAGTTCTAATACATTTCTATTTTTGGTGTTAGACAGTACAGACTGCACTAAATGAGTCCCTGAAGAAGGAATCTTTTCCGAAACATGTTGGGATCTCTGAATTTCTATAGGATTGTTTGGCCTCCCACCATGAGACCAGAGACCTGATTCAGTATTTATCTGTATATTTAGCTGTACATTGTTATAACATGACCACTGGTTTTGGTTTTAATATTACTGTATGTAAAACATTTTCATTTAATAATACATTTTTGTAATTTTGTATTTACGCCTTATACTCTTGTATCCGACTATACCCCCAGCCCGTAAAATCCCTAGGGCACCGCTTTTTGACATATTGCCATCTTTTCATTAATGACTGTGTTGTGTAACAATTAATACATATAACAAAAGCATAATGGTCTGCTTTTCTAAAAGCTTTTGCCTGTCAGCCTTGTAAGCAGGATTACTAATCCAAATAAAAAATAGTCCTTCTAGATATGACACATCCAGGTAATACCCAGGAAAACAGGTCAGGTGATGATGATATGACCAGTGCTCTGTGCTCTGGTAATACATTTTTATAGAAAGAAAATGTGTTGATGGGGAAATTGAGTAATGTTTTTTCCTTCTACCGTGGTGGAAGGAAAGAAAATCAAATCTATGGTCTACTTAATTTCCTTTTTATAGGTGTAGGCCGTAGATATGCCTCCAAAAACATGACTTACCATCTGGACCGCCTACTTTATTAAGCAAGTATACAAATAAAAACTTTTCACTTTTCTGCAGACTCCAGGTCATATACTCAGAGTATTGAAGTTAGAGGGTCAACTAACAGCCAATCAACTAACATTTCAAAAGGAGGTCATCATCAACAATAGCAGGCCTTGCATTTCTATTATTACAGGTTTAATTTTAAGAGGTTTTTCATTGGGGTATTATTTTTATCTTTGTAACACAATTGTTAGTTTAAAAAAAATACACTGAATAAAAAATCTAGGTGTTTGTGGCAATATCAAACAGACCAAATGAATAATTGTAATTAAAAAAATATACAAGCATCTTCCTCACACCTCCTCCCATCTTCCTCATCACCTCTAAAATCCATTACATTCTGTAATGCAAATACTCACAAAACTTATTGGTCACAGGCACTGGCCCCTTTCCCTCCTGCTCATATGCCTTTGTTTAGTACCTCCCTTCTCAGTGACTGACCAATAATGCATATCTATACAGCATCACAGGTGTAATATTGTAGATCATTTTAGATGTTACTAATTAATGCACTTTTATTCCTTCCTGGAAGCTTGAAAATGTAACCCATTAGTGGGACTCGATGACAAGTGTGATGACATGAAGGAAATATCTGAATATATTTTTTTTTTCTAATGTGTATATTGCATTTGGAACACATTTGTTTCTATGGAAAACTTTTCAAATTGTTTTTAATAAGAATAAAAAGACTACTAAATATTCAAGATCAGCTATTTTTAAGTGTCTGTTTTAGCGTCATTTATCAAAGCATTGAAAAGACTCATACCCCCAGCAGCAGCAGCAGATGATCTTACTTTTCAGTCCTTGCCATCAAAGGAAAACCACTAGTCTTATTGTATTGTTGTTTAACAGGCATTCCACTAGGTGGCACTTTTGTACTTTATTAAAGACTACAGAAAGAAATGCATATGACTTCACTGTTAACTGTAGATGTACATTTATGAAAGATTATTAATATATAGTATACACTGTATCTTTTTGTGTTGTGTGACCCATTATCTATATACTGGTTTTGAACCCCAAATGCTATTCATTTCATAAGCAATAAATGTAGTCTCTGTCTGGACACCAGGGCAGCGGTGGGGGGAGTGGGGGACAAAATTACGAGTTCCCCATTGAGCCTCCAGTGCTTCTGTTGACCCAAAAAAAGATACAACGCATCCGGAAAGTATTCACAGCGCTTCACTTTTTCCACATTTTGTTATGTTACAGCCTTATTCCAAAATTGAATAAATTCATTATTTTCCTCAAATTTCTTCAAAAAATACCCCATAATGACAACTTGAAAGAAGTTTGTTTGAAATCTTTGCAAATTTATTAAAAATAAAAAATGAAAAAATCACATGTACATAAATATTCACAGCCTTTTTGCCATGACACTCAACATTGAGCTCAGGTGCATCCTGTTTGCACTGGTCAATCTTAAGATTTTTCTACAACTTGATTGGAGTCCACCTGTGGTAAATTCAGTTGATTGGACATGATTTGGAAAGGCACACACCTGTTTATATAAGGTTCCACAGTTAACAGTAGATGTCAGAGCACAAACCAAGCCATGAAGTCCAAGGAATTGTCTGTAGACATCCGAGACAGGATTGTATCGAAGCACAGATCTGGGGAAGGGTACAGAAAATATTCTGCAGCATTGAAGGTCCCACTGAGCACAGTGGCCTCCATCACTTGTAAATAGAAGAAGTTTGGAACCATCAGGAGTCTTCCTAGAGCGGGTCGTCCCGGCCAAATTGAGCAATCAGGGGAGAAGGGCCTCAGTCAGGGAGGTGACCAAGAACCCAGTGGTCACTTTGACAGAGCTTCAGCATTTCTCTACGGAGAGAGGTGAACCTTCCAGAAGAACAACCATCTCTGTAGCACTCCACCAATCAGGCCTGTATGGTAGAGTGGCCAGACGGAAGCCACACTTCAGTAAAAGGCACATGACAGCCCACCTGGGGTTTGTCAAAAGGCACCTGAATGACTCCCAGACCATGAGAAACAAAATTCTCTGGTCTGATGAAACAAAGATTGAACTCTGGCTTGAATGGCAAGCGTCATGTCTGGAGGAAACCAGGCACCACTCATCACCAGGCCAATACCATGCCTACAGTGAAGCATGGTGGTAGCAGCATCATGCTGTGGGGATGTTTTTCAGCGGCAGGAACTGGGAGACAAGTCAGGATCGAGGGAAAGATGAATGCAGTAATGTACAGAGACATCCTTGATGAAAAGTTTTGTGAGTACCGCAGTATACAGAGTCACCTTGACATGGGCACTGCGGCTTCCACATATAATTGCAAATGTGTGCAACTAAACCCTCTGTTTTTAATGTCATTAATCAAGACAATCTGGTTTGTTTGCAGGTTAGCTTGTAAGTGTGCTGAAAATGTTTTGTCTGTGCATTGCCTTTCAATGTGCACCTTACTTGCCAATCCCTTTGAAGAAGTCACGTGACTTCTCACACACCATTACAGCGGGAGAGAGCGTCTCGTCAACATCGGAAGAAGAGAAGAGGGAAGAAGACGACGCAGAAGTCAGGGCCACTGCTAGCAAAAGAGCAGCAGAAGATAGCGGAGGAGCCAGCAGAAGAACCAGACACCGAGAGAAGAGGTCGAACACCGGAAGAAGAGGCTGGAGAGCGGGAGAAGAACCGGACACCGGGAGAAGAGGCCGGAGACAGCGGCGAAGTCGGAAGAAGACCCCGGAGCTGTCTAATAAATTACTTTAAAAACCTGTGTAGTGTGTTTTTTTTTATTAACACTTTTTTCCCTAGGTGAATGGGTAGGGGTTCAATGTACCCCATACTCATACACATAGGGTGGGGGGCCGGGATCTGGGGGCCCCCTTATTAAAGGGGGCTCCTGGATTCTGATAAGCCCTCCGCCCGCAGACCCGGACAACCAACGGCCAGGGTTGTCGGGATGAGGCCCTTGTCCTCATCAACATGGGGACAAGGTGCTTTGGGGTGGGGCGCCCCCTCCCCCCATAGCACCCACCCCCCCATGTTGAGGGCATGCAGCCTGATACGGTTCAGGAGGGGTGGCGCTCGCTCTTCCCCACCCCCTTTCCTGACCTGCCGGGCTGCGTGCTCGGATAAGGGTCTGGTATGGATTTTGGGGGGACCCCCACGCCGTGTTTTTGGCATAGGGGGTTCCCCTTAAAATCGATACCAGACCTAAGGGCCTGGTATGCCACGCGACGGGGCTCGCAAGGCGTCAATCTCGCCGATAAAAGCCGCAAGATTGACTTCCTTTTCTAGTCCTGTCGTACCTGGGTCAGGTTCAAAATTAATGGACTTGTTCGTGTGTGGGCAAGTCTTTCCTTTTGGAAAGTCCGCTGTAACTCCGTCGGGAACTAGGTCCACCGGAAAGTCTGGTCGTGTGTAGGCAAGTCCGTCCATAGTCCAGTCGTGTGTAGGCAAGTCCGTTCACAAAAAAAAGTCCGTCGGAAGTCTGTCAAAAGTTCGTCGAAAAGTCAGTCGGACCAGTCCGGTCGGAAAGTCCGCCTGTGTGTACGCTGCATAAGAGGTGTTTCAGTTATTGAATGATTCACAAGTTGAACAGCGCTGCACTATAAGAGATTTATTAATAGGCTGTAATAGTGAGAGTCCCTGTCCCTATGGAAATGAAGCGTAAATTTGAAAAGGAGAGAACTGCTCTGGCAGTTTTCTCCAGATCTTGCTAGTTTTGGATGGGGCTCTGTAGTTTGGAGATCCCTCAGAGTCTTGGGTGGGGCGGGGTCTCCAAACATATGTCCGGGTGTTGTGGAACGCCAGCAGGGTGTGTGCCCAGGTGCATATAATGAGGGGCTGGTGAGAGCAGTGAGTGGAGGAAGGTGGAGTGAAGACAGACCTGTGTCTGGAGAGTGGTCTGCCCTGTGGGAGACTGCAGCCGTGTAAGGGGGATTCTTTGCCCAGGGACTGGGAAAGGCTGGCCAGTATGTTTTCTTTATTTTGAGTGCTAAATGAAGTTAAACGCCTGCATGGGAATCGTGAATGGACCTTTTTGCTTTTGTTTTTTGACTTATTAAATGTGGGCTACCAAGCCCTTAACCATAATGCCTGTCTGACGTGGACTCACTGCACAAAAGAAACGCATCTATCACTTGAGCTAAACACCCCAATATCACAAACATATATTGCTTGGTTTGCGCAAAAGTTATAGCGTCTACAAAATAGGGGATATATTTATGCCATTTTTATTATTTTTTTTTTTTTTTTTACTAGTAATGGCAGTGATCAGCAATTTTTAGCAGGACTGCGACATTGCAGGGGTGTCGGAAACCATGAGCCAGATCGAGACAGAAGTACAGTTAAATCACACTTGTTTCAAAATAAAAGTAAATAGAACAAACGTAGTCAAAACATAGCCAAAGTTCGATAACCGGAACAGATAGTCAGACAAGCCAGAAAGTCAGAAAGCCAGAAATCAGCGTAGTGGAACAGCAAGCAGGATCTGGAGCCAGAAGCAAGTCTTTAACAAGAACGCAGGAGACAGTCTTTGTGATGTTGACCAAGGCGAAGGCAGAGATCATCTAGGCTGGACGGCTTAAGTAGGCAGGACTAACGAGCAGGATATCATCAACAGGTGAGTCACTGTGGAGGGATAGGAGCTGGCAATTAGCAGACAGCTGAGCGGCCAGCTCAGAGGAAGTAAGGGCTGAGCCCAGCCCTGACAGGCAGACAGATCAGACACTTTTGACACTTTTTTGGGTCCAGTGAGATTTATACAGCGATCAGTGCTAAAAATAGCCACTGATTACTGTATAAATGTCACTGGCAGGAAAGGGGTTAACACTAGGGGGCGATCAAAGGGTTAAGTGTTCCCTAGGGAGATGTTTCTAACTGTGGGGGCAGTGTAGTGACTGGAGGAGGAGAGAGATCGCTGTTTCTAATCACTAGGAACAGATTATTTGTCTTTCCTCCACTGACAGAACGGAGATCTGCCACGTGAATCGGCTCCGGCATCGTGCCTCGGGCGTGCACCCCCTAGAGCTCTTAAAGCGGCCGATGTACAATGACGCCGATTTGCCCAGGAGAGCCAACCTGCCACAGTACAACTACGGTCGGCTGGTCTTTAAGTGGTTAAGGAATGTGTTACTGAAATTTATGTTTTTCATGTTTTGATTTTTCACAAGTGGATTAATTAGTTCACTGCACACTTTAAGGAAGAAATGAAAAAATGTTGATGGCACTGTTTATATATTTTTGATTTTGAATATGGATTGCAATATTTAGCGCAATTCTTTATTTTATTCAGTAATTTTTTCCTTACTTATGAATCACATTGAATATGGTGTCATAGTTTTCTATGATAGATTGGTGCTGTTATATTGTATTCACTGGTACAGAGCAAGGTGGCCTTGCTCAGCTGAAAACTAAAGCTTATGCTTTAGATACTTTATTTTATATTTGTTCTACACCAGACTGGCCGTAGGGCACACCAGGCATTTTCCCGGTGGGCTGGGGGTCGCCAGGGCTCATATCTGGCTGTGTCATGCAGGGCCAGCCGCAGGTTCCGACATGCAGGGCCGGCCGCTGATGTTCCGCATATGCTGGGTGGTGGTGGGAGGAGCCGAAAGAGTCTCTTCATTTCCCGCCTACCAAGCCCATCCATGGCAACCTAGGCCGCCGCTGAACAGAAAGTGCCTGTTTGCAAATGCGTCCCACAGCCGACGGGCACCTGGCAACCAGGGCGTCAGGAGAGGAGGAGGGACAGAGAAGCTGAGGAAGAGGCCTTATGCACCACCACCTTCAGTATATGCGGCCGCAGCACCTTGCTGGCTTTCATGTGCACCCGCCTCCCACACATGAAAGCTGGCGTGGTGCTGCGGCCGCCTATAGGGAAAGCAGTGCGGCTGGTGTATGCCCACCTCCTTTCCTGTCAGTGAAGGAGTCGGATCTGATGCTCCTGATCAGATGCTCCAGGCCAGAGAGTGCTGCTTTTGATAAAGGTAATTATGATTTATTTTCTTCAGTAGCTGCAGTCTGATTACTTAATGTGCACCTGCTGTCTCTGGGCACTCCTCTCCCTCAGAAGCCATGTGCTTGGCTCAAGCTGAAGGGGAGACCATTCTACCCAGAAAAGTTGACTGTGGATGAAGTATTTCACAAGCTTTGGAAGCACTAGTAAATGTAATGCTCAAAAATCCAGTTATAAAGCAATAATCCTTTATAACTGGCTCTGTAATGTTTTATAACTAGCTCTGTGAGTAATGCTTTATAACTAGCTTTACAGTACTAACAAAGCCAGTTGTAAATCATTACTCATAGAGCCAGTTATAAAGGAGTTTTGCTTAATAACTGGCTCTGTGAGTAAAGCCTAGTACATACGGGCCGAATGTCAGCCAACATTCGGCCCTTATGTATGGCAGCTGTATATGATATAATGAACCACAGAAGGGAAATTACATCACCTTCAATATGTTGCCAACATCCCAAATTAATACGGAAAAATAAGGACCCTAGAATAGGGGGCTTATGTACCCCCCGGTACAGCGGGACTTTATAAGCGAACAAGAAAAACTGCTATTTATTTGTTAGAAAAAAGCATAAAAACAAGACAGACTAAACATAAATCTGTACAAAAGTGCTTGTGCAGCAAATTTTCTTTCATACTGATCACTTTACACTTTCATCTATAAATACATGTTTCTCTATAAGCCTGACATGTTTCAGGACGATGTCCCTTCTTCAGAGGCGTATTGCAGAGAGAAATTATATGTATAAAAGGCGCATTCTGAAAAGACAAGTGAGAACAATTTACATATTGAAATGTTGTACAGGATAAACAATTCACAACATGACATCCGACAGTGTCCAACATACATACCAGTATCCAGTCCTTAAAGAAAAAATGCTCTGCATAAAGTGTGCAAAAAAGCAAACTTTTTTATCAATGGAAGAAGGTGATTTAATAAAATGACAATAACCACCAGTTAGCCAAATGAAGGGCGTGGCGGCTTTCCCCTGGGTTCAGGAATAGCTCCGCAAAGGCCCCCAAATAGAAGGACGGCCCTGCCACATCCACACTGTAGCCCTAAAAAGGGGGGATAAGTTTATATAAATTAATAAATCGCGTTAGATTGCTGTAAACGTTCTAGATTGCTATAAACTGCTTACTCCATGAATATCAAACAGAGTGCATGGCTCCGTGTTGTAACCGCAAATCTAATAGTCCTTTTGTTGCTTCGCATATATATTAACAAACGAATAGAAAGGGAAGGACTATCCGCGCAGTTACAAGCGTAACCACACAGGCATAACTAAAATTACAATAGAGGAAATGGTAAAGCAATACCTCTCCTTCATTAAAGAGGATAAAGCTTTTTTACTTACTCGCTTAAGGTACAGGTGTTGGACAAAAGGCTGGAGCGTGATGAGCATTGGCAAGTGTGGTTTGACACTGGGCAGGACGCCAGTTGCGGCTTTTAAAGCAGCCGCCGGCGCCTGCGCAGTGTAAATTATACCCTCAGTGTCAGCAAAGGTGGATGTATATAGTTGCGTATGACGCACAAGCGTCATAACAAGGCGATGTGCGCAGGCAGTGTGAGCAGGTGGTGAACTGGAGGAACTAAGGGACCGCGTCATCACTAAAGGACCGCGTCATTGCGTCTGACGCGGTGACGACATATGGGGGCGGTGCAAGAAAACGAAAAAAGGCAGCGGAGCTGTGTAATAGGTTGCCGAAGGCGATCCAATCATCACCATGGCAACTAAAAATACACAGGGCATTAGAAAGTAAATCAACAAACAATGAATGCTAATCAAGGACTAAAATATTGAAAACAAGAGAAAGTCACAAAAAATCGAGGGACTTGGGGCTTGGGACATCCAAAAATAGGGCCCCAGGGACAAATTTGCATGGCGCCCACCCAGCGCCTGAGCGCTGGGGGAGCGTCATGCAGGCAAGTCCCACCGACGCACAAAACACCGCAATGGCATGCCCGAACTCAATCGGACAGACCTGAGACGGAAAAGACGGAAACGGCATGGACCCTGTGCGCAGGGCGGAGATAAAACCAAAACCAAGGGCACAAGAAGAAAAATTATATATCAAAAAGCAGGTGTCTTATAAACCATACATCTATTTGTACAGACACATTAATCCAAATGATTTGATAATTTTATTGGTCTGGATGCATGGACACAATCGGATACATATGGTGGAAGAGTAGCAGGGATCAATGGATACAGAGCAAAACTTGGAACTGTAAATACATGGGACAAAGTAGGGAAAACATCGCAAACAGAGGCCAAAATAGCGGTTAAATACACAAGCATATTTGATACATTATCATATAGTGGTATTAACACCATATATGGATATGTTGAGTACATTTATGAACAAAATGCATTCATGGATGAGTTGACAGCATTTTTACAAGACAGAATAAGCAGCACTATAGAAAGAAGAAAAGTATTCCACAAAATAAATTGTCACATCAACCTTAAATCCTTTAAGCATATTATTTAAACATACATAGCCTAGATATTTTTAGATATGCGGTATGCTTTAATAAACTGGATTATTCTTTTTCGCATCCTCCTGATACAAAACCATCTAGGAATGGACGGAAACTCATTTGGGTGTTCAGGCCTGGAAATTGAGTTGCATTGAGGCTGGCGATCCAACGGACCTCCCTCTGGAGCAAGATCTTATTCCAATCACCACTCCTCGTGTCCGGATGAATCCGGTCGAGAATGGTGAAATGAATAAGGGGAAATTTGCCAACTGGTCCGACAGAAGCCGGCCATTCAGCCCAGCTTCTGTTGAAGGCTCATTAACGAAAAAAGTCAGTGTTCTTAGCCAATGTCTGAGAGCGCTGATCGGAGTGTTCTGGTGTCAGAACACAATAGCTCAGCAGGGGAAATCGCTGTACTAACATCGGGTTGTTAGTACAGCAGCTCCGACCTGAGCTGTCAGTTTAGTGGTGTGTACAAGGCTTAATGCTTTATAACTGGCTTATCAGTATTCACAAAGCCAGTTACTAAGCATTACTCGCAGAGCCAGTTATAAAGGAGTTTTGCTTAATGACTGGAATTGTGAGTACTCCATTATATCTGGCTTTGTAATTCATGCTTTATAACCATTACTTTAGGAGTTTATAAAAGGGAACTGCACTTTATAACAGGGTTTGGTAACTTGTTTTCTAAAGTAGTAGCTCCCAGACCCTGTTCTAAGATTCCATTCACACAGGGGCAACACGACTTGCAGGTTGCCTCAGACCTGCAAACGACTTCCGCGGCGACTTGCAAAACGACTTCTGTATAGAAGTCTATGCAAGTCGCCCCAAGTCACCCCCAAAGTCGTACAGGAACCTTTTTCTAAGTCGGAGCGACATTAGAACGGGAGGTGCGTCCCTGTGTGAATGGGCTCTTAGGCTACATTTGCACATGTGTTCAGGCACAATGCAAATGGCAGGGGTAAGGAATCTGCTGATTCCTACTGCTGTTTTTGACACCTGTGAGTGGCTAGCTAGAACATAGGGTTCTCCCTTAAAGTTCCCTTTCTTCAACTGAATTTTCATGAGAAAGTAGCTGTGACCTTGATAGTAAACTAAGACATTGAACTGTATTGTTCCAGGCAACTGACATGTGATCTAACTCTTATCTCTTAAGCTTTACAAAAGTCTTTGTCATTGTAGAATATACTTAGAAAGTTTTCAACCAGCATTGTTTGTGTTTTCTCTCAGTGTACACAGCATGGACTTTTATATATTTTTATGGTATAGTGGGCAACAGACAGATTCTAACTTTAACCACTTGACCACTGGGCACTTAAACCCCCTTAATAACCAGACCAATTTTCAGCTTTTGGTGCTCTCACATTTTGAATGACAATTACTCAGTCATGCAACACTGTATCTATATGAAATTTTTGTCCTTTTTTTCACACAAATAGAGCTTTCTTTTGGTGGTATTTAATCACCGCTGGGTTCTTTATTTTTTGCGCTATAAAAGAAAAAAGACCGAAAAATCTGTAAAAAAATGCATTTTTCTTCGTTTCTGTTATGAAATTTTGAAAATTAGTAATTTTTCTTCATATATTTTGGCCAAAATTTATACCGCTACATATCTTTGGTAAAAATAACCCAAATTAGTGTATATTATTGGTCTTTGTGAAAGTTATAGTGTCCACAAGCCATAGTGCCAATATCTGAAAATTGATCACACCTGAAGTACTGACGGCCTATCTCATTTCTTGAGACCCTAACATGCCAGAAAAGTACAAATACCCCCCAAATGACCCCTTTTTGGAAAGAAGACATTCCAAGGTATTTAGAAAGATGCATGGTGAGTTTTTTGAAGTTGTCATTTTTTCCCACAATTCTTTGCAAAATCAAGTTTTTTTTTTTTTCCACAAAATTGTCATATTAGCAGGTTATTTCTCACACACCGCATATGCATACCACAAATTAAACCCCAAAACACATTCTGCTATTACTCCAGAGTACGGCGATACCACATGTGTGAGACTTTTACACAGCGTGGCCACATACAGAGGCCCATCATGCAGGGGAGCACCTACAGGTCTTCTGGAGCACCCAGGCCAATTCTGACATTTCTCTCCTACATGTAAAAATCATCATTTATTTGCTAGAAAATTACATAGAACCCCAAAACATTATATATGTTTTTTAGCAAAGACCCTAGAGAATACAATAGCGGTCATTGCAACTTTTTATCTCGCACGATATTTGCGCAGCAATTTTTCTAACGTGTTTTTTTTGGAAAAAAAACTGTTTTGTGCTTTAAAAAAAACCAAAACAGTAAGGTTAGCCCAATGTTTTTGCATAACATGAAAGATGAAGTTACGCCGAGTAAATAGATACCTAACATGTCACCTTTCAAAATTGCACACGCTTGTGGAATGGCGCCAAACTTCGCTACTTAAAAATCCCCATAGGCGACGCTTTTTTTTTACTGGTTACAAATTTTGAGTTAAAGAGGAGGTCTAGAGCTAAAATTATTGCTCTCGCTCTACCGATCGCAGCGATACCTCACATGTGTGGTTTGAACACCGTTTTCATATGTGGGCAGGACTTACCTATGCGTTCGCTTCTGCATGCGAGCACATGGACAGGGGCGCTTTAAAAAATTTTTTTTTTTTTTATTGTTCATTTTACTTTATTTATTTTAGTTTGACACTTTTTTCCCCAAAAAAATTTTTTTGATCACTTTTATTCCTATTACAAGGAATGTAAACATCCCTTGTAATAGGAATATGGCATGACAGGTCCTCTTTACAGTGGGATATGGGGTCAATAAGACCCCACATCTCACCTCTAGGCTGTGCCTGAAATAAAAAAAAAAAAAAAAAAAGATCCTGGCTTCGATCGTAGCGGTGAGTCGGTAGAAGCACCGGAGGGCGGCAGGAGGGGGGGACTTCCCCTCTCGCCTCCCGTAAGAACGATCAAGCAGTGTAACAGCCGCTATGATCATTCCTATGGTGTAGGGAATCACCGGCTGAAAAAGCTGATATCTGAATGATGCCTGTAGCTGCACCCATCATTCAGATATCCCCGCACAAAGTCAAGGACGTCGTATGACGGCAGGCGGGAAGTGGTTAAAACGCTTTTTTTTTTAACACAAAGTTGTCCATTTATACAATATTTCTAACACATAGCATGTACATACCAAAAATGACACCCCAAAATAGATTCTCCTACTCCTCCTGAGTACAGCGATACCACATGTATGAGACTTCCACAGCCTGGCCACATACAGAGGCAGAGTATGGCTGAGCATGGCTGGGTATGGCTGAGCATGGCCGAATATGGCTGAGCATGGCTGGGTATGGCTGAGCATGGCCGAGTATGGCTGAGCATGGCTGGGTATTGCAGAGTATCGCCGAGTACGACTGGGTATGGCAGAGTATGGCTGGGTATCACCGAGTATTGCAGAGTATGGATGGGTATTGCGGGGTATTGCAGAGTATGGCTGGGTATGGCAGAGTATTGCGGGTTATGGCTGAGTATTGCAGATTTTTGCGGGGTATTGCAGAGCATGGCTGGGTATGGCAGAGTATGGCTGGGTATCACCGATTATTGCAGAGTATGGCTGGGTATTGCGGGGTATTGCAGAGTATTGCGGGATATTTCGGGGTATTGCAGGGTATGGCAGAGTATTGCGGGGTATTTCGGGGTATTGCGGGGTATGGCAGAGTATTGCGGGGTATTGCAGAGTATTGCGGGGTATTGCAGAGTATTGCGGGGTATTTCGGGGTATTGCAGGGTGTGGCAGAGTATTGCGGGGTATTGCAGAGTAGTGTGGGGTGTTGCAGGGTATGGCAGAGTATTGCGGGGTATTTTGGGGTATGGCAGAGTATTGCGGGGTATTTCAGGGTATGGCAGAGTATTGCGGGGTATTTTGGGGTATTGCAGGGTATGGCAGAGTATTGCGGGGTATGGCAGAGTATTGCGGGGTATTGCAGAGTATTGTGGGGCATTGCAGAGTATTGTGGGGTATTGTGGGGCATTGCAGAGTATTGTGGGGAATTGCAGAGGGCATTGCAGAGTATTGTGGGGCATTGCAGAGTATTGCACAGCATTGCAGGGCATTGCAGAGTAGTGAGGGATGGCTGAGCATGGATGGATGGACGGCTGGATGTCTCTGTGCAGTGCTGTGGGCACTACAGATGCAGCCCACAGCGCTGCTACCATCCATCCATCCCCCTCTCCGCTCACAGTGTACTGATCGGTACACAGGAGGGGAGGAGAGGAACCGGCGTCATGAGATGACGCCGGTTTGTTTACATGTGACCGCTCCGTCATTTGACGGAGCGGTCACATGTTAAACGGCCGCGATTAGCGGCCATTTACCGAGAACCGTGATGCGCCGGGTCCAGAGGTCACGGCTGCTCTCGAGTGCGCGCCCTAGGGGGTACGCGAAGCGGAATTCTGGGAGGACGTCCCTGAACGCCCTCCCAGAGTTAAGCAACCGCCCTGTAGCCGTCATTTGGCTATGGGCCGGTTGTTAAGTGGTTAAAAGCATCATCCCCACTTAGGAATCTCGTAAGTGAAGCTGTAATAGCATAGTCAGTAGCATAGACTCAAACCCTTTCATTCTGCTGTAGAAGAATCTGAGGGAAAGGTCTGATTAGGTGGCCCTTGTCTGCTAGTTTAGTTCAATTACTAGTACCCTGAAACAGTGGTGATGGTACCTTCTGAATGAAAAATGCATCATTCAATCTATCTTAGGTTCCTAGGCCTAAATCTTTTGTTGTCCTCAATATTGTTGTAGTTCAGTGATATTAATTTATATTTGTCATTGGTATATGACAAATCAGACTGATATAGGTGTCAGGAAGAGCAGGCCAGTAGACAAGATGTCACGATCAGGGGTCAGGCTTGAAGACCAGTTGCTATAGCAGTAGCGGGACTACCACAGACCAGCAGGATAGGTACACAGGCAATCACCCTGGTGCATGAGCTGGGGAGATCGGGAATAAAAATGGGATGAAAGCCGATGTTTAAACAGAAAGGACTGAGAAGTGGAACTATGTTTAGAATTGTTATAAGCAAACTCTGCTGTAGGGAGATAGTCCACCCAATCATCCTGAAGATAACTGACCAAACTTTAAAGGTACTGCTCCAATGTTTGATTGGTCCTCTTGGTCTTCCCATTAGATTGAGAATGAAAAGCAGGACAGATTAACTGTTATGCCCCGTACACACGGTCAGATTTTCCGATGGAAAATGTGTGATAGGACCTTGTTGTCGGAAATTCCGACCGTGTGTAGGCTCCATCACACATTTTCCATCAGATTTTCCGACACACAAAGTTTGAGAGCAGGATATAAAATTTTCCGACAACAAAATCCGTTGTCGGAAATTCCGATCGTGTGTACACAAATCCGACGGACAAAGTGCCACGCATGCTCAGAATAAATAAAGAGATGAAAGCTATTGGCCACTGCCCCGTTTATAGTCCCGACGTACGTGTTTTACGCCACCGCGTTCAGAATGATCGGATTTTCCGACAACTTTGTGTGACCATGTGTATGCAAGACAAGTTTGAGCCAACATCCGTTGAAAAAAATCCTAGGATTTTGTTGTCGGAATGTCTGAACAAAGTCAGACCGTGTGTACGGGGCATTACACTCAAAGCTGAACAAAAACTCTTCCAAAATTTAGTAGACTGCACTCCTCTGTCAGAAACCACATCATCATTAATTCCATGAAGTTAAAAGACTTCTCGAACCATCAGCTTTGCAGTTTATTCAGCAGAAGGTATCCCCTTGACTGTTATAAAATGAGCCATCTTAGTGAGACTGTCAACGACTACTAAGATAGTAATCATTTCTTTTGAGGGAGGTAAATCAACCACAAAGTTTACAGAAATTGACCCCCACAGTCTTGATGGAACAGGTAGTGGCTGGAGCAACTCCAAATGAGAAGCTTGGGGTGTTTTATTGTGTGCAGAGGCCAGGTCACAGCTTTTGACATCTTGATTGTACCCAGGCCACCAAAAGGAATGCAACAAAATGTCTTTCTTCTTAAAAACCCCAAAATGCCCCACAATTTTAGAGTCATGAACTAACCTGAGGGGTTCAACCCGAGCAGATTCTGGTGCATAGAGACATGTGCATTTGAAAATATAAAATATATATATATATAACGCTGCAATGGCAGCGGTCTCCATTAAACTTAGATGGCTGAGGCTGAGGCATATGTGTGTTAGTAACTTCTCAGTCCATGACTACTGACGACGATTTCTCCTGCCTGGTGTGGACACCTGCTCTGCTGATAGCAAGACTTATTCCAGGCACTATTGCCACTCTGCACTCATGTGTCTTCTGTTCATACAACCAGAGACCATGAGTCAGAGGTGTAAGGGAGGCCTCCCTTCTCATTTCAGGCTCTGCTACCAGGTACATAATAATAGGTGACTGTTAGTGACTTGATTGGTAAATAAATTTTGATTTATTTGATCATTCTGTAGTCCTTACTTTTATATAATTTTTTTTGTGCTAAATAAATCTTTACACAGAGTAAACTGATTTAGGATATTTAAAAAATTTATAATAAATATATATGTATTATTTATTTAATTAAATTTATGCCAGAAGGCCTTATTTTGATTATTTACATAATAAAATAGCTTTTTTAATTAATCATTCAAACTTCCTGACAGTTCAAACATACATGGACGCAGTCATATTTGCTTATTATATTCAGATGATCTACTTCCTGCTTTAAAATGCTAATGGTTGTGCTTCAAAGGCTGTATATCAGCCCGTAAAGGGGAAACACATACTGCAGATTCTCTAAAACCTTGAAAAAATATTTTTGTGATGAACTGTTTTATATTGACTCATGTTTAAATATTTACTTGGAAAATATATTAGTGGAACTCATTTTAGTGGAATTATTTTATAAGCAAATGTCAGACAAATATTTTGTCTGTTCCTATGAAAATATTTTTTTTAATAAAATTAAAATAATGCTTTATTTGAATGTCTCGGCAATGCTTCCAACTGTAATTATAGACTCCTTGGAATTAGAATTGGTTTCCCTCTGTGAGAAAATAAAAGGGTTACTAAATGCAAAGAGCAAAGTTGAAGTTTATAAAATTTTAATATTTGTGACAGCACCCTAAAGGCCATGCTTTTGACAATAGCCTAACGTTTTAGACACATTTTTCCAAATTTAAACCTTATATTGATATGTCTGCTAGACAATAATCTGTTTGTGCTTCTGAACTAATGTTTCTGCCTGAGCTTTGTATTATTATTATGACCATCTTCATGTTAAATAAACTTTCTAGTGGGGAAGACTGAACCAAATTAAGGAGGAGGAGAAGGGAGGAGACGCAGGGAAAACCGCGCTGTCGTAAAGCCGAGAAAGGAGTAGAAAAAATAAGACAACAGTAAAGTTAGCCCAATTTTTTTTATATTGTGAAAGATAATGTTACACCGAGTAAATTGATAGCCAACATGTCAGGCTTCAAAATTGCACCCGCTCGTGGAATGGCGAAAAACTTTTACCCTTAAAAATCTCCATAGGCGACGTTTAAAAAATTCTACAGGTTGCATGTTTTAAGTTACAGATGAGGTCTAGTGCTAGAATTATTTCTCTCGCTTTACCAATCGCGGCGATACCTCACGTGTGGTTTGAACACCATTTTCATATGTGGGCGCTACTCACGTATGTGTTCGCTTCTTGGCGGGATAAGGCGCGTAAAAAAAAATTCTTATTTATTTTACCTTTTATTTTTTACACTGTTTTTTTTTTTTTTTTAAATGCCACTTTTATTCCTATTACAAGGAATGTAAACATCCCTTATAATAGAAAAAAAAACATGACAGGACCTCTTAAATATGAGATCTGGGGTCAAAAAGACCTCAGATCTCATATTTACACTAAAATGCAGTAAAAAAATAATAATTGTCATTTAAATGTAGCACGAACCCCCGCAGGAGCTGCTGATTGAAACTGGGTTGTTGCTGTCAACCCTTACCTGTAATTTCACCACATCAAGAACCTAGAGTCCATGTTGAGCTTTGTATCCAACAATGTATGCACCAGTCACTTTAGTGTTTTTACAAAGCTTTAATGAAAAACAACTTGTTGAAAGAAGTAGCAGTGAAGAGGTAGAAAGGGAGTTGCCGGAAAGTTCAAATACCTTTTTGTAGCAGATCACTGAGAAATTGAAGATCTTAGAGACGAATACACCTTCAGTCCAAAGATCTTTGCCCACCTGGATAGGTCTCTCTCACTGACCTAGCAGCCGGAATGGAGCACGAACAAAAAAGAGAAAAGTCTCTGCCACAGACTTTGAAGAACAAAATGGTTGTACGATCCTCTGCCACAGGACGTAGTATTAAATGAACAATCCTCTGCCACAGGATTTAATATTAGATGAACAGAAACACAGTACCAGTACCTTTAAGCCGATCCGGCAGTACTCTGTGGTAGGTTAGGTTAGCATGCATCCTCCAATTGAGTCACCAGGCCCCTCTTGAGACACCAGCCTTCTGCACGGTCCTCTCCAAGATGAGTCCTCCCCTGGATCTTCTCAATTGCTTGGCTTCTTCCTGCAGGACAGACAGCACAGGACCACCTCTAAACCAATGAGCCCCAGACGACCTCTGGGCCTACTCATAGTAACGTAGCCTCGGGCCAGCATGGTCCCGAGACTGAATGGAAGCTGTCACATACCTTTAGGCCAGGAGGGCCAGCAGGTAAAAGAGAACCAAAAATGGCGACTGCCCCTTAAGTACTCTCTCCCAGAATGCATAGCAGTGGACCACCTCTGCCGAGTTACCTCTGAGAAAGAAGAGCACTCAATACACTTCAGCCTGTTACTTTCCAACACTGATCTGTGGTGACAATGACACCTACAGACAGCAATGTGGAACTACACGCAACACAGCCAATGCTGGAACAAAGGCTAATTTAGCCATAGATTAAATCTGAACCATGTACAAAACAGACAACCTACTAAATTTACAAATAAGGGGAAAGTCAAAAGGAGCAGGGCGCTACATAAAAATCTAAAAAAAAGGCCCGTTAAGAGCTATGGACAGAAGTGACATTTTAACATCGCTTCCGCCCTGCATTGTTATGGAGACACGTGGGGGCCATCTTCCCCTCACTCGTCTTCATGCCCAGCAAGGGTAAAGATCCGATCGCCTCCACCGCTGCTGACGGATCCGGTAAGCGGTGGAGGGCACCGAAGCGCGGCGGGTGGGGGGCCCCTCTTCCGCCGCCAATAAAAGTGATCTCGCGGCAAATCTACCGCAGTGACCATTCTTATCGGAAACTGGACCGCTGGCTGAAGAAGAGGATACCGGGGTTATGGCAGCTAGCTGCTGCCATAACAACGATATCCCCCTTCAAAGTAAGGATGTATATCATCGTGCGGCGATCCGGAAGTGGTTAAACTGCTTTTCTTCTAATTTTAGTGAATGGCCACATGTCTAAATTCCCTTTCAATGAAAAGTTTTATCCCTCTTGTGGGATCGCCAGTATGGTATTTGTACATTGTAATCATATCCCCTCTCAAGTGTCTCTTCTCCAGAGAGAACAAGTTAAGTGCTCGCAACCTTTCTTCATAACTAAGGTCCTCCAGTCCCCTTATTAATTTTGTTGCCCTTCTCTGGACTCTCTCCAGTCCCAGCACATCTTTCCTGAGTACTGGTGCCCAGAACTGGACAGCATAGTTCAGGTGCGGCCGGACCAAAGTCTTGTAGAGTGGGAGAATTATAGTTTTATCTCTGGAGTTAATCCCCTTTTTAATGCATGCCAATATTCTGTTTGCTTTGCTTGCAGCAGCTTGGCATTGCATGCCATTGCTGAGTCTGTCATCTACTAGGACCCCCAGGTCCTTTTCCATCCTGGATTCCCCCAGAGGTTCTCCTCCTAGTGTATAGATTGCATTCATATTTTTTGCCACAAAATGCATTATTTTAAATGTTTCTATATTAATCCTCATTTGCCATGTAGTTGCCCATTCCATTAATTTGTGCAGATCTTCTTGCAAGGTTTCCACATCCTGCGGAAAAGTTATTACCCTGCTTGGCTTAGTATTAGAGGTCGACCAATATGTGTTGTTCTCTGGCCGATGCCGATATTTAGAAATCGCGGTGGCCGATGGCCGATATGTGATGCCGATTTTTTTGGGCCGATATATTAGGCTGATTTTTTTTTTCTTTTTTTTCCTTCATCTCATAAAATTTAACAGTTAGACCCCTTTCACACTGGGACGTTTTTCAGGCGCTTTTGGGCTAAAAATAGCGCCTGTAAAACGGCTCCCCTGCAGTCTCAGTGTGAAAGCCCGAGTGCTTTCACGCTGAGGCGATGCGCTGGCAGGATGTTAAAAAAGTCCTGCAAGCAGCATCTTTGGAGCGGTGTATACCGCTCCTCCACCACTCCTGCCCATTGAAATTAATGCGCACCGCTGCCAAAGCGCCTGCAAAGCGTTTCGGCAGCGGCGCTTCAGGGGCGCATTTAACCCCTTCCTCGGCTGCTGGCTGGGTTATAAGCTCCCCGCTAGCAGCCGAATAGCGCCGCTAAAATGACGGTAAAGCGCCGCTAAAACTAGCAGCGTTTTATCGTCAACGCATGCCCGCTGCAGTGTGAAAGCAACCTAAAGTGATACAGAAATTTTTTTACATTTAAACATTTATTAAACAAAACAAACCTCCAATCAGTTTACTTGTATGTAGAATTTACATTAAAAAAAATATAAAAAAAAACTATATCTTAAAAATAAATACACAAAAACAGGTAATCAAAACTTTTGGACGAAAAAAAATGGTCTAACTTTACTGCTTAGTTTTTTTTTAAAATTTATTAGTGTATTTTTTTTTTTTAAAATTGCGTTTGAAAGACCGCTGCGCAAATACCGTGTGACATAAAATATTGCAACAACCGCTATTTTATTCCCTAGGGTCTCTGCTAAAAAAAATATATATAATGTTTGGGGGTTCTAAGTGATTTTCTAGCAGAAAATACAGGATTTTTACTTGTAAGCAACAAATGTCAGAAAAGATTTAGTCTTTAAATGGTTAAACTGAGAGCTTCTACCAAGGAGCTTAGTCCATTCATAAGTGTAAACATTGTATCCTTCAGGTTCTTTTTATCAGATTTGGCAGGCTGCCCAGAGAGGGGGAGAAGTCGCTTCACAGAAAAATACAGGCAACTTGTATTGACTTCAGTCATTTGCAAGTCGCGCTGAGATATATCGGCCTTTTTTATCAGCACAATCGGCCGATGCCGATTAAGTAAAAAACACCAAATATCGGCCGATATATCGGTGGACCTCTACATAGTATCTTCTGCAAATACAGAGATTGATTTATCCCATCCTTCAGGTCGTTTATGAATAAATTAAATAGGATTGGTCCCAGGACAGAACCCTGGGTGACTCCACTTTCCGCCCCTGACCATTCCGAGTACTCCCCATTTAAGACTACCCTCTGAACTCGCCCCTGTGGTCAGTTTTCAATCCATGTACTCACCCTATGGTCCATGTCAATGGACCTTTCTTTGAACAGTAAACGTTTATGGGGAACTGTATCAGATGCTTTTGCAAAATACAGATACACCACGTCTATGGGCCTTCCTCATCTAGATGGCAACTCACCTCCTCATAGAAGGTTAATAGATTGGTTTGGCAAGAACGATTCCTCATGAATCCATGCTGATTATTGCTAATGATACTGTTGTCATTACTAAAATCTTGTATATAGTCCCTGATCATCCCCTCCAAGAGTTGCATACAATTGATAGGCTAACTGGTCTGTAATTCTCAGAGATGTATCTTAGCCCTTTTTTAAATATTGGTGCTACATTGGCTTTTCTCCAATCAGCTGGTACCATTCCAGTCAGTAGACTGTTTGTCTGCCATCCTAATTAGAATAAAGTAAATTAATAAATATAACCACATTGACTGGATAATTTTCTTGAATACATTTACTCTGTAGAGAGATATTTATCCACAATAAAATTCTATGAAAGTATGGACTAAGAAACATATGAAAAAAAAATGTATTTAACAATCAAATCACTAACAATCTGTCAGTCTTATTTATCATATGACATTGACACCATTACATTAATATCCTGTAAATACTGTACAACAATAATTAGTATGGCTAAAGATTAGGCCTAGGAACTAGGATGAATTAGATTATTTACTTTCCACTCAAAAGGTATCACCACCACTTTACAGACTACAAACAATTGGACTAAACTAGCAGACAACAAGTCCAGCCAATCAGACCTTCCCCTCAGATGTTTCTGCAGCAGAACTAAAGGGGTCAAATCTATGCTACTGGTTGTGCTAAGACAGCCTAATTTGATTACTTATAGCGGATTTCCACCCAAAAGTGGAACCTCTACTTAACTGACTCCTCCCCCCTCCAGTGCCACATTTGGCACCTTTCAGGGGGGAGGGGGGGGGGACAGGTACCTGTTTTCGACAGAAACCTGTCTCCACTTCCGGGAGACGGTGCCGCAGCTGACTTTTAATTTTTTCGTGCTGGCCCGGAACTCCTCTTGAAACCCTATGTGGAGATGATACCCGTGAATAGAATCTAATGTCAAAAATCTATCATACAAATAATGAAATACACAGTTAATTAAATTCAGACTATAATAAGGCTTACCTGTAGGTATTGTTAGAATTTCTATGAGATAAATTATAATTTCATAATTTTTCAAGCTGGAATCATAGACGTTTTAAGACTGAATGAGCCCCAGAGATCCAAGGTTAATTTCAGGTCCCAAGTTATGTAAGTTTTTTACCCTCAGGCTGCTTTCACACTACAGCGCTTTGAATCGCGGGCAGATTTGCCGCAGGTCTGCCCACGATTTGACACCGCCAAGGTGTGAATGACCCATACGCGGGACTCGCATTTGAGATGCCATTCATATTAATGACACCTCAAAACGCAGTACGGGTTGTGACAATAAAACATGTTGCAATTGCGGCAACCCGCATTGTGGGACGCATGTCGCCCAAAAATAGTTAAGGAGCTACTTTTGGGCAACATGCATCCCGCGATTGATTTATCACGTGACAATCGTGGCAGAAGTGTCACTCAAATGAGTAGCATTTTGAATGCGAGTCCTGCTTTTTGTCATTCACACCTCCACACTGTCAAATCTCAGGCATATCCACGGCAAATCTGCCCGTGATTCAAAGCGCTGTACTGTGAATGCAGCCTAGGACATTCTGTGTTTGCAAACAAAGTGTATTCAGGACCCATGATAAGAACGATTAGTGTTTACTTCCCCCACCTGAAGCCTAGAACAAGACTGTTCTTATTGTCTCCAAATAAGACTTGTTTAATAACCCTTGAAACGAATAAATACAAGCCAACGTTCAAAGGCAAGATACACGGTGTCAAAACAGAATTTAACTATAACCCCTGCAACTTTGGAGTCCAACTTTAATGTGACTTTTTGCACTCTGTGGCATCGAAGTCGTATTAAAGTAGGACCAAAGTAGTGCAGGAACCTTTTCTAAAGTCTGAGTGACTTGTGTAGTATCAGTTAAGGTGGCTCTCATAGGGAAACATTGAATTTCACATGTTATCCGACTTGGGGTCTCACAACTGAGCCTTAATTGTGTTTCCCGGGTCTTTCTTGGCGGGTTTTTCCTGGGTTCGACCCCCCCTTGTACTGTGTGCTTTAAAAGGGACCCTAGGGGTTCTTGCTGCTGTTCTGTTGGTTCGGTTCCAACCGCTTGGTTATGTTCAGACCTGTTCGCTGCCGTTGCTGAAGTCTGGATTCCCAGTGACATGCCGAGGTCGGAGTTTGTTCTGTCTAAGAGGATTGCTGGAACTTGCAGTGCTTTCTGAGGATGCCATCCATGGGCTCTGCCAAGAATAGACTCCTTCCTATGCAGGTATGCTGGGGCAGCCACAAGCCAGAGTTAGGGACTAGGGATGTTAACAAATTGACTATACTTTATTTTGGACTGCTGTCCGCATTTGTCATCATGTTAATTTATTCAAGTAAAACGTTTGAAACTTTGCTTTTTCATGGTCTGAAGTTACTCAAGGGGTTTAACGCAAGTTACTTACCTTACGCAAGTTATTTACCTTAACGACCACAACATACAGGGGTATACAATATAATATTAACATAAACGCACACACACAGGTTGAACTGGATGGACTTCTTTTTTCAACCTCACCTACTATGTAAATATGTAATTAACTGGAAGTGTGAAGATACAGTGTTTACATGATCTCAATGGGTGGCTGTAGGAGTTTAAAGGTGTATTAGAAGAGGAGAGTTTACAGGCTGAAAAAAAACATGAAATATTCTGCTCAGGTAGGAGCTGAAGAGCACCAGAAAACCCTGAACACGCTTTAAAGTGGAGTTACACCCAAAAGTGGAACCTCCGCTTATCTGCTTCCCCCCCCTCTGGTGCCACATTTGGCACCTTTCAGGGGGGAGGGGGGAATGGGCACCTGTTTTTGATAGGTACCCTTTCCCACTTCTGGGAGACAGTGCCGCGGCATCGTCCCTTAGACGTTTTCCCCCCTTCCTCCTTCCTCCGCTGCCGGGCCAGTAAGAAAGCTCAGCGCACTTTGCACATGCGCAGTAGGGAACTGTCTGTGAAGCTGAAAGGTTTCACTGCCGTTCTCCGTTATGAAGAATGGTGGCGGCAGCACCATACAGCCAATTTGAAAATCAGGGTGCTGACATTGCGGGCTCTGGACAGGTAAGTGTCTATATATTAAAAGTCAGCAGGTACAGTCAAGGCCATCTTTAAAGGCAGGGCAAAAGGGGCAGCTGCCCTGGGCCCTGCTTTGTGGGGCCCAAAGCAGCTGCCTCATACTTGCCAACTATCCCAGTTTAAATTCCCTTGTCCCTTGAAGTTTTAGTCCCGTGCTGTGTCCCAATATCTCAGTGTGAAGTCCTGTTACTAATGCTGCCCAGCTCTGCCCTACTGCCATGTACAGATGACTCACCTGCAGACCCTGTGTTTACATGTAAATAACCAGCATTGATATGTAAATAGCAGCAGCATTAATATGTAAATCGCCAAACAGGCATCATTGATATGTAAATAGAGGGGGCATTCATATGTCAATTATGCACCCCTGAGGTCATATTTACCATCACTTCTGCTGAATGCTGCCCACTGGGGAGGTAAAGGGGCATGCTTGAAAGTCCTGCCTACAACTGTGGTCATTAAGCCTAACATCAGCCTGTTCTGCAAAGGTAAGCAAATTGGAGGTGGAACCCTTTTTCAAAATAACATGGTGCCACAGTACTGTGAAATTTTGTGCATGTGAATACGCACATCTCAGCAGATGCGTGAGGGTGTCAATTAGGGCTGAAACAACTAATCGATTAATCGACAACTAATCGATTATGAAAATAATCGATTACTATTTTCATAATCGATTAATCGGCCATTAACATAATGGGGTTAAAAAAACCCTAAAATGAGCCCTTTATAGTACAAAAAGAGCAAATAATCGCTACTGTAAATATTACTTTCACAGTTCCACAGTAAAAAAATGAACCCCTTACAGTAGCGATTATCTGCTTTTTTTGTACTATAAAAGGGCTAAATTTTATTTTTTTTGAACCCCATTATTTTGCTAAACGTCTTAGACCTGGTTCACATCTATGTGTTTTTTGGTGCTTTTTGCAGAAACGCACTACAGTTCGTTTACATAGTTTCCTATGGGACACGTTCACATCTATGCTTTTTTCAGCCACTATGTGTTTGGAAAGGGTCAGGGACTTTTTTTTAAAACGCAAAACGGTGCTTTTTTGGTTCAATATACTTCAATGGAGAAGCTGCAGAAAAGCATGTAATGCGTTTTTGCAGCAATTTGTGTTTTTTAATCTGCCCAACAACAATTTGGCCAAAACAATGCAAAAACGCAAATTGTAGCAAAATCAATTTGACCTCACTAACAATTAGAAAATCGAAAACGAACAATCTTAAAATTACATTTTTTTTGAAGGAAGACATTGTTTGTTTTTTAATACAAAAATTTGATCTCTGAGTCTGATATTTACCAGATTTACTCTTTAATAGTATATACAGTATATCTCTTCTGTCTGTTATTCTCAGAGTGGATTAGAGATTTTGCTCCCTAACCATATAGTTGGTTATTTATATTTACAACTGCATAGAGATATTTAAGAATGAATTGCCTTTTTTTTTTAAAAACTTTACATACTAACTAAATTATAGACCACACTCATTTTTTGATGTTATTAACCGATTAATCGATTAATCGAAACAATAATCGGCCAACTAATCGATTATGAAAATAATCGTTAGTTGCAGCCCTAGTGTCAATAACAATGACACTGCTATGTATCTGCTAAAGGGGAGCATGTTTCTTTGGTGTCAGGAAAGCATTTTGCATGCGTTCCTGATATGCACAAATGTGAACGCAGGCTAAATATCTCAGTTACATTGGTGGTCAGTGTAAATCTTCTCATTACATTGGGGCTTGGTGTACAATCCTTTCATTCACACTAGTGGCCAGTGTGAAGGTCCCCCATACATTATTGTTCAGTGTAAATCCTTCCTTACATTGGTGGTTACTGTGAATGCTCCTATTACATTAGTGGTCAGTGTAAATCCCCATTACATTGGTGGCCTGTGTAGAAACTCCTCTTTATATTGGTAATCAGGAAAAGAAAAAAAATTGCATTTGTGGTCAGTTTCAAATTCTTTCTTACATTGGTGGTCCATGTAGAAGCCCCTTTTAAATTGGTGGTGAGTGTAGAAATCCCCCCTTACATCGGTGGCCAGTGTAGAATTCCCCCTTTATTGGTTGTTGATGTAAAATTCCCCATTATATTAGTTGTCAGTGTAAATGTTTCATTACATTGGTGATCGGTGTACATTTCCCTTTACATTGGTGGTAGGTGTAGAATTGTCCTTACACTGGTGGTCAGTGTAAACCCCCCTAACATTGGTGGTAGGTGTAGAAGTGTCACCTTACATTAGTGGTCAGTACAAATCTCCTTGACAATAGTTGTCAGTGTAAATTCCCCCTTACATGGAGGTCATTATATATTCCCCCTTACACTGGTGGTTGGTGTAAATGCTCCTATTACATTGGTGTCAGTGTAGAAATCTCTCTTTATTTTGGTGGGTGGCGTAAAATACCGCTTTATATGGTGGTCAGTGCAAATCCCCCCTCACGTTGGTGGTCAGTGTAAATCCCCCCTTGCATTGGTGGTCAGTGTAAAATCAACCACTATATGCAGTGGGGACGGAAAGTATTCAGATCCCCTTAAATTGTTCACTCTTTGTTATATTGCAGCCATTTGCTAAAATCATTTATGTTCATTTTTTTCCTCATTAATGTACACACGGCACCCCATATTGACAGAAAAACACAGAATTGTTGACATTTTTGCAGATTAAAAAAGAAAAACTGAAATATCACATGGTCCTAAGTATTCAGACCCTTTGCTCAGTATTTAGTAGAAGCACCCTTTTGATCTAATACAGCCATGAGTCTTTTTGGGAAAGATGCAACAAGTTTTTCACACCTGGATTTGGGGATCCTCTGCCATTTCTCCTTGCAGATCCTCTCCAGTTCTGTCAGGTTGGATGGTAAACATTGGTGGACAGCCATTTTTAGGTCTCTCCAGAGATGCTCAATTGGGTTTAAGTCAGGGCTCTGGCTGGGCCATTCAAGAACAGTCACTGAGTTGTTGTGAAGCCATTCCTTCGTTATTTTAGCTGTGTGCTTAGGGTCATTGTCTTGTTGGAAGGCAAACCTTCGGCCCAGTCTGAGGTCCTGAGCACTCTGGAGAAGGTTTTCATCCAGGATATCCCTGTACTTGGCCGCATTCATCTTTCCCTTGATTGCAACCAGTCGTCCTGTCCCTGCAGCTGAAAAACGCTCCCACAGCATGATGCTGCTACCACCATGCTGCACTGTTGGGACTGTATTGGACAGGTGAGCAGTGCCTGGTTTTCTTCACACATACCGCTTAGAATTAAGACCAAAAAGTTCTATCTTGGTCTCATCAGACCAAAGAATCTTATTTCTCACCATCTTGGAGTCCTTCAGGTGTTTTTTTAGCAAACTCCATGCGGGCTTTCATGTGTCTTGCACTGAGGAGAGGCTTCCGTCGGGCCACTCTGCCATAAAGCCCCGACTGGTGGAGGTCTGCAGTGATGGTTGACTTTCTACAACTTTCTCCCATCTCCTGACGGCATCTCTGGAGCTCAGCCACAGTGATCTTTGGATTCTTCTTTACCTCTCTCACCATAGCTCTTCTATCCCGATTGCTCAGTTTGGCCGGACGGCCAGCTCTAGGAAGGGTTCTGGTCATCTCAAACATCTTCCATTTAAGGATTATGGAGGCCACTGTGCTCTTAGGAACCTTAAGTGCAGCAGAATTTTTTTGTAACCTTGACCAGATCTGTGCCTTGCCACAATTCTGTCTCTAAGCTCTTCAGGCAGTTCCTTATGATTCTCATTTGCTCTGACATGCACTGTGAGCTGTAAGGTTTTATATAGACAGATGTGTGGCTTTCCTAATCAAGTCCAATCAGTATAATCAAACACAGCTGGACTCAAATGAAGGTGTAGAACCATCTCAAGGATGATCAGAAGAAATGGACAGCACCTGAGTTAAATATATGAGTGTCACAGCAAAGGGTCTAAATACTTAGGACCATGTGATATTTCAGTTTTTCTTTTTTAATAAATCTGCAAAAATGTCAACAATTCTGTGTTTTTCTGTCAATATGGGGTGGTGTGTGTACATTAACCGCTTGCCGACCGCCTCACGCAGATATACTGCGGCAGAAGGGCTCGTACAGGCAAAACCACGTACCTGTAAGTTCCCCTTTAAGAGGCGGCCAGCGCGCCCGGCAAGCTCCGTGAGTCGGGTCGCGGGTCCCGCGGACTCGATCGCTGCGGGGATACCCGCGATCGCCTCACGGGGAGGAAGAACGGGGAGATGCTAATGTAAACAAGCATCTCCCCGTTCTGCCGAGTGACAGTGTCACTGGATCTCTGCTCCCTGTCATCGGAGCAGAGATCAGTCACATGTCACACACAGCCATCTCCCTCACAGTTAGAATCACTCCCCTAGGACACACTTAACCCCTGCACTGCCACCTAGTGGTTAACCCCTTCACTGCCAGTGTCATTTACACAGGAATCAGTGCATTTGTATAGCACTGATTGCTGTATAAATGACAATGGTCCCAAAAATGGTGTCAAAAATGTCCGATGTGTCCGCCATAATGTCGCAGTCACAATTAAAAAAATCGCTGATCGCCGCCATTTAGAAAAAAAATATTAATAAAAATGCCATAAAACTATCCCCTATTTTGTAAACGCTATAACTTTTGCGCAAACCGATCAATAATCGCTTATTGCGATTTTTTTTTACAATATGTAGAAGAATACGTATTGGCCTAAACTGAGGAAAAAAAATTTTTTTTATATATTTTTTGGGGGTATTTATTATAGCAAAAAGTAAAAAATAATGCGTTTTTTAAAAAATTGTCGCTCTTTTTTTGTTTATAGCGCAAAAAATAAAAAGCGCAGGGATGATCAAATACCACCAAAAGAAAGCTCTATTTGTGGAAAAAAAAGGACGTCAATTTTGTTTGGGAGCCACGTCGCACGACCACGCAATTGTCAGTTAAAGTGACGCAGTGCCGAATCGCAAAAAGTGCTCTGGTCAGGAAGGGGGTAAATTCTTCCGGGGCTGAAGTGAGAAAAAAAAATGAACTTAAATTATTTTAGCAAATGGCTGCAATGTAACAAAGAGTGAAAAATGTAAGGGGGTCTGAATACTTTCCGTCCCCACTGTACTTGCCAAAGATTTCCAGCTTTGCTCTACATGATTCAGAATTTGCCACAGTGTACTGCCTCCTAACTAATCCCATCCCCCCACCACTGCCACTGATCACCCCGGCACAGCATTGCCACAGATCCCAGGAGTCCTAGGATCCTTAGGAGTTTTCTGTCTATTGATAGGTCCACTTACCTCCCCAGTGCATGGTGTGCAGGCAGTGAGGAGATGATGTGCTGTAACCTTTAGCAACCAGTCAGTGAACAGTAATGATGTGCACTAACCTCTTGCAACCAATCATTCAGCGGTAAGGATATGCAGTAACCTCTAGCAAACAATCAATGAGCAGTAATGATGTGCAGTACCTCTAGCAACCAATTAGTGAGTGGTAAGGATGTCCAGTAACCTCTAGCAACCAATCCGTGAGCAGTATTGATGTACAGTAATCTCTAGCAACAAATCAACAAGCAGAAGTCATGTGCTGTAACCTCTAGCAAATAATTTGTGAGCCATGTGTGCTGTAACCTCTAGCAACCAGTCAGTGAGCGGTAATGATACACTGTAACCTCTGATAACCAATCGCAATCACTGCCAGATCTGATTCAGGAAACTGCTATTTTTTTTTGTCTCAGAGCAGGTGGAAAATAAAATTGCATGGGGGGGGTAGGGTGGAACACCGCTTTAATGCTAGATATGTCAAGTTTTTGAGCATTAATGCATTCCAGTTGCCAGAAAACATTCATATTGGCCATTGAATTAACACTCAAATTCTTGACACACCTAAACCATACATCCCATCTTTCTGAGATTGTAATGAGGGACACCTATTAGCAAATGTAAGTAGGCATGGGACAAACCCCCTGCCACGCCCCCTTAAAGGAGAATTGTACAAAAGAAATGATTAGTTAAACCCACAAGGGGTTTATTACTACTACTATTCCTTTATATTGGCTTTTGACCAATGCAGCAATTTAGAATGAAAGGTTTAGCACAGTGAGACACTTTTTGAAAGATAAATACTGCATTTTATATACAACTATACAGATCAGACCAAAATGAGGGACAAATAAGGGGGGGGGGGGACTTTGTTCCAAATCAGGGACAGTCCCTCAAAATCAGGGACACTTGGGAGCTATGGCTAAACATGTGTGCAATGCTCTGCTTTAGGCACGTCTTCTAAGCAGCCTTCAGAGTGGCTAACAAACCGTGTGTATAAGGCCTAGAAAGCCTTGGGTATGTGCTCGTCTGCTCATCTCTCAGGTGGGGCTTCTAGCCCTACAACCGGCACCGTTAAGGAACCGGTAACCACCCTGGAACGCAAACAGGTCTTCTCAGCTCCCAGAACCCCCTGCGACCGGAAGCTGGCCGGACTTGCGTGTAGACGCATCATGTGACCGCGGTGCGTAGGAGGGACGTTCCTGTCAGACCCCCGGATTGGGGAGCTCCTTGATTAGCGGTGGGTCCCTGCCCACCACCACGGAGCGCTTTACCGGCAGCAGGAGGTGGCGGCCCCTGCAGCGCTCCCGGGGGCCGGCCCGGCCGCAGCTCGTGTAGGCAAATGGTGGGGCCGGAGGATGGCGGCGGTCCTGTATTCCAGCGCTGCGGGGAGGACCTGAGCGAGGAGAGGGAAGAAGAAGAAGAGGAGGAGGCCGGGGACGGCAGAGACATTCTGCAGCTCTATATTACCGGAATGAGGCTCACCAACGGTGAGGTGGGCGGCTACCTCCCCCCCGGGGGCCCGGAGCTCCGACTACCTAACGGAGGGGTGAGCGAGAGGCCGCCGTGCTCCTGTCACCGTCAGTGCTGCTCCTCAGACAGCCACCCTCTGGACGGCTCTTCCCCGCCCGGCGCCCCTCCATCTCCTCCGCCACCGGACAGCTCGTCCAGCTCCGACTCTTCCCCGCTCAGCGCGCACACTGTGGCCGGATACTTCGTCTCCGCCGAGGCCGATCGGTTCCGCTTCTTGGATGTCACCCGGAGCTCCCGCAACACGTTCGAGGTGAGCCGGCGGCAGAGCGCCCCTGATCACCTGGATGACGGCCTCAGCCTGCCGGAGGGGGGCCCCGGGGCCCAAGAGCAAGACGGGGAGCGGCCCTGGAGGATGGGGATCGCTGACTTCTTCACCAGGTGAGCTCCGCCCCTTTACTCACATCTCCATGGTGACAGGACCACGAGGGAGGGGCCAGGTGTGTGCTCCATCGTGGGGGCCCCACGCTGTGTATTCCATGACAGTCAGAGCAGGGAGGCTGCCAGAGCTGAATGTCATGCCTGTCCTTTAATGTCACTGAGCTGCTATGTCCACACAGGCAGTCAGTGTGCTTTGCACAGGTCTGCTCCACTCCACAGGCTCCTCATATGTAGGGATCAGAGCACTGTGCTGTCTGTACATGCTAAAGCTGGTCAGTGATAGCAGAGTGCTTGTAGGCGTATATAGCATGATCATTGACCTCAGTGTCATCTCCTTATACCAGATCCTAACAAGTTCCCAAAGCTGCAGCCTCTGTGTCATCACATGCCTGATGAAGGGGTCCTGTGTGACTCCGAAACGTGGCACTAATCAACAAGCAGAAGTGATTTGTGATGTGATCATGCTTCAATAAAAAAAAACTTTGCACTCTACCTGATGATTTGTGGTGCGCTGGCAAATATCCTTATTGTGGTTTTCTGATTAAGTCTCCAGCTAGTGGTTGCTGCAGCACTGAAAACTCTTAAGCTTTCTCCAGGAACTTATGCAGTGGGAATACTGAGGACTACTTTTTTAACTCAGTCGCTTTATTAATTCACAGAGTTCTGTGTGTGAATGAACTACAGCCCTGACATCCCTTGTGGCTGTCTGCTTGTAGTTCTCAATGAACCACTACAGCACTGTGTTAGTTTATTGATTCTTCCTGTCAGTGAATCTGCTTGCCCGTATGGGCACACGGGTACACTGATAGATCTGCAGGAGACCTGTATGGCACCAGTGTTCTGCTGATCGCTGGTGCTATGCTTTACATGCTCCAGAAAAATAAATGCACCTCTTTTGTGTTTTTTTTACCTGCAGAAAATGTACATTTTATTTAACTTTTTAGAGAAAAAAAAATAACGTCCTTTAAAGAATACATTCACCTTTCATAACATGTTGTACCCATATGCAGTGTGTAACATGTTACTGTAGGAGAGGTCTGTGAATACTACAGGTACCAACATCCTTTGCAGCTGTCTGCTTGTAGCTCTCAATTAAAGAGGAAGTAAACTTCCCTTGATTGTATGTAGCACTATAATAAGGCTTACCTATAGGTACTGTATCTCTTAAACTTGCACCGTTTAGGAGATATTTACTGTATACTGCGCCGATGACCTCATCGACACATGCGGTCTGAAGAACGGCTGCCTGTGCTGTTTTCAGAGCCCTGTGCCATGACCTGCGTCTCCCACATGCATGCACGGGAGTGACGTCACGCAATTTCGGCAAGTCACACAGCCGGAGTCCGCGGACCCGGGAGGAAGATGGGTGAAGATAGATGTGGTCTCCAGCGAGGTCAACAAGGCCTTTGTTTGCAGGTAAGTTTCACATAATGTGGTAGTATGCGATGCATGCTACCACATTATGCCTTTACTTTACAGGTCAGGAAAAAAAAAAAAGTGGTAGTGTTTACTTCCTCTTTAACTGCCAGGGTGCTGTTGAGCGCTGTGGTAGTTTAGTTGATTCTTACTGTCAGTGTTAAACTGCCTGCCCATATGATGTACAAGCATAAAGATACACTGACAAGTCTGTGGAGGCCCTGCATGATCGCTGGTGCAATGCTTTCTAGGCTCCTATAAAAAAAAAAATAGTGAATGCACATTTTTTACCTGCAAAAAAATGCATTTATTATCTATCTTAAAAGTGAACGTATCCTCAAAGGGTTACTAAATCCTCGTGTTTTAAAAAAACAAACGTCATACTTGCCTCCACTGTGCAGATCGTTTTACACAGAGTGGCCCCGATCCTCCTCTTCTGGGGTCCCCCTGGTAGCTCCTCCCCGCATCGGGAAACCACCTAGGAGAAGCGCTCTTCGTGTGGGCGCGCTCCCGAGTCCAGCTTTTGCGTCCATAGACACAGAAAGCCAGACTCGGCCCTGGCGCCCGCGTCATTGGATTTGATTGACAGCAGCAGAAGCCAATGGCTGCGCTGCTATCAATCTATCAGATTAAGAGCAGAGACAACGGGCAGAGAGGGTGTGCGCGTCTCCGGCGTGGGAACGAACGGGGGGAGGGCTGGGGTTCTTCTCAGTTACAGAAGTTTTTTTATCCTAATGCATAGGATGCGTTAAGGTGAAAAAACACAAGGTTTACAACCTCTTTAAGTTGAACAAGAAGCTGATTGGCTACTGTGTACAGCTGCACCAGCTTTTAAACTCTCCAGTTTTAGCAAACCAACCCCACGCTGTGTAGCTGCCCTTGCTATAAGTGTAGGCCATTTATGTACCTCATAAAGCTTGTCTTGAAAACTCCTAGGACATTGTCAAGCAAGGCCCAGCCTACTATTCGCCTTCACCGTCGCAGGAGTAAGCTCTCAAATGTGTAGCTCAGAGTTGCTGCTCCAGGGGAAAGAGTGAATATGTTAGTGGGTTTGAGCCCTGGTTCACATTGATGCAGGATTGAAATTGTGCGAGTTCAGCTGAATTCGCACAATTTCATTCTCACATGTCAGTCTGACGATTTCAGAGACATCTGTGCAGTTTCCTGCACAGATGTCTATTGAAATTGCACCTGAAATCGCCAAAAGTAGTACAGAAACTACTTTTGGGAAGCGGTGCGGCGCTGCACCGATTCGGACGGTTCCATTGCGGGCAATAGCTGCTGATTTGGCATGCAATTTGACATGTTAAATTGCATCAATGTGAACCAGGGCTGAATCAGAGAAAAAGCTTCCTCTTGTGATGGTGAACGGTAAGGCCTCATGCATACTGGATGTTTTTACAGCAGCTGTTTTTGGCTTCAGACATTTTTTTCTACAGTCGATAAACTCCCCATCACGTTATCCTATGTGTCAATGCACACACAGGCTGTTATCATCAGTTTTTGGCTTTAAAAAAACCCCAAAACTAGTGGGTTCTGATAGGAGTTTTTCAGCTGTAAAAACCCTCCAACGTCAAAAAATGCAGATAAACGCTTAAAAATGTGGCTCACCAGCATTTTTTGATGTTTTTAAACCTTTGAAAAAAAATAATAAACTGCTAAAAACAACGCTATTGCAAAAACGTTGAAAAACTCACTGCAAAGCTACTGGCGTTTTTTATAACTTTATTTTAGCGCCCAGTGTGCATGGGGCCTAATAGCTGGGCCACTCTTAGGAACATCCTAGGAATTTTCCAGTCAGACTTCATGAGGTATGTAACTGGCTTACACCTAAAGCAAGGGAATTATTCAACTTTGTTCAAAGCTGCAGTTTGCTTTTGTCAGCAGATGCCCCTGATCTGCGTAGGCAGTTTTTTGTTAAATGTGAATTATGCCTTTTCAGCTGCAAATGAGAGTCAACGGGAGTGTTTACATAATACAGTTGCAATCAGTCGCTTTGCACTTGCAGGAAAACTATCCAACATGTTGCAGCTAGGAAGCTCACTGAGCGCTACACACCCATGGGCTTGACTGCTTGTCAATCGCCTCTAAAAAGCAAGGCATTCGGATGGAAACTGACAGGCAGTTTGTTTCCATCTGAACTCCCCATAGAGGAGAGCAGGCTTTGTCCATGTCTGCTCTGCATAGTGGAGCAGACACAGATCTGTCATCCTCCTGCTCAGCAGGGATCAGCGAGAGGTCCACCTCTGAGCAGGCGGATCTGCTTGACGGAGTCTCCCCCATCTAAAAGGGGCCTAAATCTGACAATATGTTCTATATAAAATTGTTCTGTGTATGGCCACCATTAGACATGCCTCATGTGTGAATCCGAGCAAAAGGTTTCAAGAACCTGATGTATAATGCAGAACATTTACATGCAACTTAAACTTCACACCAGGGCTCGAAAAATCTTAGGCGCCAGGTCGCCATGTCAACTAGAAATTGTGTTCTTAAGCCTTGGCTTTTGTCAGTCGTACGCATCCGACACTCACTTGCCGACTGCCCTACAGCAGGAAGATGGCTACAGCTTGATCGTCTATTGATGTCTTCCCAGGACACTGATAATAAGGGCACTGATCATCAAAATTTTATAAAAGAAATGGAGAAAATAGGTTTTGTTTTTCAAAATTTTCGGTCTTTTTTTGTTTACTTAGCAAAAAATAAAAACCCAGTGGTGATTTAATCCCACCAAACGAAAGCTCTATTTGTGTGAAAAAAATGATAAAAACGTTATATGGGTACAGTGCTGCATGACCGCGCAGTTGACTTTCAAAGTGTGACAGCGTTGAAAATTGGCCTTGGCAGGAAAGGGGTGAACGTGTCTAGTAGGCAAGTAGTAAAAAAAAAAACAGGCTCCTAACTTTTTTAGCTGGCTCCTAAATTCAAAAAAATTTGTCAAGGCCTGACTAAGCCCCGGTTCACATCATTGCGATTTGCCAGCAATGGAACAGTCCAAATCGGTGCAACAACTCACCGATTCTCAAAAGTAGTTTCTGCACTACTTTTGGCGATTTCAGGTGCAATTTCAATAGACTTCTTTGCAGGAAACCGCACAGATGTCTCTGAAATCATCAGACTGACGTGGGAATGAACTCGCCCGATTTCAATCCCGCAGCAGTGTGAACCTGGGCTTAGACCCCTTTCAAACTGCAGCGCTGCTAAAGCACTGGTCGTTTTTGCGGTGCTTTTGTGCCATTTTGGGCACTAGCGGGGTGGATTATTTAAGGTCACGTTAAGTGACCTTAAAAAAAAAAAAAAAAATCAATTTTTGAGCCGCTTTCAAAACGCTTTTAAGGCACTTTGGAAGTGCTATCCATTTATTTCAAATAATGGGCAGGGTCATTTTGAAAGCGCTCTCAAGCCGCCCCAAAGATGCTGCTTGCCGGACTTTTTCTAATGTCCCGCAAGCGCACCTCCCGAGTGTGAAAGCACTCATTGCAATGAATGAGAGGCAGTTTTCAGGCGCTTTTTAGAGGCTATTTCTAGTGTTAAAATGCCTGAAAACTGCCTCAGTGTGAAAGGGGTCTTACAGTGTAAATGACACTGTCAGGTGCTTGCTGGCTTTTTCTGAATAATAACAGTTTGCACGATTCTGGCCAAAATGAGAATCACAATTTTTTTGCTTAGAATAAAAAGATCACGATTTCAGCAACGTAAAATCTTTCACATTATACAAAAAAAATTGGGCTAACTTTACTGGTTAGTTTTTTCTTTTTTTAATTCATTAAAGTAATTGAAAGACCGCTGCGCAAATACAGTGTGACATAGAATATTGCAACAACCACCATTTTATTCTTTAGGGTCTCTACAAAAAAAAATATATATATAATGTTTGGGGGTTCCAAGTAATTTTCCTAGCAAAAAAAAATATTTTAACTTGAAACCAACAAATATCAGAAAAAGGTTTAGTGTTTTAGACCCCTTTCACACTGGGTCGTTTTGCAGGCGCCTACAAACCGACCTGAAACAGCTGCTGCTGTGTCTCCAATGCGAAAGCCCGAGGGCTTTCACACTGGAGCGGTGCGCTTACAGAACGGATAAAAAACTCCTGCAAGCAGCATCTTTGGAGCCGTGAGGGAGCGGTGTATACACCGATCCTGCCCATTGAAATCAATGAGGTAGAGCGGCTATACCACCGGCAAAGCGCTTTGCGGGCGGTTTTAACCCCTTTTTCGGCCGCTAGCGGGGGTTAAAACCGCCCTGCTAGCGGCCGAATAGTGCCGCTAAAACAACGGTAAAGCGCTGCTAAAAGTAGCGGCGTTTTACTGCCGACGCACCCATCTCCCCAGTGTGGTTAAACTTTCCTAATTTACACACAAAGTCTATTCCTTTGACAAATTGTTACAATGTTTAAACTTGGTTCCACTGTAAGAATGCTGTGATTCTTGGCAGACTGCCCCTTTTTTTTTTTTTTTCCTTTCTTTTGACGGCTGTCGGCTTCAGAAGAGCAGAGAGAATTCTTTGCATAGAAAGAATCGTGAAACACTTTTGTCAAGATCACAACGGGGAAAAAAATCGCGATAATGATTCTTGATAATTAATCGTGCAGCTCTATTAACAGTGAACCCTGGGCCTGTCTATGAAGAGTGTTAGTAATTGCTTGTATTCTTGATATAAAATATTACCTGTTGATCCTGCCAGAAATTGTGTCCTTGTAACTTCTTATACCCTGAACTAAAATTTCAAACCGTTTATTGACCTTACCAGTTTTCTTCTGTGGTTTGCAGAACACCCTCCTATGCTATTCAGAGGAGGGTGGGTTTATAATCCATATCATAAGAGCAGCCTAGGGTGACAATGCTGCTCCTCCATAGATACTGTACAGTGAGTAAGAGTTGTCACCCTAGGACAGGAAGTGTTACTGACAAGATCACCAGATAAAAGGCTGAAGAAGAAAACTGTGACCCATCTACTTTATCTAAGGACGGCTAAGCTGCAATAGATAACCTTTTGTGTTCTTGGGTTTTTAGATACACTTTACCTGTCAGATGCATCTGCAAGCATCATGACTTTCTTTTAACCTTGGATCACTTTTCCAAGATATTCCATTTGCATCCCTAGTGCAAAATAATGTTGTCCATGTGTGTATATATATATATATATATATATATATATATATATATATATATATATATAGAAAAAGTGCATGAGCTTCAAGTCACATTTTTCCTTAGGGCTGATAAATCTGACAAAGGTTTATTGTATGTCATACCCTGAAAAAGTCAGTTTTTATGCTGTGTGTTTTCTTAATTGCACTGAAAAGATAGTTTTCCCTGATTAGTCATCAAAGTACATTATAACAGTTACAGAAATCAACTTTTTGTACAATTACTAAAATGTATTGGGTTTGTTTTTCAAGAAGTGCCATAAGACTGGAGCAACAAAAGTGTAATTGATAACCAAAACGCACACTGGGGTTGATTTACTAAAACTGGAGCATGCAAAATCTGTTGCAGCTCTGCATAAAAACCAATCAGCTTCCAGGTTTTATTGTCAAAGCTTAATTGAACAAGCTGAAGTTAGAAGCTGATTGGGTACCATGCAACAGCTGCACCAGTTTTAGTAAATCTCCCCCAATGTCTTAATAAATATATAAAGGTGAACAAATCGGTGAATAAAAATTTGTTTGCAATTGTGAGTCCCACAATTGCAAACAAATATATTAATCTAAAAGAACTTTGTTTCTACTGTGGAGTTTTTTCTTTAACTTTTTTTATGTTGGTTATCCCTTCCCTCTTCCCTCCTATGGATGGAGGAGAGAGGGTAGGAGGGATAAAAGTTTTGTGTCTTAGACCCTTTTACACTGGGGCAGTTTTTGGGCGCTTTAGCACTAGAACAGCACTTGTAAAGTGCCTGAAAACTGCCTCCCTTGCCACCCCAGTGTGAAAGCCCGAGTGCTTACACACTGGAGCAGTGTGCTTGCAGGACGTTAAAAAAAGTCCTGCAAGCAGCATCTTTGGGGTGGTTCGGGAGCAGTGTATACACCGCTCCCAGGACGCCCCTGCCCATTGGAATGAATGGGCAGCGCTTCCGAATCCGGCTGAAGACCGCTTCGGAAATGCCGCAATACAGGCGCTTTTAACCCCTTTTTGTGGGTCAAAAGCACCCCGCTACTGCCCCAATAGCGGTGACAAAGTGCCGCTATAACAGTGGTATAGCGCTGCTAAAATGAGCAGCACTGTGCCACTAATGCTTGGGCAGCTGCAGTGTGAAAGCAGCCTTAAGGTGGGGTTCCACCTAAAAAAACAAAAATACCTCAAATTCTAAAAAAAAAACCAAAAAAAATTTGGATATATATATTTTTTTCACTTACCTCTAAATGCCTGTTGCTAGGTGGTCTGCCCCTTCCTTTTGCCTGGGCTGGTGACATCACTTCCCCCTCGGCACAGGAAGGGCTCCGCTCTGCTCCCTTCCTCCTGTCAATCATCTGGGACCCATTACAGGTCCCAGGTAATTGAGCGGCCAATCACGGCGCGCGGCGCCGCTCGCGCATGTGCAGTGGGTGCCAGGCTGTGAAGCCACAGCCCGGCGCCCACAGTTGAAATGCCGACAAGCGGAGGGGGGGGACGAGTGGGGCTTCGATACCCGCATCGCTGGACCCAGGGACAGGTAAGTGTCCAATTAAAAGTCAGCAGCTGCAGTATTTGTAGCTGCTGACTTTTATTTTTTATTTTTTATTTTTTTTTTGACGGCCCCCCTGGGTGGAACTCCTCTTTAAGCAGAAGATATTGTGTGTATCTACCCTATCTACCCTATCTACCCTATCTACCCTATCTACCCTATCTATCTATCTTTGCAGATAACTAGATGTTATACGGTGAGCTGTATGTCTAGGGGAAATATAATTTATCAGTTGCTATGGCAGTGTTAGTGCATTTTTTGAATATTATTCATTGTATTTTCTTCTTACTTGAATTCACAATAAAAATTAATTATTAAGAAACAAAGTCCGTCCACAGGTGAAGAAGTGCTGATTGGAAATCACACCTGATTACTACTAGGCTCCAACACCAAACACAACATCTTATCAGACCTCTAACATAAAGGTCATAAACTCATGAGGACTATCCAGGGTAACTGTCGGATGAACCCTTATAAGCGGGCATCACAACTCCTCAAAACATTATGAATGGACCATGGAGAGAGAGGAAAAGGACAGACTCATTTTGCAATTCTGTGAGTTTTATTATAAAAGGCACCATCGGGTAAGAGAAAAAAAGAAATGCAGCATGTATCAGCCAAACGCTGTCTGCCAGCAAAAGTGATGGTGTCAGTGACTCGGACTCTGCCCAACATGTTTCATGGCTGAAGAACAACTTCAGGGGCCAGTGCCATGCAAAGAATAAAATGGTTATTGTTGCAATTTTTTATGTTGCATTTTCGTGCATACAGACACAACATAATTCCAAATTTCTTAGTAAAATATAAAAGATGATGTTTTGCCAAATAAATACCAAATATGTCAAGATTTTAAACTGTTGCACTCCTGTGAAATGGTGACAAGCTCTATGGTACCTAAAAAAATCTCCAGTGTCAGCTTCAAGCCCTGTAAAAGTGATTGGGTGGCTGTAGAGCTGCTCGGATCACTACTACATGAAAGCCAGTTGTTGACTCAAAAAAAAATCCAGGACGTTTATATTGGTACACTGGACAGGAAGCAGCTAGGTAACCCCCACAAGTATTGCTAATGCCTCCAAGATTAAAAGAACTGAAATCCTATAAAGAAAAGGGCTAAATAATGCTGGATGTCCTTCAGACAGGAATGAAACCGGCTATATCTGATTTGCTGCAGCTCATGTGCAGTGAAATTGGAGTAAACCATTTCAGGACAAGGGAGGAGCCTGAGGGCTGACTGAAGGTAAGGTTGGAGATCTGTCTTAAACCAACTCCACCCAAAAGGGGAAGTTGTGCTTTAAGTCCTCCTCCCTTGCCACATTTAGCATGCCATTTTTTGGTGAGGGGAGTGGGTATCTAGTTTTGACAGGTACCTACTCCCACTTCTGCTTGAATGGCCTAGTCGATCAGAGCGGAAGTCTTCCTCTCGTCCTCCCTCCCTGCAGTCTTCTGGGACATATCGCTGTCTTCTGGAACCATTAACAAAGTGCAGTGTGGCTTGCGCATGCCCAGTGGTTAGCTGGCTGTTAAGCTGAAAGCAGCATTGGCTGCCCACAGTTAGGATGCTGGTGCCAGGAACCTGAAGGCTAGTAAAGAACCAGCCCGGGTGAGAACAGTGCTGGATCCCTGGACAGATAAGTGTCCTTTTAATTAAAAAGTCAACAGCTATAGGATTTGTAGCTGTTGACTTATTAATTTTTTGTTTTTGTTTGTTTCCCGGAGTGTACCTCCTCTTTTAACCTCCCTGGCGGTATGATTATTTCAGATTTTAGCCGCTGAAAGCGGTACAATTATTTTGCACAGAAATTTGGCGTTTTATATTGTAGGCCTGTAATTCTTAGGAATAATTCACTTAAATCTGTCCAAACAAGAGTCTAGTAGACATCCCGGGTATGATAAAGTTTGAAAAACGAAATAAAAAATTATAATATAATAACTATAAATAATTATACCAAATAATAATATAATACTAATAAAAATAATTCAATAATGTAATCAAATCAAAAACACTGAAATTTGCTCAGTTGCAGAATTGTCGCTTTCGTTACTTTTAGTGTTTGATGACGGATCTCCCCACAAATCACTATCGCTCAATTCTGCAAGTGATTCTAATTTATTATCGCTGTTTTCTAGCTGGTCTAAAGCCACATTTGATGTAAAGGGACAGTTTTGGTTGCTATGGACAATCTCCAGTTTCCTGGCAGAAAGAACAGTTTTTATAATATAAAACTGCATGCAGGCCACTGGGCAGACCACTAGGGACAAAGGGAATGTGTAATTATTTGATACAGTACTGTAATCTGTAAGATTACAGTATACTGTATCTGTACTGTGTGTTTCACTTTTTGAATTAGGCACCGAACTCCGTCCCCGTGCGTCGCAACGCTCGCAGGGGACGGAGCTCGGCACTGTGAATCGAGCGAGACACGGCGTCTTGCAGATCACAGCGGGGAGACATCGCAGGATCCAGGGGACAAGGTAAGTATCCTCTACATGGATCCTGTGATGCGACCCTGAGTCTCGGGGACACCGCTTTTGGTATTGAAAATCCACCCCGAGCCAGACTCGGGAATGCCGCCAGGGGGGTTAAAGAATTTAAAAAAAAAAAAAATCCCTGTTGGATGGTCAATGTACATTGCAGGGATTTTAACAAACTGTTAGGCTACTTTCACACGTTGGTGGTAAAGTGCCGCTATTTTTAGCGGCGCTTTACTGTCGTTTTTGCGTAGCTTTTCAGCCACTAGCGGGGCGCTTTTAACCCCCGCTAGCGGCCAAAAAAGGGTTAATAGCGCCACTATGCCGACGGATCGGCGGTGCTGCCCATTAATTTCGATGGACAGGGGCGCTTACAAAGATGCGGCTTGCAGGACTTTTTTTGGCGTCCTGCCAGCGCCCCGCTCCAGTGTGAAAGCACGCGGGCCTTTACACTGGAGTGAGAGGAGAGGCTCTTTACAGGCGCTATTTTTAGCGATATAGCGACTGTAAAGCGCCTCAGTGTGAAAGCAGCCTTAAGCCCCATACACACTATCAGATTTTCTGCTGGTTTTTGTCTTCAGATTTACCAAAACCATATAATTTGAGGTCAAACCTTAGGAGTTTTAATTTGTATTCAATCAGGCATGCCCTTGCACTACATGGTTTTGGTAAATCTGAAGACAAAAATCAGCAGGAAATCTGATAGTGTGTATGGGGCTTTAGAGTCCTACCTGTTTCTCTTGCGAAGGAGTAGCAGTTTCTTCTTATGTCTTTTAGGTACTGATTCCCTTTTTCATTACTGATCAGCTAACGCACTAGCAGGGCTCTAATGAGGAAAGGTGGAGCACCTGCATACCTTTTTAGAAGTGGTTAACCCTTTAGGAGCATGTCACCAAAAATGAAATTTTTGTTGCAGAGGATGCCTAAAATCTGACTTGTATCTTAGTGCAGTGTTATTACTCCAGTCCTCAAGGCGCCCCAACAGGTCATGTTTTTAGGATTTTCCTCAGATGAAACGGCTGTGGTAATTACTAAGGCAGTGAAACTGATCAAATCACCTCTGAAAAGCCTGAAAACATAACCTGTTGGGGTGCCTTGAGGACTGGAGTTGCGAAACACTGTCTTAGTGAAGACTTCTGGGAAAAATCAGTGAACCAATCACAGAAGCAGTAAATTATATTTCTGGGGGTGTTCTGTACACCAGCTCTGTATAAAACACCTCCAGGTTGATTATTACATTAACATTTTACAGCAAGTTATACTAATTCAGATTGAAAAGGGAAAGGTACAGTATGACCACAGGTTATGACCGCTCTGCTCCTGTTCAAACGCGCTTGCAATCTGTCACTTGCAGTTGTAAATATTTTATCATATCTTTTCATGTGACAACACTGAAGAAATTACACTACATTGTAGCAAAGTAGTGAGTGTACAGCTTGTATAACAATGTAAATTTGCTGTCCCCTCAAAATAACTCCATGCACAGCCATTAATGTCTAAACAGCTGGCAACAAAAGTGAGTACACCACTGTGACAGTGAACATGTCCAAATTGGGCCCAAAGCGTCAATATTTTGTGTGGCCACCATTATTTTCCAGCACTACCTTAACCCTCTTGGGCATGGAGTTCACCAGAGCTTTACAGGTTGCCACCGGCGTCCTCTTCCACTCCTCCATGACAACATCACGGAGCTGGTGGATGCTAGAGACCTTGCGCTCCTCCACGTTTCCGTTTGGGGATGCCCCACAGATGCTCAATAGAGTTTAGGTCTGGCCAGTCCATCACCTTTACCCTCAGCTTCTTTAGCAAGGCAGTGGTCGTCTTGGAGGTGTGTTTGAGGTCGTTATCATGTTGGAATACTGCCCTGCGGCCCAGTCTCCGAAGATAGGGGATCATGCCCCGCTTCACTATGTCACAGTACATGTTGGCTTCATGGTTCCCTCAATGAACTGTAGCTCCCCAGTGCCGGCAGCACTCATGCAGCCCCAGACCATGACACTCCCACCACCATGATTGACTTTAGGCAAGACACACTTGTCTTTGTACTCCTCACCTGGTTGCCGCCACACACACTTGACACCATCTGAACCATCTGAAATAAGTTTATGTTGGTCTCATCAGACCACAGGACATGGTTCCAGTAATCTATCTCCTTCGTCTGCTTGTCTTCAGCAAACTGTTTGCAGGTTTTCTTGTGCATCATCTTTAGAAGAGGCTTCCTTCTGGGATGACAGCCATGCAGACCAATTTGATGCAGTGTGCAGCGTATGGTCTGAGCACTGACAGGCTGACCCCCACCCCTTTAACCTCTGTAGCAATGCTGGCAGCACTCATACGTCTATTTCCCAAAGGCAACCTCTGTATATGACGCTGAGCACGTGCACTCAACTTCTTTGGTCGACTATAGCGAGGCCTGTTCTGAGTAGAACCTGTCCTATTAAACCAATGTATGGTCTTGGCCACCGTGCTGCAGCTCAATTTCAGGGTCTTGGCAATCTTCTTATAACCTAGGCCTTCTTTATGTAGAGCAACAATTCTTTTTTTCAGATCCTAAGAGAGTTCTTTGCCATGAGGTGCGATGTTGAACTTCCAGTTACCAGTATGAGAGAGTGAGAGCGATAACACCAAATTTACCACCTCCCCATTCACACTTGAGACCTTGTAAAACTAACGAGTCACATAACATCGGGAAGGGAAAATGGCTAATTGGGCCCAATTTGGACATTTTCACTTAGGGGTGTACACACTTTTGTTGCCAGCGGTTTAGACAATAATGGCTGTGTGTTGAGTTATTTTGAGGGGACATCATATTTACACTGTTATACAAGCTGTACACTCACTACTTTACATTGTAGCAAAGTGTCATTTCTTCAGTGTTGTCACATGAAAAGATATAATATATTTACAAAAATTTGAGGGGTGTACTCACTTTTGCGAGATACTGTATATGCTATATTTTATTTTTTTTCCCTACAAAAGTCACACTTTAAGTTCTGCATGCTGCCTATATAACTTCCTATACTGCGTGTCACTTCTAATAGCTTAACCGGTTTTCTTCTAAAATTGCCCTGTATTTGGTTCCATCCATCTTCCCATCAACTCTGACCAGCTTCCCTGTTCCTGCTGAAGAAAAGCATCCCCACAACATGATGCTGCCACCACCATGTTTCACGATGGGGATGGTGTGTTCAGGATTATGTACAGTGTTAGTTTTCTGCCACGCATACCGTGTTGCTTTTAGGCCAAAAAGTTCAATTTTGTTCTCATCTGACCAGAGCACCTTTTTCCACATGTTTGCTGCGTCTCCCACATGTCTTCTCACAAACTGCAAACGGGGCTTCTTTATGGCTTTCTTCTTGCCACCCTTCCATAGAGGCCAGATTTGTGGAGTGCCTAATAGTTGTCCTATGAACAGATTCTCCCACCTGAGCTGTGGATCTCTGAAGCTCCTCCTGAGTTACCATGGGCCTCTTGGCTGCTTCTCTTATTAATGATCTCCTTGCCCGGCCTGTCAGTTTAGCTGGACGGCCATGTCTTGGTAGGTTTGCTGTTGTGCCATACTCTTTCCATTTTCGGGTGATGGATTGAACAGTGCTCTGTGAGATGTTCAAAGCTTGGGATATTTTTTTATAACAGAACCCTGCTTTAGGCCCCTTTCACACTTGTTGCTGTGACTTTGACGTGACTTGAAGCAATGCCTGTATTATCTTGAGGTCTATGGGCCTCAAGTCGCATCAAAGTCAGACCATAGTAGTGCAGATGCTACTTTGAAGTCGCACAGATATGAATGGTACTCATTGGAAATCATAGAGTATGACTTGTCATGCGACTTTGCAGTTCCAAGTGGCAGGACAAGTCGTACAAGTGTGAAAGGGGCCTTAATCTTCTCCACAACTTTATCCCTGACCTGTCTGGTGTGTTCCTTGGCCTCCATGATGCTGTTTGTTCACTAAGGTTCCCAAAAGGCTCATACACAGTAAGAAAATTGGGCGAACATTTTCGTCCAACTTTTAACAGCTGTTTTTGCATTTTCGTACGAAAATTCCCAAAAAGACTAACTCCAAATTTTTTTTTCGTATGGGAACAGAACAAACGATTTTCGTTTTTAATGTGTACCTTTTTTGTACAAGAAAAATTTTAAAAAAGATTGCGCATGATCAGAAACCATAAACGACAAAAAAAAGCCTTTGTCGTACGAGAATTTTCGTTCATCGGTTCTGATTTGCTGTGAGACATCGAGAAAAATCGGACGAACGTTTGCCTGATTTTCTCATAGCGTGTACCCCACTTAACAAACCCGAGGGTTTCACAGAACAACTGTCTTTATACTGAGATTAAATTGCACAGGTGGACTCTATTTACTAATTAGGTGACTTCTGAAGGCAATTGGTTCCACTAGATTTTAGTTAGGGGTATTAGTAAAGGGGGCTGAATACAAAATGCACGCCACAGTTTGCAGATATTTATTTGTAAAAAAAAAAAACTGAAAATCATTTTCCTTCCACTTGATAATTATGTGCCACTTTGTGTTGGGCTATCACATAAAATACCTTTTACGTTTTTGGTTATAACATGACAAAATGTGGAAAATTTCAAGAGGTATGAATACTTTTTCAAGGCACTGTATGTAACTGGTGGCATGGAAGAGAACTTTTATTACTTACCCTTTGTGTTTTAGGTTACACATTCAGAAGCAGTCTGTTACCCAGTGTATAGTGTAATATGTACTGTACATGAATGGTTCAGTGCAGCACCTTCTGGAAAAGTATAGAAAAGAGAAGTGAAAACAACTCCAGCTGTGAGAGATATAAAAAAAAACTGTCTAGCAGAGCATAGAACCAAACAAAGCTTTTTAACATTAAGGACTGAGCCTCTTTTTGAGATTTGTTGTTTACAAGTTTAAAAACATTTTTTTTTTTTGCTAGAAAATTACTTAGAACCCCCAAACATTATACATGTTTTTTTCTAACACCCTAGAGAATAAAAGGGCGGCCCTTGCAATACTTTGTCACACTGTATTTGCGCAGCGGTCTTACAAGCGCACTTTTTTGTTGAAAACATTCACTTCTTTGAATTAAAAAATAAGACCACAATATTTTCTTTTAATATTGTTAAGATAATGTTACGCCGAGTAAATTGATACCCAACATGTTACGCTTCAAAATTGCGCCCGCTCGCGACAAACTTTTGCCCTTAAATATCTCCATAGGCGACATCTAAAAAATTCTACAGGTTGCATATTTTTGAGTTACAGAGGAGGTCTAGGGCTAGAATTATTGCTCTCGCTCTACCGATTGTGGCGATACCTTACGTGTGGTTTGAACACCGTATTCATATGCGGGCGCTACTCACGTATGCGTTCACTTCTACATGCGAGCTCGACGGGACGGGGCACGTTTAAATTTTTTTTTTCTTATTTTACCTATTTTATTTTTACACTTTTAAAAAAATAAATAAATTGTGTCACTTTTATTCCTATTACAAGGAATGTAAACATCCCTTGTTATAGAAAAAAAGCATGACAAGACCACTTAAATATGAGTTCTGGTCTCATATTTACACTAAAATGCAATAAAAAAAAAAAAATTTGTCATTTAAAAAAAAAAAAAAAAAAAAAAGGCCCTTTAAGAGCTATAAGCCCCTCTCCCGCTGTCGATAAAAGTGATCTTGCGGCGAATCCACCGCAGAGACCACTTTTATCTGAAAGCGGACCGCTGGGCGAAGAAGAGCTAAGAGAATAGCTGTTGCCATAACAATGATATTCCTCTTCAAAATTAGGACTTACATCAGCGTGCTGTGGTCAGTAAGTGGTTAACTGTTCTGCTGTGTTTGCATGGCTTGAAAGCTTGATGTCCTATTTTTTTCATTAAAATCAATTTCTTGAGTTGGCTATATGCCATAACTGGCATTTCATTCTAAAATACTCTTAAATCAATCAACAAAAAACACTTTCCCAGTTCTGTTGCGGTTTGAAATACTGAAAGGGTGATAACCCAGGTAAGAAAACCGGAGATAAACCAGAAGGGGCTCCAAGTGGAAAACGCTGCAGCTTAATCCTTTCATGACTAAGGCCCCTTTCACACTGGGGCGGTAGGGGGCGTCGGCGGTAAAACAGCGCTATTTTTAGCGCTGTTTTACCGCGGTATTCGGCCGCTAGCGGTGCGGTTTTAAGCCCTCGGGCTTTCACACTGAACAAACAGCGGAGGCTGTTTAGGGGCGGTTTGCAGGCGCTATTTTTAGCGCAATAACGCCTGCAAACCGCCCCAGTGTGAAAGGGGTCTAAGGCGGTGGGGGCGTCGGCGGTAAAACAGCGCTGTTTTACCGTCGTTTTTGCGGCTGTATTCGGCCGCTAGCGGTGCGGATTTAACCCCCGCTGGCGGCCAAAAAAGGGTTAAAACCGCTTGCATAGCGCGGTATAGCCGCGCTGTCCCATTGATTTCAATGGGCAGGAGCGGTGAATTCACCGCTCCAAAGATGCGGCTTGCAGGAGTTTTTTTTCTTCTCCTGCCAGCGCACCGCTTCAGTGTGAAAGCCCTCGGGCTTTCACACTGAACAAACAGCAGCGGCTGTTTTGGGTCGGTTTGCAGGCGGTATTTTTAGTGCAATAACGCCTGCAAACCGCCCCAGTGTGAAAGGGGTCTAAGCCTATTTTTGAATTTTGGTGTTTACAAGTTAAAATCCGTATTTTTTGAATATTACTTGGAACCCCCAAACATTATATATATTATATTTTTTTAGCAGAGAATCTAGAGAATAAAATGGAGATTGTTGCAATATTTTATATCACACGGTATTTGTGCAGCAGTGTTTTAAACGCAAATTTTTGGGAAAAGGGACACTTTCATAAATTTTAAAATAACCAAACAGTAAAGTTACCCCAATTTTTTTGTATAATGGGAAAGATGATGTTACGCGGAGTAAATAGATACCAAACGTGTCACGCTTTATAATTGCACGCACCCGTGGAATGGCGACAAACTACGGTACCTAAGAATTTCCATAGGCTACGCTTTCAATTTTTTTTACAGTCCAGGTTAGAGTTACAGAGGAGCTCTAGTGCTAGAATTATTGCTCTCACTCTGACTATCGCGGCGATACCTCACGTGTGCTTTTAACACCGTTTACATATGCGGGCGCAACTTCCGTATGCGGTTTCTTTGCTGCGCGAGCTCGCAGGGACGGGGGAGTTTTAAAAAAAAAAAAAAAAAAATTCTTATTTATTTTTATATTTATAAATTATGTTTAAAAAATTTTTTTTATTTTTTGATGACTTGTATTGCTGTCACAAGGAATGTAAACATCCCTTGTGACAGTAATAGGTGGTGACAGATACTCTTTATGGAGGGATCGGGGGTCTAAAAGACCCCCAATCCCTCCTTTGCATTTGAAAGTATTCAGATCGCCGAAAACGGAGATTCTGAATATTGTGTGTTTTTTTTTTTTTTTTTTTTTTTTTTTTTTTTTAAATCGGCGCCATTGGCAGCCGAGTAAACGGGAAGTGACGTCATGACGTCGCTTCCGCGTTTACATTTAGAAGGCTGGAACGAAGCAGCCCACAGCTTCGTTCCAGCCCGCACCCAGCCGCTGGAGGCAGCCGAATGGTTACCGGGTCTCCCGATCGAACGGGAGGCCCGGTAACAGCCGCAGGAGGGGGAGACGTCCCCTCCCGTTGCTCCGGTATAACACCCGAGCGGCTTTTAGCTGCATCAGTTGTTATACCCAGAAAGCTGATCGCTCGCTGTAAAAAACGGTACGGGGATGACGCCTGCAGCTGCGGGCATCATCCCAGTATAACCCCGGAAAGCCGAGTACGCACATCTGCGTACGCTCGGCGGGAGGGAGTTAAGTATAGTTTAAAATGTATTTATTAGTAGAAACATGTATAATGCCAATAGAGAATTGTCAAACATTCACTACACCATATAAAAGGCATTCGTGACGACGTTGTCAAGAGCAACAATTTAAAAAAAAAAACCCGGGCTCTCAGACATTTATCCAATCATACCAGAGGAGGACACTGATTTCTCAATGGTGGGAGAAAAGGACCAGCTGTCAAATTTATATCACTAATGGCCAATGGGTACAGCAGAAAAGGAAGAATAGAACGGTAAATCAATGCATTTGTAGTGCCACATCCAATATTAGAGTCAATAAATAGGAAGAAACCCCCTAGAGTGGACTTTTTAGGCACACTTAATTAATTAGCAGTGAAAGTATTCTTGAGTAGTAACATCGTAGTAAATTGTTTTATTAATTGTTAGACATATTAGATAAAATACATAGAGAATAGAATGTTTAAACAATTGATAACATTGTAACCATATCCTAAAATGACAAAAATGATCCTCTTGCATCCTATGCTTTTCGGACTACAGATATCTCCTCCTTCAGGGTTGTATATTGAAGATAAAAATTATCTACAATATAATTTGAGGAAACAGTAAGTATCTAGCAATGAAAGTACATTATAAATGATATTTACAAATTTTGTAGATACACTTGCATTTACTTTTTAGATGACGCCGTGAATTAACATTCCATCATATTAAATTTAAAAACGGAGAAAAGAAGAAAAGCATCAAAAAGGGAGACTGTGCGGAGTTCCTGCTTGGGTATCACACCAATCACAAGGAAAATTAGAAGCGCATGGTATGTCTATTCCAGAGAGCCGATTCTCAGCCCCTACTAAACCCCACAGAGGGGTGATGGCCAAAGGAACTCGCTGGGGTCAAAAATAGGTAGATACTGCAATGGACAATATAAATATTTACCGGAGTATAATAAAAAGTAAAAAATTGTATTCTACATTTATTAAGTGAGTCCTTAATATCCAATTATCGATATTTGATGTTGCTATTTTGACTGTACCTGAATATTGTAGATGATAGGCAGCCAGGGCAGAGGAAGGGTTCTATTGTGAAGGAGCTGATTTCAACTACAAAGGTATAATGGACTGAAAATGATTTAGTAATTTGTAGGACTAGACTAGAGAATAGAATGTTTAAACAATTGATTGTCACCATACCCTAAAATGATCCTCTGAAAAAAAAAATTATATATATAATCTCTAAAATAACACGCACAAGCTCATCTCTTCGCCACAAAGACAAGAGAATTCTTCTTGGGCAGTGTAATAGTGCACGGACGAACACACTTAAACCGAATTTTAATGGTTCGCAAAATGGTCGGACCTCAAGCATGTTCACTTCATCAAATCTGGCCAAATTTGAAAAAAGTTTGGACACCCTTGGTATATATAATGTGTGTGTATATGTATAATATGTTTTGCCTTTCATTCCTATTTGAAACTGAATGGGTTGTTTTACAGGGTGAACGTATACTATCACTTTTTTTTTTTTTTTTTTTTTTGAGAGCGAGAATCTGCTTTCTCTGTGGAGTTCTGCAATGGACACCCTGCCTGTTCAAAGACTTGTGTATGGTACACTTATGAACAGGGATGTTTGCCAGTTCCAGTGATGTCTTCAAGCCTTTAGCTGTTACTTATTTGTTCTTTACCTCATTGAAGATTCTGTGTTGTGCCTTGGGAGTCATTTTGGCTGTGTGCCCACTTCCTGGAAGTGGTAGCCACAGTACTAAACTGTCCATTTATAAAAAATTTGCCTTGACTGATAGATGCCTAAACGCTTGAGATTGATTGATTTGTATTCATTTCCAGCCTTATGCGCTTGATCATGTCCTCAGAGCGCTCTTTTTTGTGAGGCATGATTCACATCAGCCATTGCTTCTTTTAAACAGCAATCTTAAAATGTCTGTCTTATCATTTAAAGTAGTTCTAAACGACCTCTCCAAACTCATTTTATTTATTAAATGCCAGATGTGCAAACTACTGACTCCAGGTAGCTGTAGTTTAAGTAATTAGTCTATGGGTTCACTTACTTTTTCCTTCAGCACTGTGACTGTTTAACCACTTGCTTACTGAGCACTTAAACCCCCCCCTCCTATCCAGACCAATTTTCAGCTTTCAACGCTGACGCACTTTGAATGACAATTGCGGTCATACAACACTGTACCCAAATGAAATTTTTATCATTTTTTTCCCCACAAATAGAGCTTTCTTTTGGTGCTATTTGATCACCTCTGCGGTTTTTATTTTTTGTTAAAAAAAAATGTAAAAAGACTGAATTTTAAGAATTTTTTTTTTTTTTTTTATATTTTGTTATAAAAAATTTAAAACAGGTAATTTTTCTCCTTCATTGATGTACGCTGATGAGGCGGCACTGAGCAGTTACACTGATAGGCAGCACTGCTAGGTGGCACTGATTGGCATTACTGGTGGGCATTGATAGGTGGCACTTGTGGGCATTGATAGGTGGCACTGTTAGGTGGCACAGATGTGCCTCTTCCACTTTGGGACCGATGTCCCTCGCATCTGAGCCGGTGATCGGAATTTTTTTCTACTCGCGCTATCAGCGTGAGTAGAAAAATAAAAACAATTACCGATCTTTTGTTTACATCATGTGATCAGCTGTCATTGGCTGACAGCTGATCGCATGGTAAGGGACTGGCCCCTTACTTGGACCGGTGATCACCCGAGTCTCAGTGATTCGGTGATCACAGCGCGCTCGGCGCGCGCCCTGCAGGGCGCGTGCACAGGGGAGGCCGTCATATGACGGCCTCCCGGGAATTCAGGTTGCAGATGTCAATTGGTTAATGGATATGTAAAGGTTTGTTTAAAAAAAAAAACAAACATGTCATACTTGCCTCCTCTGTGCAGTTGGTTTTGCACAGAGTGGCCCCTATCCTCCTCTTCTGGGGTCCCTCAGCAGCGCTCCTTGCTCCTCCTCTTCTCGAGTGCTTCGTTGGAGAGCCGCTCTCCCTCAGGGCACTCATGCGGGCGCGCTCACATGTCCTGCTGCGTCCATTGACACTGACAGCAGGACTCGGGCCCACATCATTGGATTTGATTGACCGCAGCGGGAGCCAATGGCTGCGCTGTTATCAATCCATCCAATCAGGACTCGAGACACCGGCTGGAGCTGGTGTGCTCGTCCCTGTTGCTGGAAAGACCAGGTTCAGGTAAGTAAAAGGGGGGCTCTGGGGGGCTGCTGCATAACAGGAGGGTTTGCAACCCCTTTTAATGGGTGTGTTCATTAAAGACATGAGAAATTAGAATTGTTTGTGTTATGCTTTTTCTTGTCACTGTAAAAGCTATAAAAACTGACCATTAAAAGCGCCCCTGTCTCTGTTAAATGGTTTGTCTTAACCCTAGAATTGCCACATTTGCTGGACATCTTGGTCTGTTAAAGGAACTTTAGGAAACTTTAAGGAAAAAAAATAGGGCTTCTTTTACACGTGGCTTGTCCTCTGAAAAGCAATCCGTGGTGGATCTGATGTCTCCTTACTGGCTGCGGTAACCAAAGAGTACCATGCTGCAACTGTATGTAATGAAAACAGGTCATGGTGCACTGGACTCTTAATGGTTAACGCACACAGTGAGGCTGTCCAGTGTGCAGTCCAGCTGAAGTTGGTCAACTGGTCACCTTATTATTTTTTTTTTTTTTTTTTTTTATTTATGGATGTCTTCAATCAGGCCTTAATGAAGAATTCTACATACAGTGCCTTACAAAAGTATTTTCCCCTCTTCGTGTTTTGTTGCCTCATAACTTGGAATTAACAAATTGTTTGAGGATTTGCATAATTTAATTTACAGAACAAGCCCACAACTTTGAAGATTTTTTTTTTTATTGTGAAGCAAACAACAAATAGGACAAAATAACAGAAAAAGTCAATGTACATAACTATTCACCCCCCTAAAGTCAATACTTTGTAGAGCCACCTTTTGCGGCTATCACAGCTCCAAGTCGCTTTGGATAAGTCTTTATGAGCTTGCCACATCTTACCACTGGGATTTTTGCTCATTCCTCCTTGCAAAACTGCTCCAGCTCCTTCAAGTTGGATGGTTTGCACTTGTGAACAGCAATCTTTAATTCTGACCACATATTTTGTCTACGCGTTTCACCGTTGGGCTTCCTCAGGACATGGCCAAGGTTCACAGATGAGACAGAGAAGGGAATATGTCTCTCTATCTTAAATTGAAATGCAAAATCATGCAAGTCACGGTAGCATGAGAAAGTTCAATCAGCAGTAAGAAAGTATATTAGATATAGCTAAATATCTCAGCAGGGGCATGTAAACAATATTCCTAATTAAGGAAGCAGCCATTATAGGGAGGAGGGCCAACACTGCATGCACCACTTAGATCCTGGATTTAGTATCAGCAATGCTGAAGGCTCAATACAATCCCATCGCTGCATATTCAGAATACAAATAATCCAGCATGCCCCTGGGAGACAGCAATACACTGCACAGGTGCCCCTGCTGAGATATTTAGCTATATCTAATATACTTTCTTACTGCTGATTGAAGTTTCTCATGCTACCGTGACTTGCATGATTTTGCATTCCAATTTAAGATAGACATATTCCCTTCTCTGTCTCATCTGTGAACCTTGGCCGTGTTCTGAGGAAGCCTAACGGTGAAATGCGTAGACATACAAGGGCTCACTGCACAATAATCATAGATGCTATATGTTACAATTGTCATTGTTTTTTAGATATTTGTATTTTTCAATAAATTTATATTTTTTATACTGCTATATCTTCTCCACTGTTTTAGCCTAAAAAGTCCTCCTCCCTGGTAATACTCAGTACTACCTTATTTTGTATCCTCAATGATTTATGGACGTGGCTCATTTTTGGTGCACTTTCCTCTCTTTTTTGTGTCAACTTGTTATCAGTATAAAAGACACCTGTCCACAACCTCAAACACTCGCACTCCAAACTCCACTATGGTGAAGACCAAAGAGCTGTCGAAGGACACCAGAAACAAAATTGTAGACCTGCACCAGGCTGGGAAGACTGAATCTGCAATAGGCAAGCAGCTTCGTGTGAAGAAATCAACTGTGGGAGCAATAATTAGAAAATTTAAGACATACAAGACCACTGATAATCTCCCTCGATCTGGGGCTCAATGCAAGATCTCACCCCGTGGGGTCAAAATGATCACAAGAACAGTGAACAAAAATCCCAGAACCACACGGCAGGACCTAGTGAATGACCTGCAGAGAGCTGGGACCAACATAACAAAGGCTACCATCAGTAACACACTACGCCGCCAGGGACTCAGATCCTGCAGTGCCAGACGTGTCCCCCTGCTTAAGTCAGTACATGTCCGTGCCCGTCTGAGGTTTGCTAGAGGAGAGGCATTTGGATGATCCAGAAGAGGATTGGGAGAATGTCATATGGTCAGATGAAACCAAAGTAGAACTGTTTGGTAGAAACACAACTCGTCGTGTTTGGAGGAGAGAGACTTCTGAGTTGCAACCAAAGAACACCATACCTACTGTGAAGCATGGGGGTGGCAACATCATGTTTTGGGGCTATTTCTCTGCAAAGGGAACAGGACGACTGATCCGTGTACATGAAAGAATGAATGGGGCCATGTATCGTGAGATTTTGAGTGCAAACTTCCTCCCATCAGCAAGGGCATTGAAGATGAAACATGGCTGGGTCTTTCAGCATGACAATGATCCCAAACACACCGCCCGGGCAACGAAGGAGTGGCTTCATAAGAAGCATTTTAAGGTCCTGGAGTGGCCTAGCCAGTCTCCAGATCTCAACCCCATAGAAAACCTTTGGAGGGAGTTGAAAGTCTGTGTTGCTCAGCGCAGGACCAAAACATCACTGCTCTAGAGAGATCTGCATGGAGGAATGAGCCAACATACCAGCAACAGTGTGTGACAACCTTGTGAAGACACAGAAAATGTTTGACCTCTGTCATTGCCAACAAAGATACATAACAAAGTATTGAGATGAACTTTTGATATTGACCAAATACTTATTTTCCACCATAATTTGCAAATAAATTATTTCAATAATCAGACAATGTGATTGTATGGATTTGTTTCTCACAGTTGAGGTATACCTATGATGACAATTACAGGCCTCTCATCTTTTTAAGTGGGAAAACTTGCACAATTGGTGGCTGACTAAATACTTTTTTGCCCCACTGTATGTGTATGTATGTATGTATATATATATATATATATATATATATATATATATATATATATATATATATATATATATATATATATATATATATATATATATATATATATATATATTAGAGAGACTATTAGACTATTGTGTTCTGATCCATCACATATAATTCAGATTGACAAAAATTTAACTAAAGGCTGTAATTTAACAAAATAGTTAAAAAGCCAAGGGGCTGAATACTTTTGCAAGGCACTGTATGTTTTGCAGTTACGTGATGCAAGATCCTCCTTTTTTTTTTTTTTTTGTTTAGAAGTTTTATGCTTCACACAGCAGTCTTGGTTATTGCTCTGGCATGTCCTATAAATCGTTTTTCAATCTCGGTGTTAGAAACCTTTTATCTGACCTTGCAAAGTCCTTAAGGGCTCATTTCTTTCAATTCCATTCCACTGTTTTTTTGTTTTTTTTTTCCTTTTTATTGGCATGCATGGCCTCCAAGCCAAGTTTCAGTAACAACTGTGTTCACAACTATTGTAGCATCATAGCAGAAGAATATAAAAAGATGTTTCTGAAATGTATGTCTTCACTGAACCCGCAGTGTTAAAAATAATTGCAGTTTATGATGAGAAACTAGGAGATCTTTAATAAAAAGCAGCCCATTTTACACATTGTTAGGCATGCATTTAACCCCTTGTTCGCCCTAGATGTTAACCCCTTCCCAGCCAGTGTCATTAGTACAGTGACAGTGTATAGTATTTGCAGTGATCACTAGCGCCAGTTAGTGTCAGATTGCCCACTGCACTATTGCAGCCCCATTATAAGTCACTGATCACCACCATTAGTAGAATAATAAAAATAAAATTCCGGTCCGTATATAAACAAAGATATGTAGCAGAATACATTTTGGCCTCAATGTATGAATACATGTGATTTTATATTATTATTATTATTATATTTATTGGATGTTTTATAGCAGAAAGTAAAAAATATACATTTTGTTTTCAAAATATTCTGTCATTTTTTTCGTTTATTTAATAAAGGAAAACCCCAGTGGGAATCAGAGAAAGCTCTGTGTGAAAAAAATGCTATCAATTTAGTATGGGTACAGCATTGCATGATTGAGCAATTACCAGGTAAAATAGCACAATGCTGAATAGCAAAACATGGCCTGGTCATGGAGTGGTTCTGGAGCTGAGGTGATTAAAGCATATACAGTTGCTACACAAGACATATTATTGAATCCCCTTTCCTTTTCAACATGCAGTGCTGTAATTTTGTCTTAAAATGCAATATGGCAGCCTTGAGGCCCTCTGTACACAAATGATTTTCCAGAATGCCCTCCCAGGAACATAATTTCCTGCTTGCATGATTGGCTCACTGATTTTCCTAGAAGTCTGCACTAAGATACAAGTCAGATTTTAGGAATGCAATGTATATTACCCAGAAGGGAATAGATGTGATTTTCCTTCCTGCAACCACGGAGCACATACCTCTCACTTCCCAGTATTTAGGATAGCAGCGAGATGAGCTCTCTAGTGCCTGGAGCTCACTTGCTGACACATAGCATAGAATGACTGCCTGAAACTCGTGAATATCCTCTTCAATTTTGTTTTTAGCAAGAGAAAAGCATGTTCAGTTGGCGTAAAGATGAAGTCTATGTATGAATTGTCTTGCATAGTTACATTGGACCAATGTAAATAAGCATATCTCATAGCTGAGTGATCCCTGTGGAAGCTGGAAATCACTGTAGTAGTTTCTGCCAGCGATAGCTGCAGGCTTTGGGCCCAGGGCTGGGAGGTTGCCCTTCTACATAGTAACCACAAGGCTTCATTGCTGGTTTCCCTTAGCCGAGATGGCGACGGCAGTACCCGAGAGCCGATTGAAAAATTGGCCCGAGTAAGGACACCCCTGGATCCGTGGACAGGTAAGTGTCCAATTATTTAAAAGTCTGCACCAACTATATTTGTAACTGCTGACTTTTAATTTTTTTCTGAAGGAGCCTGGAGCTCTACTTTTAAGTGCTAATTGGGAGTCTATTTTCTCCCTTTAGCTAGATTGCTTGTAGGGAGCGCCAGGTGGTTGTCCTTTCCTCCTGAAGAAGATAACTTGTCATTTACTGTTTAAGTGCAAGTCTCAACATACACTGGCATTCCACAGTTAGTTTCGTGCATATTTGTTTTTAATTATTATTGTGACTAACTTGTTTCCTAGACATCTATTCAGTGTTCTGGAACAATAGGATTTAACAGAATTTCAATGTAAGCATGTCACAATGTCCTGCTGGCTTTTTGTGACAAGTGTGTTTTATCTGCAAGCAACAGTCTGTCTTTTAATGTTTTTCAAGCTGTGTCAGTCGCAGCCATCCAATGCCCTGTTGTGTTTCCTTTTTTTTTTTTCTCCAGCTGAGCCTGCCTCTGTGATAAGAGCCTTGGTGACAGTAATGGTGACCAGTTTTCTAGACCATATCTCTGTTCAGTGTAAGCTGTTAACTCCTTTCAAGTGTGATGTTTTGTAAAGGTCCTCAAAAAGATGGAGGAATAATCTTAATTTTTAGAATTGAGGTTTTCTTGCTTCATATAAATTGTCCTTGTTCGGGTTTTGTGAGAATTCCTAAAAGTGGCTGTAAAGCCTGAAGGTTTTTTACCTTTTTATGTAGGGCTGCAACTAACTATTATTTTCATAATCGATTAGTTGGCCGATTATTGTTTCGATTAATAGGTTAATAACCTTAAACAAAGTGTGGTGTATAATTTAGTTAATATGTAAAGTTAAAAAAAGGCAATTTTATTTTTTAATATCTATGCAGTGGTAAATATAAATAACCAACTATATGGTTAGGGAGCAAAATATCATCTAATCCACTCTGAGAATAACAGAAGAGATGTACTGTATATACTATTATAGGAGATATACTGTATAAACTATTAGAGGAGAGATATACTGTATATACTATTAAAGGGTGGATCTGGTAATTATCAGACTCTGAGATCAATTTTTTTTATCTAAAAAAACAAATAATGGCTTCCTTTCGATTCTCTAATTGTTAGTTGGGTCAAATCGACATTCATTTTCAACCACAGTGATGGGAAAATTTGGAAATAATAGAAAACTTCTTGGTCAAAGGAAATTTTCAGACAGTGTATGTGGTTTTCGTTCAGAAATTACATTTGGTTTTAAAAACAGAGTGTTAAAAACAAGTGAAAATTACAAACTATGTACAAAGATTTTTCGTCTGAATATTCTCATCTGAAAATTGATCCATGTGGCCAGCATAAGGCTGGGTACACACCTATGCTGTTTGCTTTTGATGTGTTTCTGCAGTGCTTTTTGCTGTGCGCTTTGATTTTTGCGCACGTGATTTTGCTGCGATTTGCGTTTTTGCATTTTTGGCCAATTTGTTGTTGGGCAAATTGAAAAACACAAATTGCTGCAAAAACGCATTACATGCTTTTCTGTAGCTTCCCCATTCAAGTATACAGAACCAAAAAAGCACCGTTTTGTGTTTAAAAAAAAAAAAAAAAAAAGTCCCTGACCCTTTCCAAATATGCAGCAGCTGAAAAAAAGCAAAGATGTGAATGTGTCCCATAGGAAACCATGTAAATGAAATGTAGTGTGTTTCTGCAAAAAGCACCAAAAAACACATAGATGTGAATCAGGTCTAAGATGTTTAGTAACATAATGGGGTTAAAAAAAACTAAAATTAGCCCTTTATAGTACAAAAAAGCAGATAATCACTGCTGTAAGGGGTTAAATTTTTTACTGTAGAACTGTGAAAGTCATATTTACAGTAGTGATTATTTGCTCGTTTTGTACTGTAGAGGGCTAATTTTTATTTTTTTTTAACCCCATTATGTTACTGGCCGATTAATCGATTATGAAAATAGTAATCGACTAATTTTATAATCGATTAGTTATTGATTAATCGATTAGTTGTTTCAGCCCTACCTTTATGCATTCTATGCATGAAGCTAAAAAACCTCCATTGTGCTGCTCCCCCATTTCCTTAAAGCCCAGTCTGGATCCAGCGATGTGCACAAGACCCGAGGCTCTCCTGGGTGTCTCCCTCCTGATTGGCTGAGGTGCAGGAGTCATTGGTTCACTGCTGTCAATCACAGCCAGGGGGCGGGGCTGAGCCGTGCTCTCTGTGTCTTATGGGTGCAGAGAGTCGGCTCAGGAGCAGGCACTCGGCAAGGGGGAGGGGGACCTGAGAAGAGGCTTGGGGCTGCTCTGTGCAAAACCATTGCACAGAGAAGGTAAGTGTGACATTTTTGTTTTTGTTTTTTGTTAATAAAATTTCCTTTACAATCACTTTAAGAAATGTATCTTTTTGTTTGAACAGTTTTCTCTTTATATGTTGTAGCCTTTTGATTTATATTTGTATCAGGAAAGTTGATTTGCTTTCAAAGTTATAGTTGCTTGCTATACATAAGGTCAAGGTTTGTAGCACTTTTGTACACTATCATTTCTAGGGTGCCCTTGGCACTCTGCATTTAGATCTTTGGGCCAGTGTGAACTGAACGTCATGAGGTTGTACCTGTACTGTAGATGGGTACATAGCTCAGAACAGCTTTTTATCTACACGGATTACAAAATAAAGCATAGTGACTGAGAGAAGGATGCTTATAGATCAGTGATGGCGAACCTTGGCACCCCAGATGTTTTGGAACTACATTTCCCATGATGCTCCACTACACTGCAGAGTGCCAGAGCATCATGGGAAATGTAGTTCCAAAACATATGGGGTGCCAAGGTTCGCCATCACTGTTATAGATGGGCAGATAATGGGGAGACCTTTGCCCACCCTTGAGCACACCAGTACCTGTTGCTATAATTCACCAGTAAACAAAAGCAACCCACGTGTCATGCAGCTCAGAAAAAGAGATCGCTGCATGGGCATGAGTGAGTAACAATATTGTTTTTAATGCTTTTTTTACCTATTTTTGATTATCCATATCAATATTCATTAATCCCTTTTCCAACTCCCCTTCTCCCGGAGCATAGATTCATTTCTTCCAAACATTCCCAGACTACTGCTTCAGGTCTGCTTTATTCACAATCTATTGAATGCAAATAAACGCAGTGACCCAGAATGATGGATTCTCATAGTTGGATAAGTAACAGGTGGAGAGACATTTACTCATCTTCACTCGCACCAGCTGCAGTGTGCATGAGGCCTAAGAGCTTGTCTGTGATATATTAAAAATACTGGCTACAATAATGAAAAAAAGATGAGGAAAATAGATTGGGCCAGAGATGAAGGACATTTTTTCCTAGGCTGCCACTGAATTGACAACTACACTGTAGAAGTATACTTGTATCTTTAAAATTATTTACAATAATATATTGACCAATTTGGATTTTAGAAAGTGTGCAGAATTTGGTTATCCAATAGTTTGCATGTGCAGTCCAAGTTTGGCCACTTTCTCACTTTCTTTTGTTTTCTATTATTCAATAACAAAACAGAACGGGCATTAAGCCGTTTCTATGCACACGTGTGTGTGTGTGTGTATATGTATGTATAATGTGTGTGTGTGTGTGTGTGTGTTTATGTATGTATAATGTGTGTGTGTGTGTATATGTATGTATAATGTGTGTGTGTGTGGGAGTGTGTATATGTATATGTGTATATATATATATATATATATATATATATATATATGTATATGTGTGTATGTGTGTGTATGTATATATATATATATATATATATATATATATATATATATATATATATATATATATATATATATATATATATATATATATATATATATATATATATATCCCAAATAACACAGAAGAAACTAAAATAAGCCATTTGTTAGGAAATCTGTAATGAAATTTGATAGAAAGTTGAAATTTGTCTTGATTCAATAGCGTTTTCCGGGTAATGGTCCTCATACCACATAAGGAATTTTAGTGCACAGCTTTTTGGTTGACAGCCTTTGGAAAATAGATCACCAGTCATATCTGTTGCTGTTACTGAAGTTGGAAAATAACATTGAGATTTACCAGAGCAGGGAAAGTTGTATGTTCTGTATTTCCAGGTTTCCTCTCTACATCACTGGAAATTTCCAGCTTTGCTTGTCTAACCCCTGGATATTTTAACTGTGACATGGACAGCCAGTTAAGGTGTGTGTGTGTTTTTGGTTTTTTGGGGGGGTTTTTTTGATCATTTGCTTTGCTTCTGAATGAATATCTTCAATTTAATAATTTAAATAATTGCTTTCACTACAGAAGGTGAAAAATTGTGTATGCCTTCTTACATGCTGTGTACTGATGGAGACAAATGCTAATTTGCAATGCACCGATTGGCATAGTTTTCAGTCTATAGGAGGACAGATTTGTTTTACTTTTAATTACATTCGCTGTTACTTCTCTAGGAGTGTATCTAACAACCGGAGTACTTTAAGTGTGACATGTCTACACCTAAATAAGGAAAGTAATGGCTTCTTTGTTATGAGCCTTGGCTACTGCTCTCTGCTCTGTTATGTAACAGTTTCCAGGATGCAATCAATACCTTATAGTGGACCTAGCATAAGATATATGTTCACATCTGAGGTACATACTTGCTAATTCTTTTGTATGTGAAGCAATCAGGGCCCATTCACACTATCAACATTGGGCTGCATTACCTAACACAGTCCAATATAAGAACAAGACAAATAGCCCTATGCCCTATTGTTTCCATTCATACCAGTGCACTGCGTTGGTATGCACTGAAAAAAGAAAAGACCTGATGCATTTATTGGGCAGCGCCCTTTGATGCGTTGTAACGGAACACATTGCAAAACCTGGCAGCTCATAGTAATGACAAAGAGAACCAGTAAAAGTATTTTGGATGGGATTTTTTAGGTGCATAGTTAACAAATGTAATAGAACACAATTTCTATTTTCAATTTTCGGTCAAATGAGACATTAAGTGGTACTATATAAATATTGTAGGTTTTGAAAAATAACCCTTTACATGTTTCGCCATCCTGGCTTCATCAGGAAGTATGTTCAATGGATATGTCCTAATAATAGGAACATATACTTTTAACTTCATTCCCGCCTGGCGCCGCCAGAAGAGGAGTGGATTTTTCAGCTTGACAGGTGTAAGTGGACACTGGTGGAGATTGGGGCTGAAACAACTAATCGATTAATCGATTACTATTTTCATAATCGATTAATCGGCCAGTAACATAACAGGGTTAAAAAAACTAAAATGAGCCCTTTATAATACAAAAAGACCAAATAATCGCTACTGTAACTATGCTTTTTTCAGCCGCTGCATATTTGGAAAGGGTCAGGGACTTTTTTTTAAACACAACAGTGCTTTTTTGGTTCAATATACTTCAATGGAAAAGCTGCAGAAAAACATGTAATGCGTTTTTGCAGCAATTTGTGTTTTTTAATCTGCCCAACAACAAATTGTCTAAAAAAAAAAAAAAAAAAAGCCAAATCATGTGCACAAAAAATCAAATTCACAGCAAAAAGCACTGCAGAAACGGATCAAAAGCAAATTGCATAGGTGTGTACTGAGCCTTATGCTGGCCACATGGATCAATTTTCAGACAAGAATATTCATAAGAAAAATCTTTGTACATTCGCTGAATTGAAGAATTTTTCATTTCATGAAATTTTCTGAGATTAGCTGAGATTTAGTCATAATTGGGACTATACCTTTTGCTTTATAGTAGCCTGGCCAGCCTGTCTAGTGTGGAAACCATCATTTATTGCCCACTTACATGCCCTTTAAGGTAATTTATGTTTATGCACAGCAAATTACATCCATACCCAAGTGCCTTTTATAGATGGTAAATGTTTGTAATGAGCCTCAGTTATCTCTCTTGCCTTTAATTGGTAGTTTTATTTCTTACATATACTTTTATGAATATTCCTTTTGATGGTAGAAGGGCAGAAAGGTTTCATTATGGACACTAGGTGAGAGTATGACCCCTTTGCTTTATGGGTGCCTCTTTTTTCCATATAGATTTGCCATTACCATACTGAGCTACATCCAGCAGTGCTGATTTGGCTCCCCCTGTTGACTGCTTATATTATTGCTTTTAGTAAGTAAAGCTGAAAATTATGTTATACTTTTAAAGTGTTACTAAACCCAGAATAGTAAAATCAGTCTGTATACGCAGTAAAGCGTGCTTGTTATACTCACTGTGGAACCTAAGGGGTTAATCCTGTGCATTGTGTAAAAAGGCTTTTTGATCCTGTTTTCTCTGATCCTCCCCTTTTACTGTCCCCAATCTGTCTCCTGATAAGACAGAGCCTTTGGAGTCGCTCTGCACATGCTTAGTTTGGTGTTATTGCTAGAAAGTTTTTTTTTTTCTTCTCTTGGGAGGGTGCGTGTGATGAGCACAGGGCCAATCAGCACTGTCCCTGCTGTGTATTGCGCCAATCCCCTTTTATTTTTCATCCTTCCATCATAATAAGTGGCGAAACATGTGGAAGATTATATGCAAAGGGTTATTTTTTAATATCTACAATATGTGTACAGTATCGCTATATTATTGTCTCATTGTTTTAACAAAAATTTGTAAATAAAAATTGTGTTCTTTTAACATTATTACGTTTGTTAATAACTACGCACCTAAAAAATCCCATCCAAATTACTTTTACTGTTTTTTTTTTTCTACATTTAAAAGGGGTATGTTCACCTTTACAGATAATCTGTAAGGTTAACTTACACTGGACCCCCCCTGTCCTGCTGTACCTGAGGCATAGGGCTTAGACTGGGGATGGAAGCAGGTTTAAGCTTGGATAGGATTTTACTGGACTTCAACTTTTAAAGTGGTTGTAAAGGCTTCAGTTTTTTTTTTTACCTTAGCTAGTTTAGCTCTTTGAACATTTTAATAACACGTTGATGGCTGCTACAAATTGTGCTCTTCTTTTTCTTCAGCTTCTTGCTCTTCTTGTGAAAGTTATGCGGGGGCTGTATAGCCCTTCAGCAAAAGCTTCAGACTGGGTTAGAGCTACAGCCAGCATTTTAGAGAAACAAAGTTGCTTTCAGTATGCAAAAAAGCCTCTAAACAGGACTCAGCTGATGACTGATCAATGTACCGACCCCATACCCCCTGTACCAGTACCATATGACCGCTGTAACCAATCGCAGCAGGTCACATGATAATTGTAAACAATGGATGGCTTTCTTTCTTTTGTGTAGTGTTGCTAGCTGTGATTGGTCACAATAAACGCATGGTACAGACTGGGCCAATCACAGCCCATTTGTGCTATGTGATCAGCTGTGGCCAATCACCGTAAATCACAACAAAACAAACTGACCCGATTTCATTTAGTAAAATGCTTGTATATAGCAATGAAATGAATTGCTATACGCGAACATAATGTAAAAAAAAAATACTGATCACTTCCCAAGAGTAGTACAATGTTTACTATGGTAACCGTTATATTGCTCTGGTCAAAGTGTGTTAACATATTTTTATTTTATTTTTTATCATATATTTTTTTCTTCTTTTTTATTTAAAATGTTTTATTATTTTTTTTTTTCTATTGTCACCAGTCAGTGTTTCTGATCACCCCCACACCAGTTAGATTGAGATGCTGTACTGCACTAGTCACAGTATGTAAAAGAAAAAAAAAATGATTTCCTAATTTTCCAAAAAAAATACAACTTAAATAAGCTCGCCATGCCTCTTACTAAATGCCTTGGACTGTCTGGATATCTGTGCTGTCCTGACATTTTTATGCCTCCAAGAAATGAGATCTTTCGGTACATCCAGGATTGATTGATTTTCAGATATATGCCATACGTTGTGGACTGTATAACTTTCCTACAGACTAATAACACTGATTTGGGTTATTTTCAACAAAGAAATGTAGCAAAATAAATGTTGGCCTAAATTTATGAAGAGAGATTATTTATTTACAGAATTTTATAACCGAAACGAAGAATGTGTGTTTTTGTTTTTTTTTTTTGTTTTGTTTTTTTCCAAATTTGTTTAGCAAAAAATAAAAACAGTGGTGATTAAAAATGACCAATATGACCAAGAGAAAGCTTTGTGTGAACAAAATGATAAAAAATTTAGTTGGGTACAGTGATGCTTGAATGCGCAATTGTTATTCAAAGTGTGACAGCGCTGAAAGCTGAAAATTGGCCTGCTGGGCAGGAAGGGATTAAAAGTGGTAAATGTTTTGATTAGGCTACCTTCACACTGGGGTGGGGTGTTGGTGGTAAAGCGCCGCTAATTTTAACATTTCGTCCGGTAGCGGTGCGCTTTTAACCCGGCCAAATAAAGGGTTAAAAGCGTCCGCAAAGTGCCGCTGCCTAAGTGCTTTGCAGGCGCTTTGGCAGCGGTGCCCATTGATTTCAATGGCAGGGGGCGATGAAGAAGCAATGTATACACCACTCCTCCACCGTCCGAAAGATGCTGCTTGCAGGACGTTACAAAACCACCCCAGTGTAAAAGCACTCGGGCTTTCACACTGGGGCTGCAGGGGAGGCGTTTTTCAGGCACTTTACAGGAGCTATTTTTAACCCAAAAGTGCCTGAAAAACGAGTTCTTGTAAATTTGTTTAGCAGGATGCCGCCTAGGCAGTTTCTACATTCAAAAAATGTCGGTAGTAGCAACCCTTAAGTGATTGTAAAGTCGTTATTAAAAACAAAACCAAAAACTAAATTTTTTTATATGCTTCCTCTGTGCAATTGGGTTTGCACAGAGCAGCCCGGATCCTCCTCTTCTTCTTGTGTCCCTCTTTGCTTCTCCTGGCCCCTTCCTCCCTATCAAGTGCCCCCTCAGCCAGCAGCTTTCTAAGGGGGCTCTCAAGCCGAGTCAGAGCTCAATGTGTTCATTCAGACACGAAACCCCGACATGGCCCCACCCCCTTTCTCCCCTGATTGTCTGACTGACTTTGACAGCCACGGGAGCCAATAGCCCTGCTGCTGTGTCTCAGCCAATCAGGAGGAGAGTCCTAGATGGCTTGTATACTCTTAGAGATCGCTGGATAGAGATGGGGCTCAGGTTAGTAATTAGGGGGTGCTGCATTAAGATAAAAAACCTGCCTTTACAACTCCTTTAATGTTTTTCCCTAGATAAATTTGCATTTAAAGTCTCCTTGTTTGCTTTTGTGTGATGATCATAGATGTGGAAGTAATCTCCCTGGCTAGATTGGTTCAGCATACAGTGCTTTCCAGCTCAAAGTAAATCAGCTGGGCGGGAAAATCAAGAAATTGTACTTAAAGCGTCATCAGTTAGATTCCCTCCAGTTATTATTAGAGCCTCTCTATGTTTACTGCACATTTTACAGCAGTGTACTTGCCCACAAAACCTACAGTACCCAGTTTGTTTCCCTTTTGGAACAGTTACAAATCAAACAAAGTGCAAATCATAATTATGAAGTAACTATCTTCTTTAAGAGTCTTCTCTTATGACTTAGTAAATATGGTCTTATTTATAAGGGTGTGTTTTTGTATAATTCTACATATTGTTTCTGGCAGGAAAAGGATTGAGATTGCAACAATGTCATTGACATTCCTCCTCCTCATTCAGAGATGAAACTGATAGGCTATCTGGCATCCCCAAAAAAATAAAATCAGAGGAATTACATTGTTCATGTGTTTATTTAGATTAGGTCTGACTTTCTGTAATGTCTTTTTTTTTTTTTTTCTTAACTGACTTTATTAGATTATTAATAGCGCCACAATAAAGTACACTGCAGTAGAAAAAAATTGTGACTTACAGTACTGTGCAAAAGTTTTAGGCAGGTGTCGAATGCTTTACAAAATATACAATATTTTAATTGTTTCATCAATATACAAATTGATTTGAATGGCTGAAGCCATTTATTATCAATCATCTGTGTTTACTGTTTTTAAATCATAATGGCAACAAGAACCTACCTAAATGACCCTGATCAAAAGTTTACATACCCTGGTGATTTGGGCCTGATAACATGCACACAAGTTGACCCAAAGGGGTTTGAATGGCAATTAAACTGCAGACATGATACAGGAGAAGGTCAGAGACTGCAGACATGATACAGGAGAAGGTCAGAGACTGCAGACATGGTACAGGAGATGGTCAGAAACTGCAGACATGGTACAGGAGATGGTCAGAGACTGCAGACATTGTACAGGAGATGGTCAGAGACTGCAGACATGGTACAGGAGATGGTCAGAGACTGCAGACATGGTACAGGAGATGGTCAGAGACTGCAGACATGGTACAGGAGATGGCCAGAGACTGCAGACATGGTACAGGAGATGGTCAGAGACTGCAGACATGGTACAGGAGATGGTCAGAGACTGCAGACATGGTACAGGAGATGGTCAGAGACTGCAGACATGGTACAGGAGATGGTCAGAGACTGCAGACATGGCACAGGAGATGGTCAGAGACTGCAGACATGGTACAGGAGATGATCAGAGACCACCGCAGACCTGCTGGACGTTGTAAGGGAGGTGCCAGACTGTCCTATCCAGGATGATCAATACCCCACCGCCCTCACCACTAACCTGTCCCCATATAATAGTATTACCATAGCGCTCCCCTGCCCAGTGTCACAACGGACTAATTCCCATCCTTCTCGACCAGCATCCACACAGTCCTCTGCTCTTCCCTCTACCTCTACACTGAGCATGCAGATAGGGCAATAAAACAAAAAATGGTGTGCAGTGCTTTGTGGTGACAAATGCACAAAAGAGTCTTATTAAGTAGTGAATAAATATAGTCCTGAAATATATAAATCTGTGATCTGATTAAAAGAAATCTTTTGTATATTCAAAGTAATTCCAGTGCTGAGTGTGCTCTGCTGTGTTCAAATCATTCTTGATTTCTGGTGAATGATTTGAACACAGCAGAGCACACTCAGCACTGAAATTACTTTGAATACACAAAAGATTTCTTTTAATCAGATTACAGATTTATATATTTCAGGACTATGTTTATTCACTACTTAATAAGACTCTTTTGTGCATTTGTCACCACAAAGCACTGCACACCATTTTTTGTTGTATTGCCCTATCTGCATGCTCAGTGTAGAGGTAGGGGGAAGAGCAGAGGACTGTGTGGATGCTGGTCGAGAAGGATGGGAATTGGTCCGTGGTGACACTGGGCAAGGGAGCGCTATGGTAATAGTATTATATGGGGACAGGTTAGTGGTGAGGGCGGCGGGGTATTGATCATCTTGCATAGGACAGTCTGGCACCTCCCTTACCACGTCCACCGCCCTCGGTGTCCTCCCCGCGGCCCCCTCACGGCTTGACATGCCGCGGCTCCACTCTCTTCCTCGGAGCTCCGTGCTCCACAAGCCGGCCGCCGCGGCCACTCTTAGCAGCAGCTCCAGGTCCTCGTCAACGTGCACACAGCGTCCCTCCTTGACACAGGGCAGCAGGGGGATGACGTCAGTCAGGGGCAGCAAGCGAGAAAAGCCGGCGCAGCTTTGGGCTCCGTTCGGTCGCGGCGGTGGGGCTTAACGCGCCGCGAGGATGACGTCATCAAAACATCGATTACTCCAGTCGTAACATCGATGCCGCATCGTGTATGGTCGAATCGCGATGCATCGATGTTACGATTAATTTCAACAGCCCTACTTTTTAGCCACATCCATAAACGCTACATTTGGAGAGGAGTCAACAAGGCCTATGAAGAAATGTAAACCATTCTTACAGTGAAACACGGAGGTGGATCGCTGATGTTTTGGGGATGTGTGAGCTACAAAGGCACAGGAAATTTGGTCAAAATTGATGGCAAGATGAATGCAGTATGTTATCAAAAAATACTGGAGAAACATTTGCATTCATCAGCCAGGAAGCTGCACATTGGACGTACTTGGGCATTCCAACATGACAATGATCTAAAACGCAAGGCCAAGTCGATCTGTCATCGGCTACAGTAGAAAAAAGTGAAGGTTCTGGAGTGGCCATCTCAGTCGCCTGACCTCAATGTCATTGAGCCACTCTGGGGAGATCTCAAATGTGCAGTTCATGCAAGATAGCACCAATAATTTACAGGAACTGGAGGCTTTTTGCCAAGAGAAATGGGCAGCTTTACCATCTGAAAAGAAAAAGAGCCTCATCCACAAATACCCCACAAGACTTCAAGCTGTCATTGGTGTTAAAAGGGGCAATTTGCGCTGTTAAGAACTGGGGTATGTAAACTTTTGATCAGGGTCATTTGGGTAGTTCCTGTTGTCATTATGATTTAAAAAGAGTAAACAGTTGATAATAAATGGCTTTAGCCAAACACTAACCATGAGTGAAAGAGAAAAGTTTTTGTGTTATCATTCATATTCTCTGAAAAATGGCCAAGAAATCATAAATTCTGCCAGGGTATGTAAACTTGTAAACTTATAACCAATATACAGTTGTGCTCATAAGATTAGATTAACCAGTTATACCAAGCAGGTGCTAATGGCAATCAATTTCATGTAGGTTGAAACACAGTCATTAACTTAAACAGCTGTGTATGAGGCTTAAAAAGTGGGTGAGGAACAGCCAAACTTAGGTGAGGTTATGGAACACAATTTAATGTCACAGGTCGTACACCATGGCAAGACTGAGCACAGCAACAAGACAAAATCAGCAAGGTCTCTCCTAGGCAAAGATTTAAAAGCATACTGTGGTTTCAAGATATGCTGTCCAAGCTCTATTGAAGAAGCACAAAGAAACGGGCAACACTGAGGACCATAGACACAGTGGTTGGCCAAAGAAACTTAAAGTGGAACTCCAGCCCCCCCCCCCCCCCCTCCAAAAAGGCAAAGTCAGCAGCTACAAATACTGTAGCTGCTGACTTTTATTTTTAGGACACTTACCTGTCCAGGGATCCTTCAATGTCGTCACCCCGGCCTCTTTTTCAATCGGCTCTCGGGTGGCACCAGAGGGGGAGGCGGAAGCAAACAAGTGGAGCTTCCACTTTTGATCGGAACTTCGCTTTAAAGTGGAACTTTAGTCAGAAAATTAAGTCCTGCTAGATCACTTCACGCTGGCCCCTTTTGCAGCTATAGCTATGTAAAACATTTCAAATAAGTGTCTATATTGTGTAAAATACAGTAATACACTGTCTCGCCCTGCTCTGCACATGCTCAGTTGCTCTATTTTTTAGGTACTACAGAGTTTGTAGAGGCCGATCTGCTGATGGCCTTAACGTGACATTAAACCCTCTCATCCTTTACAGCCATGGAAGTTGCTTCTGTTTGATCTGCAACTGCCATGGTGCTGCACATGTGATCAGTTATGACATCAGCCATTTGATGGTTTGACAGTTTGGTTGTGGAAAGAAGCAAATGTGACAGTTAGCAATCCCGGAATTCCAGGAAAGTTTTTTGAAAAATTGACGGGTTTAGTTCCGCTTTATGCTTTACTTCTGCTCAGGGGTTCTGGGATTCAGCAAAATGGCAGCTTCCAGCAAGAAGAAATAGGAGCAATGCTGGAGACCATTTACAGCACACGCTCATTTTGGTAGTGTAATTATTAATGTAGAAGGTATGTTCCTTGCTAAAGAGGGTTTTTTCTCAAGTTATTATGGGCAAAGTTCTGCTTTAATGCAGCTTCCCTTCAACATCGGAGGACATCTAGCAGTGCCATCAGTACAGAACTGACAGAAACCGGTTGGACCCAGGTACACACATACCTCTGACTTGGAAACAGAGCTAAGCAAGTCAACTATGCACAAAAACCTAGAAACTGGGGTGCAGAAAAATGACTGAGGCGTCGACATATGAAATATTTAACTGTAGCAGAAAGCAGTTTGTTCACTGCAGAGCAGTACAATAATGAGTGTCTGCAGGCTACCGTGAAGCATGGTGGAGGTTCCTTGCAAGTTTGGGGCTGCTAAAAATACCACCAAGAGAAAGCTCTCTCTGTCTAAAAAAAAAAAAAAAAATGATAAAAATTGTGTTTGGGTACAGCGTTGCATGACCGCGCAATTGTCATTCAATGTGTGAGAGCGCTGAAAATTGGCCTAGGCAAGAAGGGAGTAAAAGTGCCCAGTAGGCAAGTGGTTAAAAAAAATTCAAGTCAGCAGCTGCAAATACTGTAACTGCTTACTTTTAAGAAACAGGCACTCACCAGCCCAGGAGTCCAGCGCTGTCTTTACCTGGGCTGGTTCTTTGATGTTTTCAGATGCCCAGTGCCGCCCTCTTGGTTGTGGTAGCTGGCTGTGACTTCTTGCTGTTTTACAGCCAGCTCCCCACTGCGCATGTGTGAGATCGTGCACTGCCAATCATTAGATGTGATGGCTGCATTTGTTTTCTTTTCTAGGCTTTTTTTCCTCTGTTTTCACCTAGTGATTTGGTTAGTAACTTCTTTGTTAGAGTGCCAGTACCCTGGATGAATAGGCATAGAGGGCACGGCAAACTGTAGCATTGTCAGTCTGGGGGGGGTGGATGTTAGATGTACTAGAAGATTTAAATATCAGTTACAAAAATTTTTTTTCCCCCCTTTTTTAGGATAAGGTTTTACATGAATAAATAAAAGCAGATACTTATAAGCTCTTTGAAATGGTTTGCAAATGAGCTATAAATGCAGTATATGATTTCTTTGAGACTAATATGTGTAAGCTAATGCTGTACTGTACCTCGGAGTGTTTATTTTTGTGCGTAGCACTGTGGACCACAGAGATGGCTAAGCAGGGCTGCTGGTTGAGCATCACTAAGCTAATCCTTTAAGGCACTCTGCCGCCAATTCATATCTATCAATACAGTTAATTCTTCTAAAAGCCAGTAAGCATTTTTGGTAGACAGAATGTCTGCCCTATTAGGCTAATTTTGTAAAATGAGGAGAGTGACAGGCTTGGCAATATGCTATGCGTTTAGCGACCTCTATAATAATGTAATAAATTCCCCATTTATATAGTGTTTCAATCCAGGACTGTACGCTCTGGTGTGGTTTCTATGATCCTTTTTGTTCGTCTTGGTGTAGATAATCCTTTGTTTGCAAATGTGGTATTAGTTTTGTGAATGGTATTTGAGTTTGTGGTTTTGCGGACTATTCATAATTCCACGGAAGCACTGAACCTATGTCTGACTACAGGTGACCTGCATTGTATTTTTCAATAGTTTTTGTTTTCTCATTACATCTTGCAACAGGCGATGCCAAGGGCTCATTTACACTTTGCATTTCACATGTTTTTTTTATGAGCATTTTAAAACTGCTTTGCATTGCACTATTGCTTTTTATTATGAACACCAGGCTTAATGCAAAATTCACCAGAACAAGTTCTAAAACACTGTGAAAAAATAAATGCATTTGCAAAAATATAAAGAGTTAACAGGGAACCTGTGTGAGACATTATATTGAAACTTTGTGTCTGCTTGAATTAATTTCTGACATGTTGCAATCCGCAGCAAAGACTCTCCTTTTTATCATTAACCACTTAAAGTGGATGTAAACCCAATTCTTGAAATTTGAGCTGGGCACATATATCTGCAGTGTTTTTTTTTATCTCTCTTTCTCCTGCTCCTTCTTCTGTTATCAGCATGATAACTTCTGACAAGTTCTCTGACAACTGTGATAAAACCAGCTTGAAATTTGTGTTAGGGTGGGTGCTATAAATATATTAGCAGAGAGCTGGTCTATTCACAGCACAGCTCGGCAAGTCTCTGCCTATGTGGAGAGGGGGTGTGTGCCTTTCCTCCAATCAGCTGTCTCACAGTGTATGGCAAGAATCCACACCCACGGGTGAATCAGGAAGTGAAAATTTCAACACGATGTGCACTTTCTAAACAGTATATAAAGCTGAAGACAGCAGATATACATGTAAAACCTAATGTAGGAGGATTTGTTTAATCTCTGTGCATCATCTGAGGCTGTTCACTTCACTGGGTATATGTGAGAGTTTACATCCACTTTAACCACTTCCGGACCGCCGCACGCCGATATACGTCCTAACTTTGACAGGGGATATCGTTGTTTATGGCAGCAGCTAGCTGCCATAACCCCGGTATCCTCGTGTTCGGCCGGCGGTCCGGTTTCTGATAAGAGTGGTCTCTACGGCGGCTTCACCGTGAGATCACTTTTATCGGCGTCAGGAGAGGGCTCCCACCGCTTACTGGTGCCCTCTGCCGCTTACCGGTTCCATCAGGAGCGGAGGCAATCAGATCTTTACCCTGGCTGGGCATGGAGACGAGTGAGGAGAAGATGGCCCCCACCCGTCTCCATAACGATGCAGGGCGGAAGCGATGTCAAAATGTCACTTCCGCCCACAGCTCTACAAGGGCCATTTTTTTAATTCTTTTTTTAAATGACAATTTTTTTTTTTTTTATTGTATTTAAGTGTAAATATGAGATGTGAGGTCTTTTTGACCCCACATCTCATATTTAAGAGGTCCTGTCATGCTTTTTTTCTATTACAAGGGATGTTTACATTCCTTGTAATAGGAATAAAAGTGACACAATTTTGTTTTTAAAACAGTGTATTAAAAAAAAAAAAAAGTAAAATAAAATAAGAAAAAAACTTCTTTTTTTTTTTTTAAACACGCCCCACTGAGTTCGCGTGCAGAAGCGAACGCATACGTGAGTAGCGCCCGCAAATGAAAACTGTATTCAAACCACACGTGAGGTATCGCCGCGATAGGTAGAGTGAGAGCAATAATTCTATCCCTAGAACTCCTCTAACTTTAAACATGCAACCTGTAGAATTTTTTAAACGTCGCCAATGGAGATTTTGAAGGGTAAGAGTTTGTCGCCATTCCACGAGCGGGCTTATTTTTTTAATTCAAAAAAGTGTATTGTTTCCAAAAAAGTACGCTTGTAAGACCGCTGCGCAAATACGGTGTGACAAAGTATTGCAACGACCGCCTTTTTATTCTCTAGGGTGTTAGAAAAAAAAATGTATAATGTTTGGGGGTTCGAAGTAGTTTTCTAGCAAAAAAAAAAAGTTTTTAAATTGTAAACAACACATCTCAAAAAGAGGCTTGGTCCTTAAGCGGTCTCTCTCTCTCTCTCTCTCTCTCTCTCTCTCTCTCTCTCTCTCTCTCGAGAGAGAGAGAGAGAGAGAGATTGCCAGGAAGGGAGGGGGGATGAGTCATAAAAGGGCCAATGAAAGCTGCAGAGCTGGAGGAGGCCTTGCGTATTTGTACTTTCGACTTTTGTGTAACGGATTTGTGTACTGACCATACGAAAATCTTACATCAAGCCTTTGTCCGCCGAAAATTTACTAGCCTGTCATCCAACATTTGTTGGCCGAAAATTGGACAACAATTGTCAAAAGCAGTGTACTAACGGTAAGATTTTAGGACAACAGTCTGGCAGTAGACAACCCCCTGCCAACAATCATACTGTGTGTACGAGGCTTTACACTCCACAAACCCAAGTATGCTGGACATGTTCTTTATTTAAACAGATGGCATGCTGCCAGGCTACCTAGAAATATATACTGTAGAAAATTATATCTTTGCAAGTTTAATGGACTGGGGTAGGACTGTGAACATTTATAAAACATTTTACATTCTTCTTTATAACTGGTTAAAAAAATCTGGATGCTGTTTTGTTATTATTATTCGGGATTGATGTAGTATAGCGCCAACAATTTGCATAGCGCTTTACATCATTGTGGCAAACAGTACAGTTACGATACAATTCAATGCAGGGTGAATCAGGGCCCTAATGGAAATAGATGGGATTTCTTAAAGCGGAGTTCCGTTGTAGTTGCTGACTTTTACTATTAGAGCACTTGCCTGTCCAGGCATCCAGCTTTGTCCTCACCTGTTCTCAAGTGCTGGCGCCGCCATCTCGGCTAAGGTAAACCAGCAGTGAAGCCTTGCGACTTCACAGACGGTTTTCCACTGTGCATGCGTGAATCGCGTTGCACTCTATGAATGGGCGGGCTGCATGGGAAGGAGGAGGGGGCCGAACTTCCGGTTCACTTCACTGCATCAAACTCAGCCGGAAGTGGAAGCGTGTACCTGTCTAAACCTTCCTCTTCATGTTCAGCTTTCTAGCAGAAGCCTGAAGGTTTTGTGCCAATATTGACTGGTATTTGGAACTGTTCATAATTCTCTCTACCTTGTCCAGCTGAAGAAAAACAGCCCCAAAGTATGATGCTGCCACCACCATGCTTCACTGTGGGTATTGTGTTCTTTTTGTGATGTGCAGTGGTCTTTTTGTGCCAAACATATCTTTTGGAATTATGGCCAAAAAGTTCAACCTTGGTTTCATCAGACCATAACACATTTTCCCACATGCTTTTGGGAGATTTCAGATGTGTTTTTGCAAATTTTAGCCGGACTTGGATGTTTTTCTTTGTAAGAAAAGGCTTCTGTCTTGGCACAAAAAGAACACCATACCCACAGTATTTCTCCTGCGGTTACTGGTGGGTTTTTCTTTGTATCCTGAGCAATTCTTCTGCCAGTTGTGGCTGCAATCTTTCTTGGTCTACCTGACCTTGGCATGGTATCAAAAGAGCTCCTAATTTTCCACTTTTTAATAAGTGATTAAGCACTGACTGGCATATTCGAGGCTTTGGATATCTTTTTATATCCTTTTCCATCTTTGTAAAATTTAATTACCTTGTTGACTGTTCTTTT